>OU343225.1:180182024-180298775 GCA_910596185.1 Chrysanthemum makinoi
CTCATGAACTTTGTGAGCAAATTCATCGGAACAGTTAGATTCGGGAATGATCATTTCGGTGCAATTAAGGGTTATGGAGATTATGTTGTTGGAAAAGTTTCATCTCGAGGTATATTATGTGGAAAGTCTTGGTCATAACCTGTTCTCTGTTGGTCAATTCTGCGATTCTGATCTAGAAGTAGCCTTCAGAAAACATACTTGTTTCATTAGAAAACATACTTGTTTCATTAGAAAACATACTTGGCTCAAATCTCTACACCATCTCTATCGAAGATATGATGAAGTCTTCTCCAATTTGCTTGTTGTCAAAGGCTTCTAAAACAAAGTCATGGTTATGGCATAGTCGTCTCAATCACTTGAACTTCGGCACCATCAATGATCTCTCCAGAAAGGACTTAGTTATAGGTCTTCCTAGACTTAAATATGAAAAGGATCATCTTTGTTCGACATGCCAGTTGGGAAAAAGCAAAAATATGCCCATAAACCCAAACCTACAAACTCAGGCTGAAGTTCTCCATACAGTTCACATGGACCTATGTGGACCCATGAGAGTGCAGAATATCTTTGGGAAGAAATATGTGTTAGTTGTGGTTGATGATTTCTCTAGATTCACATGGGTAAAATTCTTAAAGACAAAGGATGAAACTCTAGATATCATCATCAAACTCATCAAGCTGCGAGGTTCGTCTTAACAAAATGGTGAGAATCATCCGAGCAGACAATGGGCGAGTTTGTTAACAAACAACTTGGTGAGTTTTATGAAAGTATGGGAATGAGTCATCAAAGAAGTGTTCCTCGAACTCCTCAAGAGCGGTGTAGTTGAAAGATGAAATGAACTCTTGTGGAAGCATAGGGACTATCTTTGATTTTGAAAAGTTCCAATGTTTCTCACGGGGTGAAGCTATGCCATTGCATGCTACACCCAAATCGATCCTGATTCACCTGCTCATGGAAAAACTCCATATGGTTGCCACAATAGAAAACGATCTTTCATTCCTTCGTGTTCCTTTGCTTTATGTTATCCACTAATGATAGGTCAAGATTTAGGAAACCGAGAGCTAAAGCGGACATTGGAGTTTTGTAGGATATGCCTAATAGTAAAAGGTTACGAATCTACAACAAGAGAACCCGAAATATCATGGAAACAATTCACGTCATGTTTGATGGTGACGGTCAAATGGCTCTTGGACAATCCAGTTGAACCGCACTTCAAAGCAGTCCCATTGGTTCATCTCTTGTACCAAACTCCTCATCAGCATTTCCATATGTACCTCCCTCAGAAGATGATTTAAAGAAACTGTTTGATCCAATGTTTGATGAACATTTGAGCCAAGGAACAATGATATGTCAATTCAATCATGGAGGCTCTTCTATCCTGTCAATGATATTAACCCTTCACTTCTATGTCATTAAGCCAAAGCGCGCTGCTGGCCAATGTTTCATCAACAAATCTTCATCATCAAGTGTACATCATGGAAATGCTTCTAATTCACGGGATGAAGTCAATCCGTTTGCTACTCAGAAGATGCTCCATTTGAAAACATATTTGCTCCGAATCATCATGAGAATCTACTTTAGGAGACATCAACTTTGCTACTTGGTTCCTCAACAACGCTGAATACCTCAGAAAATAGACTCACGATCATCCATTAGACAACATCATTGGAAATCCCTCTCATCCAGTATCCACACGAAAACAACTTGCAACAGATGCCTTATGCTGCTTCTTCAACTCCGTACTCTTTAAGATCGAACCAAAAGATGTTAAATCCGCCATGAATGAAGAAAGCTAGTTCAATGCCATGCAAGATGAAATTCATGAGTTTGATCGACTTGATGTATGGGAATTAGTACCTGCTCCAGATTGTGCTTTGATCATTGCTCTAAAATGGATCTTCAAAGTGAAACTTGATGAGCATGGTGATGTGTTAAAGAACAAGGCTCGATTGGTTGCTAAAGGATACCGAGTCAAGAGGAGGTATTGATTTTGAAGAATCTTTTATCGAGAATATTCTTGGCTAATCTTTTAAGTAGGAACATGGTAGTCTATCGGATGGATGTAAAGGGACATTTACGGACGGAGATCTAAAGAAGTCGTCTCGTCAGCCAACTGAAGGCTTTGTGAATCCAAAGCATCCTACTCACGTTTATTGTTTGAAGAAGGCTCTTTATGTTTTAAAGCAAGCTCCAAGGGCATGGTATGATATGCTATCAAAGTTTCTTCGTCTACCGGCTTGACAAAGGCAGTTGATCCACATTGTTCACCCGGAAGTCAAGCAAACATTTAATTCACGTTCAAATTTATGTTGATGATATTATCTTTGCCTCGGCTGACCCCAATGAATGTGATCGTTTTTCAAAAGAAATGGGTTCCAAATTTCAAATGTCAATGATGGGACAAATGTCATTTTCTTGGGATTACAAATTTCACAAAGTCCGGGAGGCATTTTCATAAATCAATCTAAATATGCAAATGAGATTTTAAAGAAATTTGGATTTGATTCTAGTGACCCTGTTGACACTCCCATGATTGGCGTACTAAACGGATGAGGACCACTCGGGGATCATGGTAGACCAAACAAAAATATCGAAGCATGATCGGATCCACAATGTACTTCCTTGCCATAGACGATATACGTTAGTTTGTATGCATGTGTGCTAGATACCAGGCTAAGCCTACCAAAAAGCACCTTGAAGCGGTTAAGCGGGTCTTTCGGTATCTCCAAGGAACCATCAACATGGGACTTTGGTACCCGAAGGACACCGGTATGTCACTAACGGCATATCACGGAATGCGGATCATGCGAGTGTCAAGATACTCATCCGAAATGCGTCGGAGGTGCTCATTTTTGGGTGATAAGCTTGTGAGCTGGTCCTCAAAGAAGCAAATGAGTACTTCTATTTCCTCTACAAAGGCTGAATACAAAGCCATGTTATCTTGTTGTGCTCAAATCCTATGGATGAGATCCCAATTATCTGACTATGGCTTTGTATTCAACAAAAATCCCTCTCTTTGTGATAATAAAAGTGCTATTTCTCTCTCATGCAACAACGTTCCACACTCAAGGGCAAAGCATATCGACATTCGACATCATTTCATCAGGGAACAAGTGGAAAAAGGTGTGGTGGAACTCTATTTTGTGAGGTGAATACCGGTTAGCAGACATCTTCACCAAAGCTCTTCCAAGAGAACGTTTTGAGTTTATTCTTCCACGACTTGGCTTGAAAAGTCTTTAACCAGAAACTCTCAAACGTCTTCAGGAGGAAGACGAGGAGTAAAGGTCTTTCTTCATCTATCTCTTTGTATATATTTGTTTTATTTTATTCAAAAAGCAAAATACAAAATTACAAAACCTTCAAAAATCTAATAGAAAATTATAAAACTTTCAAAATCCATAAAAATGTGAAAAATTCAAAAAATCCTCAAAAAATTATTTTCATTTTATCATGTTTTTCTCGTTTTGATATCATCTACGGACTTTGTGTTGATATTCAATGAATGTCACGGGTCTTTAGATGTTCATCGAATGTACATAGTTTTTCATAAAAAAATGAAGAAAAATGGTTTATTGTCATTTGGTAACCCGTGTTAAAAGAAAGAACGAGCCATGCTTTATCTTGTTTTTCTAATCTCATGCTCTGATTCTATACAAAATTCTCACTATCGAATGAAAACGAATTGCTTTGAAAAAAAAAAAACTTCGGGCTAAATTTTTGAAAATCATTTGTACTAAACGGTTGTTAAAACTATCTATCTCTCAATCAATAACTTATGTCATTGATTGAGGGGGAGAATGATTTTTAATTAAAAAGTGTATTTTTTTTCAAACAATGGGTTGTTTTCAAAAGATATTCAATCATGTTTAAATCTTTGGAGTCTAAAGTCTCAAAATTCGATTCTTATCGGTTAAACGTTTTCAAAATCAAGTCACAATTCTCCTTAAAAGCTTTCAAAAAAGAATTTAAATCTACTGAGATCACGATTCTCAAATGATTTGATAATTGTGATCGGGGAAGAATTTGTGATTTAAATTGGATTTAAACTGATAATTCGATAAATGGTTTCATAAGTGATTAGTATGTTTGCCTCCCCACAAGTGACAAACGATTTCAAATTTTCCATGCACACGTTGAGGGGGAGCATCTATCTTAAACCACAAATATTTGAAACGTGATCAATTTATCTCAATGTGCAGCAGTCTTTTCCCTCTTGTATGTGCAAAAACTCCTTCAAACTTCGAGGCACATATTGAGGGGGAGCAAAATTTTGAAAACCTCATCCTTCCTCAAAATGTTTTATTTACTCAAATTGATTGGGAAGTGATGATATCATTTTAGAAAATGTTAATCAAAAGATTGGACCTTTCATTCTCATTCTAACGATTTCAAAGATCTCTTACCTCCATATGCTAAAACAATTTCTAAAATATTATGCATATGTTGAGGGGGAGAATTTCTAAAATTATCAAAACAATTAAGATACAAAATGCTTTGATTCTATATCACAAGTATCTTGATTGCTTTTCAAATGGTTTTCAATTGGCTCCTATGGCAGATGAACGATACCAAAAAGACCAACCAACTTTACTTTATGTATGGTGATATAAGGATGATAAGGTTAGGTTGAGGTCCCATGATCCTGAGCAGGAGGGATCTACCAGGGATAATCCACTAGATAGTGTAGAAGTCCTTAGGTATGATGAAAAAAGGAGAAAAATGAGAATATAGGAAGAGTCGGACGGAGGACTGAAATGCTTGGAATAAACCCAACAAGGTTCTAGTCATGAAGTCACGGTAAGCACTGAAGGGGTTGAAGAATGAAAAAGAATTGAATGAGAAAAGGGTGAAAAAAATAGCCCTCCATTTATTGAACCTTAGAGCAGACGGGTTCAATTCATATGCTATTGTGGTTACTAAGGTAACACTGGTATTGAAGACAAGACATCATGGACCCAGTGGCATACTTGCACTAAACTTCCCAAGCTACTCAAGTTCCTCTTAAAAGGGGTTTCATTCTTCTGGACATTCCGACTTTCTGAGTTGGTGAAGAAGGAGACCCTCTCTCTAGTCTCCGGCATAGGAACCAAATATGCACAAATTGAGTCTAGAGCCATGAGATCATCAATTAATCTCTTTAGGACACTTATTTCTTAAAGACTCACTATTTCACACAATGTGGAATGTGAGATTATATCTTATGAGTCCAAGTACTATCCTTGTGGTATTGCCAAGCTTGATTGTGTCATATGGACCTCATCGATTGGAGCGATTAAAAATTGAATCAATCCAGTCGAAAATGGATTGGCGGATGCCTTTGAAAAACCGGTTGTTGTGTTCAAAAACTCTTTACTCTAAGCACATCGACTGTGTACAATTATTTCAAATCAAAAGGTGTTTATGATTGATAATTGATTTTTCACTAAAACTTTGTTGTATTGCAAAAACAATTTCTATTGAGCGATACACGATTGATTTTCAAATCTCTTTTCATCAATCGGTGAATCTCTATTCATTTGGTTCACTCACTCCGTATTGTCTTCTTTGAGACGCTCCGGTTTGAGAACGGCTAGAGCAGCTGCGAAACTCTGTCAAGGAAATTCTTCATAATTATACGATCACGGCGTACTTGTCTTGATCAACGGGAACCGTGGGCGGGTACCTCAATTCAACGAAAGTGATCAAAGACACTTTCGTGTGCTTTATTGCTAACTGTCTTATGCGGTACACCCCGGCGTTTGGCTGATCAGAATGGAGGTGATCAATCCGTAGCATGCTCACACACAACATTCATATCTAAAGAAATCATGATTAAGTGCATCAATGACTCTGATATTTTCACTCCATGCTTACTATGCTTTGCCAATATCATGAATCAGCGAAGCTTCCGCTACTCTGATAAGAATAAATCATGATCGAGAATGTGAGCATGTCGGTCCAAAAGTCACAACATCACTAATTACCAACACCACAAAGGTTGAGTCAGAGATTTAATGTGGCTGATGATCTCAAAGCATGCTCAAAACTCAGTATCACGTGGATCAGTTGAAGACCTCCACTCAGATTAACCAAACACGCAATAATGAAGAATCAAAGACTACAAGCTACAGAAAAATGAACATGGACAAGAATCCAAGAACAATCTCAATGTTATATCTGTTTGTATTCAACGTAATTTTAATGTGTGTTTGAGGTGACCTCCCTTAGGGGGAGACTGTTAGGAATTAGAAATTCCAGGTATTAAAGAGTCGGTCACCTCAAGAATATGTAATCGTTAGAAAGCTCGTAGTCGTAGTTATTTTGTGTTAAGTAGTATTTAGTTAAGTAACACCGTGGAGGACGGACGGGTCTTTACCCACTGTATGCCTGATCTACAGCCCGTAGGTGGCGTTTGTTTGTAAGAAACTATAAATACCCTCTACCTCCCAAGGTAGAGGGTTGGAGCTTCAATACAATTTTTCTTTGTTTCACATAGTTCCCAAATCTCTTCCTTTCTCTCACTAGAACTTTCTCTCTCTAAACTCAAGTTAACGCCCCATATGATTATGGTTTAATGTGTTTGTGAAATCTTATATCTAACATAAATTTCGCTTGCTTGATAATATCATACAAAATATCATTGACACAAGTAGAGTGTCCTAGATCCATCAAGTGGTATCAAAGCCAGGTTCTGATATTTTGTTTTAAAAGATACAAGAAATTAGCTTGACTCACTTACTCAATTCAATGGAGATGGAAAACAACCAATCAAACTCTTCTTCTACACCTAGACTCCCTAAGCTTAAGCTTAATGAGTTTGAGATGTGGAGGATACTGATTGAGCAATACTTCCTCATACAGGACTATGCTCTATGGGAGATTATTCAACTTGGTGATTCTTTCAAATCTTTGACCACTACTTCAAAAGTTGGTGACACAGATGTTGTGAAAGTTCGTGCTGAATCAAATCTGAAAAAGCTCAAAAGAAGAATAATCTTAAAGCTAGAAGTCTGTTGCTGATGACTCTTCCTAGAGACCAGATTATTGCATTCAACAAATTCAAGACTGCTAAAGAACTGTTTGAAGAGATTTGCTCGGTGTTTGGTGGTAATGATGCTACAAAGAAGACTCAGAAGACATTGTTAAAGCAAAGTTATGAAAACTTCTCTACTTCAAGCAATGACTCACTTGATAGCATTTTTACCAGACTTCAGAAGATTGTTACACACTAACGTGTTTTTGGCATTGAGTAGAAAAGGAAGACCTCAATTTGAAGTTTCTAAGAATTTTCCTTCACGAAACCAATGTTTCTGTTTGGGAAAACAAGTCAGACATTGAAACAATGAAGCTCAATGATCTTTACAACAACTTCAAACTTATTGAGCAAAGGTTGAAGAAGGCAGAGAAACTTGGTACAAGCTCTAGTAGCTTGGCATTGTTGTCAAATTCTGTTGACAGTGATGATTATGAAGATGAAAGTGATGATGATATTGCCACTGTAGGTTCTAAAGTTTCCACTGGTAATGTTAATGTTACCACTGCATGTTCAAAGAAGAAGGTTGCTAGTATTGGAGATCCTACCTTTTATGCTTTTATCTCCACACAAGTTGATGGCTCTGTCTTAACTCATGAAGACATAGAGCAAATTGATGAAGATGACTTGGAGGAGATGGATATAAAATGGCAAATAGCTCTTAAGCATGAGGGCTAAGAAATTCTAAAGGTGGCAAGCCTATCCACATAAATGGTGATGATACTGCAGGCTTTGACAAGAAGAAAGTGGAGTGCTTTAACTGCCATAAGTTTGGACATTTTGCTAGAGAATGTAGAAGACCAAAGACCAAGGACAACAGGTCTACTTGGTACAAGCAAAAGAAGGGACCAACTGTAGAAGAACCAAAGGCAATGCTGGATATTGATGGTGTGACCTATGATTGGAGTTTCATGGCTGATGAACTAGAAGAAGAACATTCAGATGCTGCTCTTGTTGCTACTGAATTTGCTCTCATGGCTTTCTCTGATTCTAAGGTACAAAACTTTGATAGTTGCTCTAAAACATGTAGGGCTGCTAAAGAAGTTGAAAGACTTAATGATTTGCACTCTAATGAAAGGCAAGAATTATATACTGCTAATTATACTGTGGCTAATCTTAGGAGAGCTATGGCAGTATTAGAAAACCAAATAGAGCACTATCAGGAAAATGAGTCAAATTATAATGATGATATGATTCTTCTTAGGAGAGAGGTAGAACATACAAGCTAGCGTGAATGAAGCATACCAAAAGGAGCTTGAAAAACTCAAAAGAAATTAAAATGTCAATTTAACTTTAGACACATGTTATCATCAGTCTAAGTCAATTAATAAAATTTGGAATGCTCAAATATATAATAAAGCTAAGTCTGGTATGGGTTATAATACTGCGCCTCCACCACTAAGGGGTGTTCCATCACCTCTAGGTATAGATTTAGCTCATACAGGTTAAGAAGACTTTAAGGAACTTGAAAGAGAATATGGTCCTTTAAAGGACACAGTGGTGAAGAGTGAGGAAGAGAGTAAGCTTGATAATGATGTTTTTAAGAGTGCTAGTGACTCATCAGTTGTTGATGAGAATGTTAAAAAGAATGTAGAGACTACTATCCCAAAAGTTGTTAATCTTTACAGAGGAACCTAGGAAACCAGTTAATAAACCTAGACCAACTGTAAGGTATGCTGAGACGTATAGGAACAAGCCTACAGCTCCTAGGGGTAACCAGAGGAGTTGGAATCATGTTAAATCTCAACAACTAGGTAGTGATTTTGTTATGAACAATAAGGCATGTTATATCTGTGGTAGTTCTGATCATTTACATGCTTATTGTGACTATCATGTTGGGAGAAGGGAAGTCTGTGGGTATAAAAGGGTGAAGACTAACATGTATCAATGTAATGTACACCCTAATACTAATTGCAAAGTGGTCCCAAGAGCAGTTCAACTTAGAAGTGGCCTCAAAACACTTGCCACTGCAAAAACTGTTAACACTGCTCACCCTAAGTCACCTGTTAAAAGTGCAAACACCAAAACAAGTTTTACAAAATTTGCACAAACAGGAAAAAGAACCTTTCAAGCTAAAAGGTTAATAATAACCAACGGTACCTAAAAAGAAACCAGATTACCATTGCTCATTCAAAAGTTACCACTGCAAGGGTTTTAAATAACAAAAGGGGAGACATGGGCAATGCTGTGAAGGCCTCAACACATTGGGAATGGAAACCTAAAGGAAGTACCTCTACAACCCAATGGTGTATCAATGACCTTTGATAGATTTAACTATATTGATACACGAGGCAAATCCAAGTCAATCATGGCTTGGGTCCCCAAAAGAAACTAACTCTTTACTCTTACGTGCAGGAACATCCAAGGTCAAAAAGGTCAGATCAAGGATATACAGATAGTGGGTGTTCAAGGCACATGACTGGCAACAAGTCATATCTTTCTGATTTTGAGCATCATGATGGACAGTATGTCAGTTTTGATAATGAAGTTAGTAGAACAAGATGTGTGATCGAGGAACACTAAAGATAAAGGAAAACATGGATTATTATTATTATTACAAGCTGCGAGAGTGCAGTAAAACTATCCATGAAGTACATATTACAATTACTACATCAACTACCAACAACCTACCGCGTACATAAGTTTTCTAACCCATCCCTTCCTAACCCATCATCAATCCTTTATGGCTTGGGAAAGCCCCAGCATCACACCTTAGGAGCACCATGTATGTTAATCCAGTCATACACCCTAGGGCTTGCTAAACCCATCACCACTATACCTGTAGCAATGGTAGAGAAGGTGATGATTGCAGTTCTTCAGGAGGAGCTACTGCTGCAAGAGGAGGAACACTCAGGACTCTTCCAGAGGTCTCATCATCTGTAACATATGGAGACACATAGGAGCTGATCTCTGAGCTATCTTCTTTGCTTATTGCATCTTGAGGCTCTGGTTGTAGTGATGAAGGTCCAGCAGAAAAAGGATTTGAAAGAGCAAGTGAATGCCTTCTCTTCCTGGATACAACCTTCTCATACTCTTCTTTTTCAACTCTCCTAGGGTTTTTCAAAACAAAGTCATCCCATGAACTATCAGATGAACTGCTAGAAGAAAGATTGATTGGACTCGATTAACTCATGGTGTTGTTGGAAAAATGATCTTTGAGAGTGAAAGTTTTGGAGTATGTGATTTGAGTGGTTTGTGTTGAATGATCTGTTTAATATATATTAAGTTGGATTCAAGAAGTTAATGAGGGGAAGGTGCAAGTAGTTGAGGAGTAAATTGGAGTCCTGTATTCTTGGAAAATGTATCAATGCTTAAGTGTTGACTTTATTGAGTATAGCCACTGCTATGCTTAATTCTTTCAATATATTAACCATTGCCAACGCAATGGTGATTCCAGTGTTTGGTTTATGTTAGTGAATTGCAGTTTGAAGGATTCTTTGTTTACAATAGTTACTCTCTGGTGAATTGATGCTCAAGGTTTTTTATATCCTATCTAAGTTGTCCACTGATGAATCTGCTGAAATCATTTTACAGTGGGAACTATATTGCAACCAGTGGTAACGTGCTTTAAGTGGGAAAAGGAAAAACAAAGGAACTTCATTA
Organism: Chrysanthemum makinoi; assembly: GCA_910596185.1. Taxonomy (NCBI): domain Eukaryota; kingdom Viridiplantae; phylum Streptophyta; class Magnoliopsida; order Asterales; family Asteraceae; genus Chrysanthemum; species Chrysanthemum makinoi. Next base: position 180,192,637 of record OU343225.1, read on the forward strand.
CTAACACATAATTCATTACAAACAAAAGTACTCCTAGTCAAAACACAAAAGACTAAAAACTAGCACATCCTATAACTATCTTCAGCTATTCCATTGGCCTCTTGCCCTTGCCCACATAGTCTTGTTTATTCTTCTGGGCTCTCTTTCTCTTGTTCTCAAAAGTGGATTGCATTCTTGGACATGGAAGCCCAAGAATCTGTGGAGGAGGTCTTGGTAGCACTGCAGGTCTTGTTGGAATGGATATCTGCTTCATATTGGAGATAGTTGTTTCCAGTGCTATTGAAAGAGCTTTTGGCAACTCTTTAGCCATAGAATAGGTTTCATCATTTGCATCATCATCATCATTTGATGAATCAGAGTAGAACTCAAGAGATTTTGCAGGCTTAGCTGCAGGCTTTTAGTTAGTTTCTTTAGTATATCTTTTGGGCGAAGAGCCAGCCAGTGGGAAATCCAAACCATCTTGATGCTTCTGAAGATGATTTTGATTCAATTACATACTCTTCTTCGGAGTCAGAAGAGATGTTGATAGTATTGAAGGGATTGCTCATGCTTATGGTTTTGGGGATATTGTGTTTGAATGAGAATTGATGAAGTTTATCTTAAACCAAGCCTCCTATATAGACAAAGTGGGTTGAAGGGTTATTTAATGAATATATTTACCTTTTTCTTATTTTGGTAGGTCAAGGAGTAAATATAGATATTATTGAGTTGATTTTGGAAGATATTTTGCTTTGGTAAAAGTTTGGTTAAAGGTAATTTTGGTTAATATCAAGTTGATTATTCTCATCTTTTACTAATCATTATATCAAGTTTTGATGAGCAGTTGGAGTTAAAAGGTGTATACCTGAGATACACAACAAATGGTTATTGATTCACCATGTCTAATACACATAAGAATCAACTAGTCGAAGGCAAACTCTTGGTAAAGACTTGAAAAATTCGTTTATGGTTGATAGTTTACCAAAAACTATATGGTTATCAACTCACCATATTCTTTATGATTAAGAGTGGCTAGTCCATAGCAAATGGCTCATGGTAAAGACATATCAAATCCGTTGATAGCTGATAGTTTGCTAAAAACTATAATGGGTTGCGATTTTTGTGAAAAATTACCACTTTGTTCATTGGTTTCCAGCAGTGTTATACTACCCTTGTTGTTCTACCGTTAAAGCGATTATGTCAGGTTTTATTTTTTTATTAGCCGTTGAAAGTAACCACTGATAGTTATATATATAGGGTTAAAATTTTAAGTAAATTATCTTCTTTCTATATTATAACTGCTTTCGAAAGATAATTTTACTTGCGCATCAATACTAAACCCTAACCCTATATATCTTTTTCTCTCAATTGGCTAGTCATTACTTTAATTCTTACTTACATAGTAATATTTTTCATCAAAAGTTTCTATGGCAACTTTGAAATTTGCAGATGAGCAAAACCTAGTGGCCTACCTACAAAAGACTAACGAGAAGAGTGGCCCTGTTTTTCATCAGATTGTGGACTTTCTTCATACCACTCATATGAGGTATGCATTGCTTTTAAAACCCACAATCTATATCTCTCAAATCAATCGGCTGCTCATCCATAACACTTAAGATTGAGATACACATGAACAGTGGATGCTCTAAGAGCCACTGTAGATGGGGTAACTATTGATACACGAGGCATCCTTGAGGAGAATACTTCACTTGGATGATCTCAATGGTCTCATCACATTACCTATGTCCAACATTCATGATACTTTATCATCCATGTAGATACCAATCGCAAAAAAAAGGCTACTTTCAAAAAGAGTGGATTTTGTCCCCAATGGAGATTTTTGATTCATACTTTGTTACATTGCCTTAGTCCTAAGAAAACATCTTATGAGCAATTTAGTTCAACCATGGCTTATCCTTTGGTTTGTCTAGTCACTGATAAGATTTTCAACTGGTCCAACTATATTTTTAGTAGTATGAAAGGCAATGTACAGAGTAAAACCAAAATTTTAATGTATCCAAGGTTTGTACAAGCTGTGCTAAATGAATTTCAACTGCAACCTCATACTACTGTTTATCAAATCAGTTGCCTAAAGCCTAAAGTTTTTCAAAATTTGAATAAAGATGGCAATATGATTTTACACCTCTCCTACCCCTAATGCTTGCTAAAATTTCATCTGAACAAAACACACCCATAATTAATGTTCCCAACATTGATTATACCCCCATTAAGAACCTATGAGAGAAGGTCCAAAACTGGACAACCTCTCATGACAACACAAGCAAGTTTCAACCCTATGGTCTAGGAACAAGTAGTGGTGGTTCTAGACTTCCACCTAGTTCTACTAAGGAGGACTCCGACCCTATGATTCACCTCTCCCAACAGGTAACACAGTTGGAAGTGCTGAGGGCAGTAGAAACCAATTGGAATTGATGGTTTTGTGTACCAAATTAAAAGCGTGTTGAGTCTCTACAACAGGCTTGGCTATGCTGAAGCAGCATGCCAAGGATTTTCAACTATTAAAGACAGATTCAAACTTTAAAGGGAGAGATGCAGAGGTTGAAAAAGCACAAGCAGACTGCAAAGATGGTGATTTGATCTTCATCCTCACCTTCTGATGGTGATTCAGTTGATCATGATTTGGGAAATTCTTCCAAACAGGGAGGAAAACAGGTTCTGACACGGAGGGGAGGACAATTGATTTTGAAGATGAAGGAGATACAAGTAAAGGAGCAAAGGAAGCTGAAACTCATGGAGAGCAACTTGAAGATCAAGACATTTTTCAAACAGAATGATTTTACCACTGATTTCCTTTCCACTACAGAGCTAACTTTTGCCACTGCAAGTGAAGAATTTGATAAATTGAAGACAGACAAAGGTAAAGCAGTTATGGAAGATGTACAAATTGAAGTAAGATTTCAAAGCAAAGACAAGTTCAGATTGATCTTGATAGAGAACTTGCTAAGAAGATAGCAGAAGATCAAATTGCTGAGATAGTTGCTGAGAAGAAAAGATTGAAAGAAATGGAAGTTGCAAGCTTTTTGGAAGCTAAAAGATTGATAGAATGGAAGATAACAAGATTCAATTTCCAATGTTCAACCTACAATTATGAAAGAGAAAGCTCCAGAGTTTAGTTATGTTCCTACTAAATAAGATATCTTTCCGTGGCTAATAATCCAGAAATCAAGAAAAAGGCAATTGACCTTGTTGCTGATGCATCCTTAATTGAGGAACAAAGAACTGCTCAGTTAAAGGATTTTATTCAAATGAAGAACAGTCAAGCACTTAAAGATGTGATTAATTCAGTCAAAAAGGTTCAGAAGAAACCAAGACAACCAACCAAGGCACAAATACTTGCATATATGAAGACTTATTGTTATCATGTTGGTAACTGGAAAATGCATCAATTTAAAGGAATGTCTGATGATCAAGTTGAAAAGGCTTACTACAGAACTGTAAAACAAGATAAATCTTTTATTCCAATGGGTTCTGAAGAAGAATAAAGAAGGATTCCTAGATTGAAGAGAAAGGCTAAAGTAAGTGATTCTCAAATTGTTAAGAAGACTAAGGTTGATGAAGATCATACAAAGTCTACTGAGAAGGAGATTCCTACTAAGAAGTTCACCAAGAACAAATGACTGGAATGATTTTGATTGAAGACAGAGATTTTTATCCGAACCACTGCAGCAAATTACATCCTATTATTGATTGGGAAGTTTACATCTGCTAGCAATTTTGCTTCAACATGGAAGACACAAGGTGGGAGGTGAAACTTCATCATTAATGACATTTGAAGATCTTATTAAAGCTTTTGACAGAGATGACCTTAATACACTATGTAAATTAGTTCAAGAAAGGTTTAATGCTCTAGATCTCAAAGATGCAATGGAAATGCAGTTATGGGTAAATCTTAGAAGGCTTTTTGAACCAAATGCTGATGATGACTACTGGGAAACCTTATTCACATGTATTGGTACTAAATGGTTTTATTATGATTCATGTGAAGTTCATCATGTCTCTACAGCTAATGGAGAAGACTTTTTCATGCTTGCTGAGAAAGAATATCCACTTAGAGCTGGAGCTCTTACAGTAATGTTAAGCTTACACATAAGAGTCAATGAAGACAATGAGAAGGTCAGAGCATTGTTACAAAGGCTTCAAGATCAATGTTCAAGAGCTATACAAAAGTTAAGAGAAAAGAAGTTACGTGTTTGATTGAATTCCCCAAATCCTTGAAGTTAATGTTTATTGAAGAAACTTATTGATTTGCAGAGAAATCATAAGTTTAGGGGAGGATTGTTGGGAATAACCGTTACCACGATGGTTGTCGTTTACACTGCTTTGATTAACACTAGCAGTGGAAACGTTTTCCCACTGCAAGTTCTTCATTACCACTGCTATCAGTTTATGATAAGGTTAAACGCGTTAGTATAAGTATAGAATAGATCTTGTGTATATTCTATAATGTTAGCTTCATACTTATCTTGTAAAGGACTCCTTGTTGTATAAAAGGAGATCCTAGGTCATTGTCTTAGTTACGTATCATATTACAATATTACCTACGAAAGCTTCAAGGTGTACCCTAGTGATAAGTTAAGATCACTCGTATTATTCATTAATAATATTGGAGCTTGAGTTTTGTGTTAACTTGTGTTTATTCTCATACATCATACAATTCGTCTTCTAAGTATTACTTAAGTAAATTCCGCTTGCTTTATAATATCATACAAAATATCATTGACACAAGTAGAGTGTCCTAGATCCATCTGTAACCCTTCTTGTTTGGTGCATATCCCACAAAAACTCCATGAGAGGTGTATATGAGGGAACGATAGATCAGGTTTTTGTTTATGGACAAGTTCGTATGGAGTTTTTCCATGAGATGTGTGTATGAGGGAACGATTTTGGGTGTAGCAAGCAGTGGCAATGGCTTTAGCCCAAAGAAACATTGGAACCTTTGAGTAAATTAGCATTGTTCTTGCAGCTTCAACAAGGGTCCGATTTCGTCTTTCAACTACACCGTTCGCTGGTAGGCGTGTTGCACTTCATCACCGTTTCCAATGCTTTCATTAAATTGACTTAGGTCTTTGTTAACAAACTCAGTGCCATTGTCTGTTAGAATAATTCTAACAGTCTTGTTAAGTCGAACCTGCAGCTGTTTGATAAGTTTGATGATAACATATGGAGTTTCATCCTTTGTCCTCAAAAACTTAACCCAAGTAAATCGAGAGTAGTCATCAACAACTACTAATACATATTTCTTCCCATTTAACGTTTGCACTCTCATGGGTCCGCACAAGTCCATATGAAGAGTATGAAGAACTTCCATAACTGAGTTTGCAGGTTTAGGTTTGTGGGCATATTTCTTGCTTTTTCCCAATTGGCATGCTGAACAAAGATGATCCTTTTCATACTTTAATCTGAGTAAACCTCTTACTAGGTCCTTTCTGGATCGGTCATTTATGGTGCCGAAGTTCAAGTGATTGAGTCGACGATGCCATAACCATGACTTTGTTTTCGAAGCCTTTGACAACAAGAATATTGGAGAAGACTTCATCATATATTCGATAGAGATGGTGTATAAGTTTGTACCACGTGTTCCTCTTAACAGTTCCACACCATCAAGTTCTCTAACGAAACAGGTATGTTTTCTGAAGGCCATTTCTAGATCAGAATCACAGAATTGACCAACAGAAAACAAATTATGACCAAGACCTTCAACATAATATAGCCGGGACATTACACTATCACCAACCACATAATCTCCATAACCCATAATTGCCCCAAAATGGTCGTTCCCGAATCTAACAGTCCCGATAAATTTACTCACAAAGTTCATGAGCCGCGAGCGATCTCTAGTCATATGCTTGGAAAGCCTGAGTCAGGTACCATAGAACGATTTGAACGACCTGCAGTTGAACACAGACAAATATGGATGACTAGATAGTTTGGATTCCCATGCGAGAATGGGTTCCACTTGGTTAGAAAACGAGATTGGAACATCCACGTCAGAAAAAGATTCAATGAAATCGTTAGAGGTAGATGTCGGACTAGTAGTAACAGTAGATCTATTCAAAGTATGTTCACTTCTTAAAGGTATAGTTCTACCAGTAGGCATCCAATTTCTAATGGGCATTAATCTAGATAATTTAGGGCACAACTCATTAAGATTGAATTTACGGCCAGTAGGTATCCATTGGTAACCTACTTTACTAAATTTTCTTCCTGTTGGTTTCCAATGTTTTCTAGCCCTCTTCCTCCTTGGTCTTCTGACCTTTTTGTCCTGTTGTCTAGTGTTAACCATTTTAACAGGAGATTTTGCAATATTACTCATCTCATTCACAACACATTCATGATTAATACCAGAAATCAAGCATTCGTTACATGTTTTGCAAATAGTAGCAGAATTTGAATTAATTACAGTACGCTTATAGATAATACTAGAATCAACACGATTCGTTTTAATCAAATCAAGCTTAATATTCCTAGGGTGGTCTTCTACTTTCTTCCATTGATCACTCTTAGCTTGCGAGGTCCTATCTTGCTTTGTATTGCTTGGAGGCTTTGACCTGCTCACTTTTGTACCACTGATTACTCATGTAGAGGGAATTATGGGAACATTAGTTGGTTTTTCTACTTTATGCATTCCTGATGTAGAAGTGCTAGGATCTGAAGTATTTTTAAGCACATCAAAGCTCACATGCTTAACTTTCGGCACAGAACAAGGCATATCATGGGTTGCATGCTTAGCACTAGGCATAGAACAAGGCATAACAGCTTTATCTTTCTCACAAAAGGATTTAGGGCATGTTGCTCTTAAACATTCTAAAAGCTCCTGAGATCGTTTGGCATATAAGCATGCATACCTAATTTCACTATCAAGTAGTTTATTTATGCGATCCTCTTCCACAATCTCATGGAGACATTCTAGACTATTCTAAAGGTGACAGAAATAGTTATGAAACACAAGGTCATTATTTCTAAGATGAGGAGGAATATATTTTACAGTTACAGTATACTTAGAATCCGCAGATGCCTTTGATGCAACATTCTCATTACTGAAAAGTGGCATTCTCCCTTTTACCTGACTCTTCAGATTCTCAATTTCCTTTTGCAAAGAAGTTATTTTTTCATTGTTCTTGTCACGAGTGACTTTCATTGAATCATATAACTCTTTAAAGTGTCGTTTAACCTTTTCCTTTTCTTCTAGAAAACTCTCATTTTCTTCTAGAAAACTCTCATTTTCTTGTTGTAATGCATTAATGATGTTTTGAAGATGAAAGTTTTGAGAATATTGAGAATCTAAAGGAGGAGGCATTTGGGAGCCATTCACATTGTTCTTTTCACCCTTTAATTGTGAAATTTGGGTTTTCATCCTTCTGATCATGTTACAGTGAGCTCTAATTTGTTTATCACGTTTTTTTATTTCAAAAACTGCATCAAACTCAGGAACATCCGAGGATGTCTTGATATTTGAGGTTTTAGCATTTTCTTTGAGATGTTGATATTTTAGTTGTAAATTAAAATGTTCAACTTCCAGTTTAGAATAATGTTTTACCAAATTATCATGATCATCCTGTTCTACTTTATCATGCAATTTTGAATTTGTGGTCTCAAGCTCAATGACACGATCATGGGAAACTTTTAATGCAACAGTTAATTCATGAAATTGAGACACAGTAATAGAACAATTTGTAACTGTGTAGAACACATCTTGAGCAACACATTGAGAGATCAGATTATCATTAATGATGTGCAGATTCTTTATCTCTACTTCATTCCTCTTAAGCTCACGTTCATACATACTGACCTCAAATTCCATATCATTAAACATCTTTTTTTCACTTTTAATCTCTATGTCCATTCCCTTTGAAGACTCTCAAATTGTCCTTTAAGCTGTTTAAAGAAAGGCATGACCTCAGCTAAATAGCATTCTTTAGTTTGTTCAAAATTCCTTTCCCCTTCAGTTATCCCAGTGGGTGTGATTCTCTTCTTACACGTTTTCTCAAAATCAACAAATAGTTGGTAAACTACGAAGGCTGATTAAGTCTTGCTATCGTAGGGAAGATTTCTAGGCACTAAATGCATTGGTGTATTTGGGGCATATACATGGGTGGGCAATTTACAAGGGAATTCTTTTCAATAAAATCAGACTTTTTGTTTGTCTAAATCCTTTTTCCAGAAAATTTGTTTAGGGTCAGCTGGGTCTAAGGTCTAAACTTATTAAAGGCAATCCAGTTTTCCTTAGAATAATTTGGTGTTTTAACGATGATTTTATCTCCTATGCACAAGGGACTATTAAATTTATCATCCAATTTTTTTCTAGAGACTTCTTCTAATTTCTATCTTCCTCAGCACTCAGTATATAGTGGGGTTTCTGTCTAGGCTTAAGAATCTCATTTGCATCATAGATTACCTTTTGAGCTGCTTTAGCCTTACTACACGCCTTAGGGTTTGGTTCATCTACAAGTGCAACGCTATGCTTATCACTTAGAACTCTATGCTTAGTGATCATGTGAGCAATCTGAATGGTGTTCCCTTGTACGTACAATTTATTTTCAAGTTTTTTCTTCAAAGTTTTTAGGTTGGAAAATTCATTTAAAAGTTTAGATTCCTTAGCATTGAATTCTTGTTTAAGTACTTTGACATTTTCTTGAAGTTCTTGTTTTTGTTTAACAGTTTTGTTAAGCTTTTCTTGTAAGGAATCCAACTCTTGTTTAAACATTTCTTCCCTAAAATTACTTTTTCTGATAATTGTACGCATTTGGTTATCCATCTCCTGCTCACGGGTAGTCAATTCAAACTTGGCACATTGTTCATATATAGCAACTTGTTCTTTATAGGCATTTAGTTCAGAAATCATAGAATCATCAGGGGCACATGCAGTGAATTCATCTAAAATATAGTCATCATTGAATTCAGAAGATGATTACCTGGTACAATTTCACTTTCATTTTGTTTCACGTATTGCTCATATGGGACAACATTGATAGTACCCATATTTTCATATGGGACAACATTGATATTACCCATATTTTCAATATCTGATTCAATAATTTCATTTGATTGTACTTTGTCGTGTATCTTTTGCACATCAACATCATCGTATAGTTTTAATACCTCAGATATGATTGATTCCCTGGAGGGAGTGGCCTGATTAGGTGAAGAAGCCCTTGGAGTTACCATTGGTGAGATATTAGCCATGAAAATGGTCTGGGCAGTTGGTTCATCATCAACATCTGAATCAAATGCATCACAATCTGCGACTTGAAATGCATTGGGATTGTTCTGACCCATACCATGCACTGGCTGTTCATCCACATCAGCATCATAAGTTCTAGCATTTCTCTCAGCAAGAAACAGAAATTCTTCCTCATTCAACATTGCTCCACTGTCTTGAGCTTGGACCAGCAGCATCTTGTCCCTGAAGTACTCTGCATTTTTTGGATGTTTTGGAAGAGTGCAATTCCTTGCGATGTGTCCTTCTCCACCACAGTTGTAACATTTAATGGGCTTTACTTGACCCTGAGCCATGTTCCTTCCACGATTCTGATTACCCATATATCCACCACCACCACCAGTATTCCCATATCCAGTACCAGCATTCCCATATCCAGCTCCAACATTCCCATATCCAGCTCCAACATTCCCTTGCTCATTATGTGGAAGGTATGCATTCTGTCTTCCTTGCACATTCTGCACAACAATCTTTCCATCACTAACAGTAGGATGATTGTGGAGATTGGATGCCGTTCTGAGATTATTGTTGGTGTGTGGAGTGAGGTTCAGATTTTGTTTAACCATAAGGGCCAGTTGATTATTCCATGATTGTGTCTCCATCTGGTGGTTTATACCCTGGATCTGGAATGGGTTTGTGATTACCATTACCAGTAGGTATGACTTGAGATGCTTTGGTGGTTATTCCTACATTGGTGTAAAAGGCTGTTGAATCATTTGACGAACTCGCATCACCAGAATTTGACTTGAATTTTTCCAAGATCATTCATTCAAACATAGCATGTCTCTCATTCTGAAGCAAGTACGCATACAATTGCTCATAGTTAGTGTGGCTCAAACCTTTTTTTAGCTTGACTGAAGTGACAAATTTGTGCCATTCGGGATTCATGTTGTTCACAAACTTTGAATTGAGCTGAATATTTGGCATAGTCATTTTTGATATTCCTCATGTCAATCACAAGCTTGTGGAACCTCACGTAGTATTCAGGACATATTCCCTGGTTCATCTTAAAGTGCTCAAAGTCATCATACAGTTGAGACTCTCTGTCTTCTTTTTAGGCAATTCTAAACCCGAAAAGCATCTTGACATTATCCTAAACTGCTTTGGCTTCAGTGTTGTGATTGATTAACTTGTAGATGTCCTTTGGTAGACCCTGGTACAAATGTTTGAGCCCTAATATCAGCATCATCTTTTTCTCCTATCGTAAGTTCGCCATATGTCTTTGGTCTATCAAATCCTAATGTCACTGAGCCATCAGCAGCAGTTTCAAGTATGTCTCTGGTAGTCTCAACTTGATACGGTCCTTCATCAATTGATTTGAGAATGTTAACCCCATTTTCCTTACCCAAGCAGTATAATCTGATTCGTTGAGCCCATGAGTCATAATCAGTTATGTCTAACATGGGTGGTCGAGTATCTGATCCTGCATCTTGAACGTCCTCAGCTACAGAAGAGATGATTGTAGGCACGTTGGTAGACATGATTATAGATTCTACGGGATTTTATAATTCTTTGATTAAACCGGGAAATAGATTCTTTCACGGGATTTTACTAAATCAAAAGGAAAAACCGTAAAATGTAACACGACGAAATGACAAGTCTCAATAGACAAGTAGTATACTAGACAAGTCGCACCCTGATCAACTCGCTTTGAAGACAACTCGCTTTGAAGACAAATCGCTTAATAGAAAAGTCGCATAAAGAGACAACTCCCTTAAAAGTCAAGTCACATAAAACCCAACACGCCAAAAAACAACCCCTAGTAGGGCACAACTCGCTTAAGTGACAACCGCATAAGTCCTGAAACTCGCTTCCAAGACAACTCGCTTAAACGACAACTCGCTTAAGATAACTCGCATAAGCTGATAACTCGCTTCCAAAGCAACTCGCTTAAACGACAACTCGCTTAAGGTACAACTCGCTTATCTGACAACTCGCTTCACAAAACACGACAACTCGCACGCAAGAAATTCTCAACGAGACTCAACTTGCTTTGTACCAATATTCAAAAAACCACCACTTTTCAATCCAAAACCAACCCAACCACAATGATTCAAGCCTTACAAATCAAAACCTAAACACTTATAATGATTCTAAACCCAAAAGTACAATCAAAATCCGAACTTTAACACTAGAAATGATCCAAATGGTGCAAACTACTCTAAACTCATTCAAACCCAAAAACCTTATGAAATCCACTAGAAATCCAAGAACATGAAAGATGAATGATCAAACCATGGATCTTGATACCATTTGTAACATATTGGATTTCACAACACATCAAAACATATAAAATAGGGGTGCATGGTTTGAAGTTTTTGAGAGAGAAAGTAGAGAGAGAATTGGGAACTTGATGAAACAAAGAAAAATGGTATTGAAGCTCCAACCCTCTACCTTGGGAGGTAGAGGGTATTTATAGTTTCTTACAAGATACGCCTCCTACGGGCTGTGGATCAGGCATACAGTGCGTAAAGACCCATTCGTCCTCCACGGTGTTACTTAACTAACTACTTATTAACATTACACGACTACGACTACGAGCTTTCTAATGAATACATATACTTGAGGTGACCGACACTTTACCTAATGGATTTTATAAATCCTAACAGTTACAAAATTGTTTCTGTGACTTAGAAAATTTTGTGAGTTACAAAATATTTTTGTGACTTAGGAAATTTTTTTGTGAGTTACAAACTTGTTTTTGTGACTTAGGAAATTTTTGTGAGTTACAAAATTTTTTTGTCACTTAAGAAATTTTGTGAGTTACAATAATTTTTTTCTGTGACATTGAAATTTTCACATAATATTCATTGATTGTGTAATCATTTCTCTTTCTGAGTAGTGATTGGCATGCCTAATTTTATGCTTAACAAACATCACCATACACTTGGCAAGATCAATGGTAGTTTTGAAGAGAGAGAAATTATGGAATCCATGTGTCAATCAATGAATGCTTTAGGCACAAAATTAGGTACATTAGTTAGTCATCTAAATCATTTCTCTTTCTTTAAACCTTGAGCTCGAATTATCACATGCATTTTCACATAACAGTTAATAATATGGCTACAATTAGGGTCAAGAAGGCTATCCCTCAAATATGTTTCCATACTTGAGGGGGAGTACTTTTGTCTAAAGAAAACAAAATCTAATTCAACAAAAGGACCCTTGATGTGCTTCATCGGGGTTTTAAATTTGTAAACAAGAATTACCGGTTAACTAGGAACACATTCGGGCAAGTATACCCTAGTCAAGTTGTAGTATAGTATAAGGTAAATCAAGGTCGTCCCAAGAGACTTGGTTGCACTACAAGTGTCGTTTGTTTGTTTAAGCAAGTAACAAGTAACAAGTTGATGGTTATGATTGTCACGGATCAAACCAACAAGAAAAGCATTATAAGAACAAGTAACAAGTTGATGGTTATGATTGTCACATATCAAACCAAAAAGAAAAGCAATATAAGAACAAGCAAGTATCGAAAGATTCATCATTATTCCAATCAAACACAAAATCTCAATAATCATATCAATAACAAACATCTTTAAATAAAAAAGTAACAAGGTTTACCCAAAGTATGAATTACAATAGGCAAAGATGAAGGATTATAGCACTCTTTCAAGCCTCCAATCAACTACAATAGTCGCCGGAAAATGATGTCCAAACGCCTTCGAAAACCCTGAGCACACTACACCGAATTGGCAGAGGTTTATGGTCTTTGGGGAAGATAAGTTGTGTAATTGGTGGAAATTCGTCCTTAAGGGTGGAGGCTTGAATTTCACACAAGGTGGGATAGGATAGTTGGTGGAAACTCGTCCTTAAGGGTGGAGGCTTGAGTTTCACACCTTTGGGGTGAAGATATTGAGAGTGGTTGTGTTCTCTCAAGTTATGGTTTGCTCTCTAGATGGAAATTCGTCCTTAAGGGTGGAGGCTTGAATTTCACACCTAGAGAGGAGTGGTGGTGGTAGGATAGGTGTGAGAGAAGATCTCTCAAGTTGTGGTGTATGAAATGAGGTAGCAAAGGCCTCTATTTATACTTGAACCAAGGCCTAGGTTATTCAATGCATTTCTTGGAGGCCAAGGAGCTTGAAAGGGACTAGAAACCATGTAAGAAGGGACTAGAATCATTTGGAACACGTTTGGAGTCTTAGTAGTGGAAAATGGCTGAAGGACCTCCAACCGGATCCGTTGGCTCCAACCAATCGGTTGGTCTTCTTGATGCTCCAACCGATCGTTACGGGCTCGACCGATCGTTTAGAGCAAAATCACAAAAATTCATAAACTGCAAAGTTGTAGATCTTTCTCTTAGCTTTCTCAGCGCCGCGAACCGGGGTCAAACGGAGTCCATGCAAAAGGCCAAATGGTGAAGGTGTGACGGGAACAACGAGTCTTCCAATATGTCTTCGTTTTAGCTTCTTTTCTTCATTTCTTTCTCGTTTCCCTTCTTGAACTTTATTCTTGAGTCTTTGGACCAATAACTTGATGACTTTATCTTCTCGAATATACTCCGCAAGTCTTTCTTTTGTCGGGAATTCTTCGTACATAGAGAAATCTTCGTATTTTACTTCTTTTTCCGCATTTTTCTCCACTTTCCTGTACTTGGCTACAAATGAACTAGAAAACGCACTTTTGTACGATTAAGCATTAAAAGCATATGATTATAACCAAATAACACACATAAAAGCACAGATAACGCTACTAAAAACATGCACAATTTGAGCGTTATCAAATTCCCCACACTTAAACTTTGCTTGCCCTCAAGCAAATCTTAGGGAAAAAAAATCAAACACATACCTAAATGACAAACGAAAAGAAAAATTAAAAAATATTTTGGTTTTTTTTTAATAAAACAAATATAAAAATAAGCGAAGAATGAGTGCAAACTCCCCCACACTTAAGGGTTTGCTTGCCCTCAAGCAAATCTAGAAATTAAGAAAAATAAAACCCACATGGTGCATGAAAATGATTAAAAAAATGTGATGCAAATCTACCAAGTACAAGTACAAGATAAGATTCATCGTTTTAAGCTTTTAGAGGTGAGAAACCGAGATGTTTGACAATACCCAATAGATTTTCTCGCTTGATAACATGGCTAAGCACCTCACGAAAAAGAATGGATGTATAATTCACTCAACACTCAATTTATTTGTGATGGATAGTATTAAGGAATAGTACACTCATATTGCTCAGTCATGATCTAAATATTACCATAGGCTTGTACAAGAAACAAAACTCCACCGACGTGGCGTAAGCACCAAATGTAAACATCTAAAGAGGGCTTTTATTCGGGATATAACGATAGGATTAGGGTGAATAAAGGGTATGGATAAGGCATGGGATATATATGAAATTGGTTTTAAAAAAAAATAAAGTCAAGTCTAATACCCATGTTGCTAGTCACGAACAATCCGCAAACCCGAAAATGATTATAGTCACAATATTCTCCTCTTCACATATCGATCACCAAATATATATCACGTCTTAGCACTTTGGCTAATCTATATCTCAAACATACTTCATCTTTGTCATCACATATCTTTTTTTTTTTCGATGACTTATTCTTTTTTTTTTTTTTTTTTTTTTTTTCAACACTTCTTCTTCATACATCACATCTCCCCCACACTTCGTATAAGCATCACCACAAAAATACAAATAAGAAGGTGCACTCTTCGTCTTTGTCGGAATGGTACACACGAATGGCAAAGTGCAGCTAATTCATAAAAAACAATCTATCATACCAAGCAACTAGCAACCAACCATTTAGACATTGACAAGGGGTAGGCTAAGGTTTAAAGTGTAAAATATTTTTGTATTTTTCTGGATGTAAGAAGAGAAAAGAATGGCTCGGAGGTGTACTAGGGTATCTAGCGCTAAAAATGAGCGCTAACAAATGGGTCCATGTGGGTGGTTAACTAACCGATGTGGTAAGCTAATATATCATTAGATGTAAACGGAAGGCCATTTGGTTTTATTCCTAAGGTTGCCTCTTTATCACGCATAAACACTTATATCACACGAATGCGATCTCACTGCGGTCTGGTAATGATTTGCAAGTACAAGTTCTAGAATAAATAAAATCACCGGCACACTCAAAACAAAAGATTCAAGCATAAAAGAAGTATGCTATATATGAAACAGGCTCAAATCCTCACAATTTAGTGGAAGGGCTATAATATGTGCTAGCAAATGTCATCGATCCCAGAATGGATTGCAATATTAATCGGGACAAATCTCAAGTTTTTCAAAATTACCGATTTCACCAGTGGGTTGATCCAGTTATTCTAATATATTAACCTATACGTGTGAAAACAACTAGATCATAAGGGCAAACAAGTTAACAAAATTTAAAAATTAGCCCAAACATTTGAAATTTAAAAACTAGTTTTGCTTTCTCAATAATATTTTCCCCCCACACTTAAGTTAAGCACACAAAAGAAAAATAACTTAAATCTAGTTAATGTTTTTCTTTTTTTTTTTTTTTAAACCAACATGACTTATTCTTGTCCCACGAGTTCTTGGTAGCTCCATTGAAACGCAAAAGAAGCGGGAAGCGTGTCACGAAGGCTAAAAACCAAACTTCTTTAGGGAATCAGGGAGACCCGCCTTATACCTCTCACATCGTTTGTTTACAATGGGTGAGCCTTACTTTCGAGGGACTTGAAAAAGTCAATTTATTAAAATAATTTACCAAACAAAAACAAACAAAGGAAAAATAACAAAGAAACAAAATAAAGCAATTGCTAAAACTAAAGCATGTAAGATAGGGAAAAATAAAATAATAAGTCTAAGTGAAACGAAACCTCTCGGCCAAACATCGATCGAACTTCAAATGATAAGATGCTAAGCAAACGCTAGCATAAGCGTGTGAGATCAATCGATTTATCTTTCATCCAAACATGTTCAATCAAGAGTATAACGTCACCAACAATCCAATCAATCCTTCCTCCAAGAGCTTATTAAATCAGCAAAAATAAACTAAACTACAAAAATGCGTAAAATTCTAAAACTCACTTTCGTAGGCATCACGGTTGCATTTAGCTCATGCAACAAGCCTTTAAACCCTCGGTGGCCGAAGAAGTTATAGTCTCGTGAGAGTTTCCAGTGAACATACCCACAAAGTTCAAAACACTTTATTTTTAAAAACAATCACTTATTTATTTACAATGTACCAAATTGACAAAATTTAAAATGCAAAAACGAATAAAAGAAATGATACTCTTGCAAAAATAAAAAGATATTTAAACTTATTTTATCTAAACACAAACACATAAAAACAAAATACGAAAAATCAACCTTTTTTTTTTACGATTCGTCCAACCGATCCGGTTACGGTTGTGACCGATCGGGTTGGGACAAACCAATGACACCAGCTTCCAACCGATTCGTTACGGGAAGTGACCGATCGGTTTGAGGCGATTTAAGAGATTTTTTTTTGAACTCTCAACCGGATCCGGTTACGGGTAATGACCGATCGGTTGTAGTGGTTTTATTAAGTACGAGGCTTCCAACCGATCCGGTTGGAGTGCCAACCGATTCGGTTAGAGTGATCTGGGTGGTTTTGGTGGTTTTTTCGAAAGAGATTTTTCGAGCAACTTAGAAAGCAATCATTGAAATGAGCATTTTAGAACACATGAAACGAAATCCAACATCAAAAACTTGATTTTGATGCCAAGATCAATTGAGCAATTATGAGAAATTAGAGATTTTAAGAAAAAGACAAGCATTCAAGCAAACATCATGAGCAAACATCAAGAGCAATCAAACAAGATCAAAGCAACAATTATTCATGAGCAAGAGCAATTTAGCATTCGAACAAACAAGCCACAAACAAACACTTAAGAACAAAAACCAAATCCCCGGCAGCGGCGCCAAAAAACTTGATGGTGACGATGCCGGAATTATCATGTAAGCAAACAAACAATCTATCAAACAACAAAACAATCAAACGAGCAAACAAGTGCAAAACAAGTCCCCGGCAGCAGCGCCAAAAACTTGATGTGCTTCATCGGGGTTTTAAATTTGTAAAAAGAATTACCGTTAACTAGGAACACATTCGCAAGTATCTAGTCAAGTAGTATAGTAAGGTAAATCAAGGTAGTCCCAAGAGACTTGGTTGCACTACAAGTGTCGTTTGTTTGTTTAAGCAAGTAACAAGTAACAAGTTGATGGTTATGATTGTCACGGATCAAACCAACAAGAAAAGCATTATAAGAACAAGTAACAAGTTGATGGTTATGATTGTCACATATCAAACCAACAAGAAAAGCAATATAAGAACAAGCAAGTATCAAAAGATTCATCATTATTCCAATCAAACACAAAATCTCAATAATCATATCAATAACAAACATCTTTAAATAGAAAAGTAACAAGGTTTACCCAAAGTATGAATTACAATAGGCAAAGATGAAGGATTATAGCACTCCTTCAAGCCTCCAATCAACTACAATAGTTCTACCAAGACGGAAAATGATGTCCAAACGCCTTCGACAACCCTTGAGCACACTACACGAATTTGGCAGAGGTTTATGGTCTTTTGGGGAAGATAAGTTGGTGTAATTGGTGGAAATTCGTCCTTAAGGGTGGAGGCTTGAATTTCACACAAGTTGGGATAGGATAGTGGGTGGAAACTCGTCCTTAAGGGTGGAGGCTTGAGTTTCACACCTTTGGGGTGAAGATATTGAGAGTGGTTGTGTTCTCTCAAGTTATATTGCTCTCTAGATGGAAATTTGTCCTTAAGGGTGGAGGCTTGAATTTCACACCTAGAGAGGAGTGGTGGTGGTAGGATAGGTGTGAGAGAAGATCTCTCAAGGTGTATGAAATGAGGATGCAAAGGCCTCTATTTATACTTGAACCAAGGCCTAGGGTATTCAATGCATTTCTTGGAGGCCAATGAGCTTGGAAGGGACTAGAAACCATGTAAGAAGGGACTAGAATCATTTGGAACACGTTTGGAGTCTTAGTAGTGGAAAAATGGCTGAAACGGGGACCTCCAACCGATCCGTTGGGCTCCAACCAATCCGTCTTCTGACTTTTCTCCAACCGATCGGTTACGGGGCTCGACCGATCGGTTGGAGCAAAATCACAAAAATTCATAAACTGCAAAGTTGTAGATCTTTCTCTTAGCTTTCGCGCGGGTCGGGGGGGGGTCAAACGGATTCCGTATGCAAAAGTTATGGCCAAAATGGTGAAGGTGTGTCGGGAACAACGAGTCTTCCAATATGTCTTCGTTTTAGCTTTTTTTCTTCATTTCTTTCTCGTTTTCCTTCTTGAACTTTATTCTTGAGTCTTTGGACCAATAACTTGATAACTTTATCTTCTCGAATATACTCCGCAAGTCTTTCTTTTGTCGGGAATTCTTCGTACATGGAGAAATCTTCAGTATTTACTTCTTTTTCCGCATTTTTTTCCACTTTCCTGTACTTGGCTACAAATGAACTAGCAAACGCACTTTTGTACGATTAAGCATTAAAAGCATATGATTATAACCAAATAACACACATAAAAGCACAGATAACGCTACTAAAAACATGCACAATTTGAGCGTTATCAACCCTATTGTACGCTTCAGTGCAATAATCCTAAACTTAAGGAGTGAAAGCTTCTTAACTGTTTGGAACACAAAATCTTTGTTCAAAATCAAATGCTCTTGAAATCCGTTTCTTCCTAAAGGGATTTTAAACTCGTCAAAAAGCATATTTTAATCAACATGTTTTCAAAAACAACATTCATATGCTATTTTTGAGGGGGAGAAATGTGATTAAAATTGTTGATCAGGAAGTTATGGAATCTCATCAAGTGCTAGACTCAGATATCACCAATGAATTGACGAACTTTGAAATTTCAGTAATCGAAAAGACTTGTTTCCAATAAAACTTGTCTTAGTAGAATGTACCAATCCGACACACTCTTTATTGACATGAACTTTGATGGGTCTAACCTCCTTTTCAAAGAGAGTTTACATCTTCAAGGTAGTTATTAGAGCTAGTTGTCACCTAAAAGCTGATAATGGAACTCTTTAACTATACAAACGTAACCGTGTCTTGCGGGGAATTGTCTATCAAGAGTCGATCAATTCAAAAGTGTGAGCTTTACCCTCACTGTGCAGATTTCAGTCAAAACTCATAAGCACATGTGGAGGGGGGGTATTTCTAAAATATGCAAAACTCTCAAGGCGTTACAAGACATGTTTCTATTCATAAACACCTTGAGAGATTTTCAAGGTAAATGGTTTTATAGCAACATAGGATAGTCATGGAGTTATGAGGTGTCTAAGTTTAGGAATAAACGTCCTATGATCCACCAGATCCGGAGGGATCTACCCAAGGACACCACAAATAGTTAGTATTGAAAAAGGAGAAAATGAGAATCGTAGAAAGAAGGAGTTGAAGAATTAAAAAAAAAGTTAAAGAAAAGGGTGAAAAGAAATAGCCCTCCAAATTATTCAACTTTGGGCAGACACCGGGTTCAATGCATATGCTACTGGTTGTCACAAGATGACATCGGTATTGAAGAACAAAGTCGTCATGGACCTAGTGACGCACTGTACTTAACCTTCTAAACCACTCAAGTTCTCTCAAAAGAGCTTGTTTCATTCTCACAAGGAACCCTACATAATATATCGACTTTCTCTTAGAGATTGTTGGTATTGAAGAAAGAGACCCTCTCCCTAGTCTCCGCTTAGGAAAATCAAAGCACACTAATTGAGTCTAGAGCCATGAGATTCATTAAAAGATCTCTTAGGAACACTTAAATATTTCATCACTTGTTGTTCAAACAATAAGGACACAAGTGACATGTTCCAGAGTCCTACGCAGATCTTAGCAATCTGCTAGAACATATATGAGGGGATTCACAATTGTGATCCTTAGTGATTGAATGGAAATTCCTGCCAGGGTCAACATCAAACAGCCCTGACAACAGGTCACTTCGGTAATCTCTTGTGGGTTACGCTTAGTGTGGTTACTTGTCTCAAATGGTCTACAGTCGTGGAGTGATGCTTCGGTATACTTCAGTGATTCACCTGAATTATTGATACACTTTGGTGTATCTTGTTAGCCTTCTTGAGGGCCTCCAATTCAGAAAACAACCTTTGTAAGAATTATAGATGTGTTTTTACACTATGCTGTTAATACTCTCGACATTCGAACTTGTAAGTGCTGGAAATCCCACCAAGGAGATTCCTTTCATGAATCGAATCTTGAAGACGTGGGTCATTACTTGAATTTATTCAATGTAATGATAACTGTCCCTCAACGGGATTCGGACGACTGATGTGCCCAACCAAGATGAATGGAATCAAGAAATTCATCAGTAAAACAATCGTAGTGGTCAATTCTTTAAGAAAAGTCCACCATGATCGATTGGCATTTTAAACTAACATATTCATGTAGGTACTAATGATAGCCCCTTGGAGGAATGTCCGTCTCCACTTGCTCATACCCGCATCGTATCAAAAGAAAGTTCTCACCAAAGTCAAAAGCAACACAAAGTTAAAGATGATTCTACATCAAAGTCAAAGAATCTGCAAAGTTTAAAGACTTGAGAACTACACAAAATTGGAGATTCAAAGTTAAAGAAGTATGAGCATGGTGGAGAAAGACAGAAAGACACCCTTACCTATGATGTTGATGAAAGGCAGAATTCTCAACTGATCACAACAACAAGAACAAAGAACAAAGATGCAAAGAATCAAAGACGTCACAAGCTATGAATGCCACAGAAGTTCAAGACGTCAAACAACCTAAGCAAGACAACAAATGATGACCAACACTTAGGGGGAGATTGTTAGGAACATGTTTTATTATAAAGTGTAGGTCATTTAATTTGTAATAGGTTGTTAATAATTATGGTTTATAAATGTTTGTAATTAGATTTACAGCTCATGTAGTAAACCCATGAGCTGTGATAAGAGGTTCTTCTAGAACCAAGGGGAAACACCCCTATCCATGTAAACACTATAAATACCCCCTCCCTTGATGGGAGAGGGTATTGGTTCTAAGTGAAATAAACCTTTCATTAATCCTTCATTAGTTCCTTCAACTTTCTCTCTCTAAAACTTTCTCTCTCTAGAATACATGTTGTGATGTGATAGAATGGTGACCTAAAAGGTTTTCCTTATTCAGGTTATCCGAGGAGGGTGAGTCATTGAATAGTTGAATTATTACATATAAGAGGCCTAAGCAGGGCATCCCAGTGACCATTTCCCACCCTTCACATGGCCACCTCCAAGATGCGCACCTAGTGAGGATTGAACCTAAGAGCTTTTGTGAGGACATCAGGGTGTCTAAGAGAAATACTATCATTAGGGTACATAAGAACCACAAAACATAGGTTCTTTTCCCCCCTTCCATTAAGTAATGAGTGTGAAGGCTCTATGGATCTTGAAGGGTTGAATGATAAGAAAAAAAAGCTCGAGACCTTCTAAATGACTAAAGGGTGTTTTGCTTTGCCGAATCTTAACGACAATTATTAGGAGAACATGCTTTGAGACTATGAACTTAGATGAATTTTACGGGAATAGAGTGGTAGAATATATATTGTTTGTGATGATATTTTTAGCACCTAAATCCTAAAATACCCTGCTGTAAAATACTATAAGACATTTGTAAACAAAACCTAACAAAGAAGGTGGTACTCTAATTAATTAGTCGAACATTTAAGTCTTGTTAACAAACTTAGCAATATTTATACTTCCATCAAAGATAATACATTTGGAAGTCAACCTGCCATGTTACACTGGGTGTTTAGAATTGCTTATTCTTTCTGCTTATACATGTGCTTATAGTATTTAGAAGATAGTGTTTGGATTTTCTTAGTTTGTAAAAAATGCAATAATACTCGTAAGTATACAACAATACCTAATCCCGTCTGAGCAAAACTAAAAAGGTAATATCATATAATCAATGCAAAACACGCAACTCCTTACTTGCTTGCTTATCTGCTTAAAGCTAAGTAGAAAGTGCTTTCTATGCTTAATAAAAGAAGATAAGCAAAAAAAAAAAAGAAAAAGAAAAAGCAAGCCCAAACACCCTCTTACATCTGTGGTAACGAAAGCGTTAAAAAAATCGCCAAATCTTTGAGTAACATAACAAAATGTCTTGTATGACAGAGTCTAAGATTCTAGGTCAGGAAACTAATACTTTCATCAAGGATTGTAAGCCTAAAATAATCTCCAGAGAAAACGAGCCTAGGAAACATAAACTTAAATCACATAAGCTTATAAGCCCAAAAATAAACTTAAACAAACACCCCCTTAAAAAATATATTTCTCTTCCATCAAAGATAGTACAAACTACAAAGTGAGAGAACACATTTACAAAATGTCTTGTATGACTAATATATATTGGGAAAAAAAAGATGAAGAACAAAGTAACAATTTCATCATGGATTGTAATTTGTAAAGATAAACCAAATGAAGAGTAAATCCTAAAAATAAGTCAATGTGAAGTACCTCAAGTGAACTCCGGATGAGAAATTGGACTGGTATCACTCCGAAAAAGTGAAAAACGTACAAAGTGTTTATATATCCGTCAAACCATATTATATTTGGTCTTTGACTTGAAAATTAAGAGGTGTGGGTTTTTTGTGGTGGTCTCCCGCCCTGTTCAACCTAAATCGCTAGCACATAAGTTTGAATCCAAACACCAAAATGGCCCGGTCTTTGGT
Source organism: Chrysanthemum makinoi (assembly GCA_910596185.1). NCBI lineage: Eukaryota > Viridiplantae > Streptophyta > Magnoliopsida > Asterales > Asteraceae > Chrysanthemum > Chrysanthemum makinoi. The sequence continues at coordinate 180,215,516 of OU343225.1, forward strand.
TCTTTTATTTTTGTAAAAGATTTACTAGTATAATTTTATCTCTTGTTAACCGAAGCTACCACAAACAAAACTCTTGATTCTATTCTTCAGCACTATCACATTTAAATTTTTGAACCTTAAGAAATGTTTGCCCAACATTTACATAATTTTGGATAGGTCCAACATATAACTAAACTACACAGCCCAATTTAATCATGACCCTTGATGCAGGTTTTACTGACCAGGTCTTAATATTTATAGTGTCTTGCTATACCTATGGTCTACCCTAGTGCACTAATGGGCAGTGTACCCGGTCGTGTGTAGTGTAGTAAATGGTAAAGCTGAGGTCGTCCCAAGAGCTATGTGTGTCAGAAAATTACTAAGTCTAATTGTCACAGAATATTAATGGTTTGTTAGGGTTTTAATTAATTAAACTACTAATGCAGAAAATAAAATAAAAGCAAATAAATGTGTGAAGGGAAATCAATAGAAGAATAGTGGTGTTAACCTAGTTAGTCCTCCTAGCTAGTTATGTCTACGTCTACCTACTTCCAATTACTTCAGGTGGGGTCAAATTCGAGAGGAAAGCATTTGGTCAATTCGCCCTAACCTATCATCAAAGATGGCACCACTGGAGAAATCAGGCGCACCGTCATAAGTCATGTTGTTCCTAGCCCCCTAAGCCGAGTCATTAAGTACCGCTACATGCTAGATTCTAAATAGTGAGTGCCCGGCCGTTAGGAACTTAGACACTACACCCCAATTCTTAAGTTCATCCAAACGATATGTGATCGTTGGTCAAATCGACAAGTAGAAAGGGTCGTCATTGGTCATATCTTACCCTTCCATCTCAAATCCGCTCACCTAGGGTCAGTTGGTTATATCTCCTAGGCAATTGGCCTCTATCGCCATTCAAAACTACCGAACCAAGGGTGACTACCAAAGAACTATGCATGCATACACTTAGAAATAATTGTACGGAAGTAAAGGTATACACAAACAAAACAATTAAGGAATCATAACTAGGCTAGCACCAAAGGGTGCTTAGCCGCTTATATTAATCATGCAAATCAATTCAATATTCAAAGGTAAGAAATACATGAAATGAAGGTAAAAGAAATAATAAACGCTAAAGCTTATCGTAATGGTGTGACTTCTCCCTTGGAAACAGCTCCATATGCTTCCCTAGACCTGCCTTGAGCTTTTTCCCACGTTCTCAGAGTGTTGTGTGTGGAATGGGATGCTTTGAAATGCTGGAATTCTGGGGTATTTAAAGGCCGTGTCCGGGTTACGGCGTAATCAATAGAGGAGTTACGCCGTAACCTTCTATTTCTATGTAAATGCACTAGATCGCTAGTTACGCGTAACCTTATAAGTGGTTATGCCGTAGTCTTCAATAAACTCGTTACGCGTAAGTGATGCAGAGTTACGGCGTAAGTATCAGCAGCGTGAAACCTCTTTTGATCTAATGGAGTTACGTCGTAACCTTTGGGAAGAGTTATGCCGTAACCTCTTGATAAGTTGGACTTCTGGGTCACGCAATAGTTACGGCGTAATGTGAGAGACGATTTATGCCGTAACTTCTTCAGAATAAGCATACTGTGATAAATCTTTCGTAATGTTTCCATTTCCGCGTCTCTTTAGCTCCAACGCTCGTAATTTACCTGAAAGTGGAAAACAATGGAAAACAAGCGTAAATCCATATAAATGATATACATAATGAAAATTATCGGGGGAAATTGACACTTAATATTCAGAACTATTTGATGTTATCAAATATCCCCCCATTTGAACTCTACTTGCCCTCAAGTAGACCTTATTAGATAGATTCCAAAAAACATATCTCCCAGAACCTGGAAAATATGAGTTTAAAAATCCCTTATGCTAGAATGAAACAAAGTCGAACACCTCACGAAACGTGAACAAACAATCAAATCTCTCAACTATTCTAAGTGTCAATTTTAGGGTGATCACTCAATCGCACAGTCATAGCATGTATTCTATCATAAGCTTGGCGGTTACACAAATCTCCACCACTAGAGTTAAGGGCTAAACAATTCTCGAAGGCAATATGGGTAGACACAACAAAGGTTAAGGGGTGACTCGTCATTACTAACATATCATGGCGAAGTGGACAAAATCAATGATACATGACCAAATCCATGGCCAAGACACCAAAGATTGCTCGCTGCATCACCTGGACACACTTCATGACTAAAGGGTAGGATATGACATGGGATATATAATTGGTGTAAAATGAAAAACAAGGTGTAGTCTATATCTATAACTAAGTCATCACCACTTACCGTCGACCCAAAGTTCAAGCTTAGAAGTCTAGATACCGGATCATGAAATGCAAAGTAGATGTGTCATTAGAGGACGTCGTGATGGGCACACTACCTCTTCTTCTTCAGTTGGTATAACTCCAACTCCAATATTCTAATGTGAACGAGGTGGCCTCGTCGATACTAAACAATAAAGCTCATACTATAGTGCTTATAACATCGCACTTTACATAAATCAATCAACCTTTTTTTTTCGAATATAACATAATAACATAACATCCCCCCACTTGAGATGAACAATGGGAATTCGGGGTGTCTTCAATGATATTCATAATTGTTGTCGATGAAAGCGTGATTTCCAAACCTTTCCACTCGAACCTTGAACTTAGGCAAATGATGACTTCCCAATTACAAATAAAGACTACAGGGTAGGCTAAGGTGTAAGGGTGTAACGAAACAATTACAAACCTTTCAACACGTTCTTTGACAACTATGCGTCTGATGAAGATGAGCACTGACTTGATGAATTCACGTGTACTTCAGTGGAGAATTGTCTCATACGACCCTGTACTTTGGCAAGGTACATGTCTTCGATGTCGTTGATAGACAAATTCTCAAAGTCGTACTTCGGAAATGAAAAATCCCTTTCATCTTGTCGTTTGACCACGATATTCTTTAGGAAGGTGTAGTCCCACTTAGATGAAAGATCGACGTGTTTGATGGCAACGATATTTTTAGAACTGAATACCGCTTGTTGAGACTTCGAACTCGGCTAGTAGATTCTTCGGCGTTCCGCCAATGATGAATCTACATAACGCATCTCCTGGTTGTATGCTTCCACTTTGTTAGAGAACAAGTGATTGGCATCGCCTCGATGGCTATGCAGTTCGAGTATATAGCTGCTGGGAATGGAAGTGTCAACGATGTAGCATATTTCCTTGAACCATCGCCACCATGTGTAAGAAAATCCAAGTCTCTGTTGAAGAAATATCGAATGGAATCCTTGGTTCATCCGGGTTGGCCAATTGTTGGTAGAGTTTTTGACCATTCGGTATAGTATGGAGGGTTGTCCCGTTTGGTGAAGTCGATGTTTGCTTCTGGGTTGAGCCAATCCATGTTGTTAGACATAGCTCGAGCAATGTTTTCAAGGTGATATTCGATCTCGATGGCACTTTCTGACCTATCTTTCCATAGTTGAAAAGCTTCATTCTTGATTCGCCTCAACTCGGATTTCGTCATCTTCTTTACATGGAACTTTTCTTGCATAATCTTAGTATGCTCCAATGTATTACCGTCTACCAAATCTTGACCTTCAGCAGGGTAGGGAGTTGAGTTAACAAGTGTAGAGAACCATTCAAATTCCTCTGTTTTATCGTCATCTAGCCATGATACGACGTCAGTCTGAGGTGTCTTCTTCTTCTTTTTCGAAGGCCTAGATGATGATTCTGGTTTCTGTACTTGTTTGGGAGAGGTGGGTTGTTGTAGGGGCTCACGGACTTCCTCATCGTCACCACCCGTATACTCAAAGTGATCACCGGTTTCGAGTTAGGGTGGCAATTCGTAAGAATCCTGAGGTTTATCTAGAAGAACGAGGAGGAGACCTTTGTTGAGCAAAGAGGTCGTTGGGAGGTGGTGGCATAGAAGATGATTCACCGCACTTCTCTACGTAGTTAGCTTCATCATTCTTATCCTGATCCTTATCTTCATCGCCTCTAGGACGTTTAGACCTTTCAGGACTGCATGCTTCTTGAGTTGGTAGTCCAGCAATGCTTGAAACAGCTTTCCTTCATCAGAAGTAAATGTCCCATATCTTTTAGACATTTGTGTGACAAGCTTGGCCACCAATTCATTATCCAAGAAAACTACATGATCAGATGGATTGATTGTGACGGTTAAGGGTGTTGATCTTATAGTTTGCTTGGCTATCTCATAAGATTCGTATATAGTTGTCCGTAAACATCTCCTTTGTGACTTTAGGAACGATATACGAAGGTACTTGTGAGTGTAGCTTCGATCATTCTCGTCGATTTTCCTTGTAGATCATCCCGCATGAGCTCTCGTATGTATTCCCTTTCATTCGCATCTTGTCATTCTCATCATGTAGATATCGTATTTGGTCACAAACTAATTCAGTTTTCAGGTAGCATGTCCTTCTTTCTCGACTTGTTGGGCCTTTCACAATTCTTTCATGAGTATGAGCAATCCAAGATCGAGGTGGCTTCTTCACTGATCTGGATGCTGATTTACTTGATTTCTTTGATGGTGGTGGGGAAGAGTGAGACGAAGAATCTGATGATGATGATATGTGAGGAGATTCTGGATCCTTTGGAGGTGCAGAGGTTTTCCTCGAGGGAGCAGACTGTTTGGTTTCTTAAATATCATAATACTCTGCTCTAGCGAAACTTATCATAATCGCTCATTCCGTACTTTATCTTTCTCTTTTTCTTTTTCTTTCAGTCTTTTCTTTGTCACCCCATCTTTCTCCGACTTTTTCTTTAACAGTTCCTCAAATTCATTTGATAGTTTCTTCCACGGGCTTTTGTTTTTGCTCCAGTGGTGGCACCGCATCCCTTACCGTTGATTAACCGCATCGATCCGTGAAGGTTGAGCTGCACCACTTGACCCTCCGGGGCCACCCATTTGTTCTTGATCAAATTGTTGTGCAACGTGTTGAAGTCGAAGCAATTTGAACTTCTTCCTGTATGATTTATCCAGCTTGCTCTTCATCACTTTCTGAGCTTTCATCATATGGCACAAGTACAAGAGTCTTTCCTTTGCCATGTTCAGCTATTGGACTAGGAGGTTTTGGTACTGATGGATTGTCATCCTTTGCAGTTTCAGAGTAGTGGACCTCCTCGCCCTGATTGTGATCTTCGAGCTTTCACCCAGAGCTTTTTGTGGTTCGTGTAGGAATAAGAGCGCCTTCCTTGGAGGGAACTTTCTTCTTGGCGTAGGTTCCTCTTTGGGACCTTCCTTTGACTCTCTGTGCTCATCTGACTTCCAAGACTTCTCTTCTCGTTCTCCGAGTAGAGTTCCAAGGCTTTTCATCGAGATGACCAACTTTACCTTCTCTTACCGGGTACTCGACACTGTTGTAATGCGTTCAAGCTTTTAATTTCATTTGCAGGGAGGTGATCAAAAGCAAAGACGGCACCTTGTTTCTTTGTTGTCGATTCCTTGATTCTGATAGAAAGGATAGGTTCGAACAACACGTCGTGATTGTCAGGGTCATTGAGCCTCTTGGGAATATCAGGATTAAGCCCAAGTGCTCTCGATCAAAAGCTCGCGGTATCCGACATAGGGAATCTTTGAGCCAAGTTTCTTGTGAAATGTCATCATGTCATCCCATATCAGTGGTTCGATTTCAATTTCCTTCTTATTGATCAATGACCAGAAGACTTGCAGTTCCATGAGCTTGGGATGCTCATAGCCACTGTCACGACTAGAGACAGACTTAGTGATGATGATGTAGAGGGTTCTCCACGGTTGAGGAATGTTCTTAAGCTCCACGTGAGAATGCTTGTTAATAATTCCTGAAGCTTCATCATAGCCAATATCAAGTAGAAATTGCAGAACTGTCTCTTCAGTAGGTGTGGCAAAGAAGTCAGTTGGCACTGTTAGGTCACAAGGTTTACCACACAAGCTTATAAGAAAGATAGAGAGGCGATTGAACAAGAAACCAAACACACACACGATATGAATAATACGGTTACGCGTAGGAGTATGTGAAAGGAAATAACTTGAACAACCAACCTTCAAATGAAGGTTTACATAAAGTATTTATAGGCAAGGAGCTAGGGCAACACTCCTACTCCTTCCCTTTCTCCTATGGGCTTGGGCCTAAGCTCATGGGCCTTCTACATAAGCTTAAGGCTAATAACAAACATAAAGGCCATAATAAGCTAACTATTACATATGTAACTAACACTTGAATAAGGTTTAGGAGTGATTCCAACAATCTCCCTCAAGTGTTATTACATATGAGTAACAAACACTCAAGTGTTGGTGATGAAAAACGGTGAAGGCGCTGATGTAATAGTAGCTTTTGACGTCTTCTGACATTCTTCTTTCTTGCGAGAAGAATTGCCTTGATTTGAACAATCTCCCAAAGGTGTAGAGATATAGTTTACTTTGAACGGTTATGCTTTGACGTCATCTTTAACTCTGTTCTTTGATCATTGTTCTTTGTGATGAAAGTGATAGTATGTTGTTGTCTGCATCATGTCCTGCTCAGTCGCTTCGCTGCTACAGTTGTTCCAAGTCATTCTTCAACATGCTCACACGCTCTTTGACGTTGAATTCAAAGATCACGAAGTTCTTTAAGTCTTTAACTTTATAGATTCTTTGAATTGATGAAGAATAATTCTGACTATTGTGTTGCTCTTGGATAGAACTTCTATTAGTAATGATGTTGGCGTGAGCATGAGAAGAATCTGCACGACATCATCCCGCTTCCATAAGAAGAAAACATTTAAACGGTTAGTAATAAGCGGATTCCGCACTTACAAGTTTGAACTTCGAGAGTGTTAACAGCATAGTGTGAAAACACAACTCTAATTCTACAAAGGCCGTTCCTAAATCGAGTCCCACAAGTGAGATAACACGATAAAACCGAAGTACACCTACGATCAGATGAGTCGCTGAGGTACACCGAAGCATCACCTCACGACTGGATTCCTCGATACAAGAAAACAATGAAAGCATTCTAGGATTTCGGAATTACCAACAAGGACTAGAAGTAGGTAGCGAGATCTTTCAAAACCTAACAAAAATCTCAAGACATCATGAGACATTCCGAACCACTATTTTGGACTAGAAGCCAAATTATATCATTTCAAAAGTACTAGCTAGACCGAGTTACAAGATTTAGTACGAAACGTATACACACTAAGCAACATCATAGGGATAAACCAAGTCTTCTAAATGAGACTACAGAACATTTCACTAAACATGGCCTCAACAATATGTGAACTTCCCTACAATGAGTTTCCCTTAAAGGAAAATTTGGTTAAATTTAGGTTATCGATATAAACTTTCCCTAAGGCATTGTGTTCTCTAGAAATTACAGATAGCCTCACTTTCATATCAAGAGATGCAACAGGTTTGAACATATCGGACAATCAATGACTTTCCATCTACAAGTGAAATTAGAACAAACATTCTTCGACATAGTATGAGCTGATATCTATTTTCTTACTAGCATGATAGCAATATAAGTGATGAAATATTTTAGAAGCACTCAACATTGGGACAAATCTTGAAAATCAATCACTACACCACATCACTTAATATTTAAGGTTTTAGACTTTACAACATAGAGCATGGAAATACTTCGATAATCAAACAATAAACATTTTAGTCATGGAGACTAAACACCTTAGGCAAGTAAGATTCAAATCATGACATTAGCTGGAACGAGAAACGCGAGGAATTACAATTGTTACCCATAATCTATTCTTTTCAATAAGGTCATTTTTCGACAGACTTAATATTTGATATTTGGCATGAGTCACGTGGTATCAATTCCAGTTGTACCTATTATAAACTATTCGATTCACCCTAGACTTCTCATAATCATTTCACTCTTCCCATGTAATTTTGGTTAGGATATGAGTACCACCTATTATCCTCAGCTCAATGGTTAGAGCGAGAGAACAATTGCCACATTAGATGATATGCTCAAGCATGTGTGACTTTCTAGAAATGATTAGGCAAATCATTCTTCATCGACAAGTTGCTTTACAACAATAGCTAGCACCTGAACATATTGACTGCACCAATTGAGGCACTCTATGGTCGAGGTGTCAATCACTCGTTCACTGGTCAAAAATCAGGAAAGTCCAACTCACTAGTCAATGACTCATTCATGAAACAACAAAGTGATCGTACATATCAAAAATCAGTTACAAGCAACAACAAATAGCTAGATAAGCTACGTCGATATACGACGCAAAATATTGGAAGTATGTTCCATAACCATTATAATTTCAAGTTGGCAACAAATATATGCTCAACATCCCGTCTTGGAAAGGCGCGGTACGATTCAGAAAACATTTGACGACCCGATGCGACCCAAATATCCTCACCTTTCACCGGTAACACCGTAGGACCTAACATGGACTGAATTAAGGGACTGAATTCCTTTTTGGTTGGGCGAATGTGACAACTCGTAATTTCAGGTCATTTTATAAACTTTAAAAGTTTCACTATTTCATCATTTATCGTAAACTACGCTATTTGAGTATCAAATTCGTGTAACCTTAATGGTTTAGCTGCGAATTCATGAACATATCATCAAGGACATTTCATATAGACTAGATTTAGTCTACACAACATCAATAACATCATTTCATATCGGTTCATGCATGGTTTTGCATTTATTCATTAAACGTTTATTTTTCCTATTAAATAAACGCTATCGCGTTAACATTATTTTGAAACATTGATCCGAAACTTCCAAAAATAATCTTAATATAGTTTTATACTCATTTTAAGACTATAAAAATTATATTATCAATTTACCCGATGTTTTCAATTTATTTCGTATATAAATTGTTATGTTTATATAATTTCGTAAATTCAACCCGATAAATATTTATTCACTCAATTTTTGCAAGAAATGTATTTTTATAATTTTTATGACCTCAATATATTTTATCTTGACCCGTTAAAAGTTATTTTTATCTAACGCTACCCTAAATACTCAAATGTGTATTCAATTTACCACATATCTTCAAGTAACTTACATATAATTACACTTATACTTAAAAAAAATATATATATATTAAAGATATGACTAACACCCCTTGTCGACACAAGGGGTGAGTCATTTGATACTTGGCTAAATATCCTAACTTAAATATTATATTAAACACTTAACACATTCATTCATTATCCAAGTAAAAGATCATAAGCACTCTCCTTCCTCTCTTCCTCACTAAACCGGCAACCACAAGGACCAAGGAAGAATCATCATAAAAATTTTCAAGACAAGATTTTTACACACTAGTATCACTCTTTATTAAATTTTTGCAATAAAAACCTTGGGTGATTAGGAAAAATCCTTTGTTCTCATAACCTCATCAAGTTAACTAGTAAGCATCCATATTCATGACCATATTTCATATTCATTGTTATATTCATTTCATCATATTTGAGAAAACATGCAAGTCTCATGGATGTTTATACCACTTTTTCATTGATTTTAAGAGTTATATATATATTTGTCATCCTATAATTACTCCTTGTTATAAATCACTCTTGGTGATGTCTAGGAACCCATGACACCCTAATAAGGTGTATGGTAGGATTAGAATAGCTTCGGAGTTGTTTTGAATTGGTTAGAATAGGTTTGGCGCGAGAAAAACTCATTTCGACAAGTTTTAAAAAGGGTCTGTCCTTATTTTCGGAATCTGGAAAATTCGACAGTGGATAAAAATTGTTGGCCTAGATATTTGGAAAATACACTTTACTTTTCTTTGAAACGAAAAGGGCGTACGCTTGAACGGATTAACACGGAGCTATAACGAAGAAGTTATGAATTTTTCAAGTTAGGCGACGAAAACTATAATTTTCTGAAAATTCAGCATGTTATGTCTATTTTGTACGAGTCAAAAATGAAACTTAGGCGTTATAAATTGTGTCGACTTATCAAAAATATATTAGTATACATTGATACAAAGCTAAGGACATATAAAACGTAGAAAACGGATTTGTAACGATTAAATTATACACGTTTACAAAAGTTGTCGTAACTTTATTATATAAGAAAAACTATTAAATTTCTAATAGACAAATATTACGGCCAACAATGACCATGTTAAGGGTCGTTTTTAACATTGATGGAGTACTTTTTATAACATGATGTCTTCTAGTAAAAGTAAGTTCGCCTAGCCTATTTTCCAAAATGTCCGACCGTTCGTCAAGCGGATTTGTAATGAATAAAATACGGTTCCTTAAACTTTGCCGAAAACCACCCTTAAACTATATTTTGGGCAAAAGAACCATACTTTAGCTATATTTTTCTCTATGATCGGAACCTCTATGACGAAAACTTAAATGCTAAAACTTCGAGATAATGATATAAGCTTCCCAAAACCGTTGAGTTTGTTTCCTAACACTCGATGTGCACCATTTTACGACTAGCTTTTCAAGGCCGTTTAGTCACTTTCATGAAAATTTCAACGACACTATTTTACGACGAAAAGTTATAATTTCACAATAGATCACTAAATGATTATCGTAGGATATCATTTCAACGTAAATACTTGTAAAGTATTTTATAACATGACGAGATGTCATAAACATATATTTCGACGATAAATTCTATTTTCAAAAATGTACAAGTGGTGTAGATTACATGTGGATTTGCATGCACGACATTGTTTCATGACTTATCATAGATCATATCATTCATAATAGGTCATAGTCAGAGGTTGCGCCTCATTTCAGTATTGCCATTACATCATCATTATCATTGCAACAGGTGAGTTTTCATAGCCCCGATTTATTCAAGTTTTTACTTTATTTCAAACCTACGGGGGAGAATACATTGCACACCATTATTTTTATGCGAGCCCAAGTATATTCAAATTCATTTACATTGCTTAAGTTACCTCATGCCAATTGAATGTCCCCATTATATAACATGAACCGTTAATTTCATAGAAGCGAGGGTGAGTGGATAGATCTATTGAGGGTGACTCCTCCATCCGGGTTAAACGGATGCATTTCATTTAATATCATTATTTGAGTTGTTTGGCAAACACTCTATTGGGGCGAACATCATGATCAGTCTAGTTTCGGTGTCATAAACTCTATGAACTTACTCAACCTTTGTGTTGACACTTTTAGCAATGTATTTTCAGGTAACTAAGACATTCACTTCATGGCATGCAGGTGGACACATCATAGAGTCGCGGTGACGACGCGTCTCACATGGGATTTATACATTTTTAAAACATCGTTTGACTTGTACCAAACTTATTTTCCGCACATGTTGATTTTCATTTGGGACCTATATTTGTAAACTCTGGTTATTTTATTAAATCAAGCGATGTATTTTCCAAAAGACACTTTGGGTCGTTCAATATAACTGTGATTCTGATGCTATGACAGTCAACTCCCAGGAATTCCATTCGGCTTCAAAACAGGTAATCTGGGGGTGTGACATTTAGGGTATAGTTTGGTCCTGGTAATTACTAATGTTAATCCCTTAATTCACGAAACTTAAAACCGGATAACATAAAAATGTAATACTTCCATAAATGTTAAAACTTATCAACATACTCCAACTAGGTATATTAAAATTATGATAAGTCTAATATAGTGTTTATGTGTTGTTAAAACCTAATAACGTAGGTTCGGGCACGCGTATTACTTAAAGGTAAAATGTTTACCTAAAATTGGCAAAGTGGCAATAATTCATATGAATTATGACTAGTAGTGAAACTAAAGTATTTTTGAACACATAGACTTTTCCTAGTCATGTGTTGGTTGTGAGGATAATTCACACTATTTAATTTTTGAGATTACTTATATAAATAATTAAAAGTAATTTATATAACATAAAATAATAAAATATAGACCTGAAATATGCGAGGTGCTACACCCTTCCCCTGTTACGGAAATCATGTTCTCATGATTTAGTTTGATGTACCCAAGAAGAGATGCGGATATTTCTGTCGCATTTGGTCCTCTTTTTCCCAAGTGTATTCAGGCCCTCGGCGAGAATTCCAACATACTTTAACGATGGGGATTCGGCTTTGTTTCAACTGTTTGACCTCACGGTCCATTATTTCAATATGTTCCTCAATAAAATGTAGCTTGTCATCGATAGACATTTCTTAAGATTTGACACGTGGATAGTGTTATGGATTCCACTTAATTCTTGAGGTAGCTCGAGTTTGAATACTACCAGACCAACTCTTTCTAGAATTTTGAATGGTCCAATATATCGTGGACTTAGTTTTCGACATTTTCCAAAATGGATTACGCCTTTCCAAGGCGAGACTTTCAAAGATAACCCTATTCCAATTTGAAATTCAAGGGTTTTCGCCTAGTGTCACGAACTTTTTGGCAATCTCTAGCAGCTTGTAGTCTCTCGATGAATAATCTTTTCGCTTTGTCCCGCATATTTCTGGGCCCGTGATTTGAACATCGCCAACCTCATTCAAGCATACGAGTGATCGACACTTTCGACCAAACAATGCTTCGTACGGTGATGATTTAAGACTGGAATGATAGCTATTGTTGTAAGAGAATTCACTAACGGTAAATGATAGTCCCAGCTTTTACCAAAATCGATATTACAAGCTCTTAGCATATCTTCCAAGGTTTGTATGGTTCTTTCGCTTTGACCGCAGCTTATGGATGATAGGCAGCACTCATGTCTAGTTTAGTTCCAAAAGCTTTCTGAAGTAACTGCCAAAAATTTGAAGTAAATCTGCTATCTCTATCTGAGATAATCGAAATTGGTACACCGTGTCTAGAAACTATTTCTTTGATGTACCTTGGTCACTGATCCATCTCATAAGTTTCTTTGATTGGAATAAAATGAGCAGATTTTGTTAAACGGTCCACAATTACCCAAATGGCGTCATAACCGCTCGGTGTTCTGGGTAATTTCGTAACAAAATCCATCGTGATTCTTTCCCATTTCTACATAGGAATTTTGGGTTGTTGTAGTAATGCTGATGGTTTTTGACACTCGGCCTTGACCTTAGAACATGTTAGGCACTTACCAACATATTTGGCAATATCGGCCTTCATGTTAGGCCACCAATATAGCATTTTGAGATCATGATACATTTTGTCGGACCCTGGATGAATGGATTACTTTGACTTATGCGATTCATGCATAATCAAATCTCGTACACCTCCATAGAGTGGTATCCAACTTTTGTCTTTGAAGCATAACGTTCCATCAGAACGCTTTACCAAACCATTTTTGCTCTCTAACATACCGTAGAGATTCTCTTTGGGTCGGTTTTCTTTGATAGCTTCAGTTTGTGCTGCAAGGATTTGTGAGGGTAGTCGTGATACGATCATCATTCTTAACGATCTAACCTTTAGAGGTTTGAGTCGCTCTTTTCTACTAAGAGCATCTGCCACGACGTTTGCTTTACCCGGGTGATAACGAATTTCACAGTCGTAATCACTAAGTAATTATAACCAGCGTCGCTGTCTCATGTTTAGATCTTTCTGATCCAGAATGTGTTGCAAGCTTTTGTAATCTGTGTATACTATACACTTTGTGCCGTAGAGATAATGTCTCCAGATTCGAAGAGCAAAAATGACTTACCCTAACTCTAAGTCATGAGTGGTGTAGTTTTTCTCATGCTTTTTAAGTTGTCGTGAGGCGTAAGCTATCACCTTCTATCTTTGCATTAACACTGCTCCCAAACCTTTATACGAAGCATCACAGTATACAACAAAGTCTTCGTTGCCTTCAGGTAACGCTAAGATAGGTGCACTGCATAATTTCTCTTTTAGAAATTGAAACGCTTCTTCTTCTTTTTCGCCCCAATCGAATTTCACATTCTTTTGAGTCAATTTAGTTAAAGGCTTTGCTATCTTGGAAAAACCTTCAATGAATCTACGGTAATATCCAACAAGTCCTAAAAATTGACGTATTTTTGTTGGATTTGTAGGGGCAGCCCAAGTCTTTATGGACTCTATCTTGGCGGGATCCACATGAATTCCATGATTATCAACCCAAGAATTGTGCACTTGAGATCCAAAATTCACATTTTGAGAATTTAGCGTACAACTTCTCATTCTTGAGTAACTCTAGGATCATCTTGAGATGTCTTTCATGTTCTTCTTTACTTTTAGAGTAAATTAGAATATCATCTATGAACACAATCACAAACTTATCCAAATATGGTCTACATACTCGATTCATGAGATCCATGAATACTGCTGGAGCATTAGTTAAACCAAATGGCATAACTTGAAACTCATAGTGACCATATCGAATCCTGAATGCTGTTTTCGGAATATCCTCTTCTCGAACTCTAAGTTGGTGATATCCTGATTGCAAAAAGATCTTGGAGTATACGCTTGAACCTTGGAGTTGATCGAAAAGATCATCGATTCTTGGAAGTGGGTATCGGTTCTTTATAGTTAGTTTATTTAACTCCCTGTAATCAATGCACATTCTGAAGGATCCATCCTTCTTTTTAACGAATAGGACTGAAGCTCCCCATGGTGATGAACTTGGTCGAATAAAACCTTTATCCGTAAGTTCTTGCAATTGGTCAGATAACTCTTGCAATTCTGAAGGGGCTAAACGATAGGGTGCTCTAGCAACTGGTGCGGCACCTGGCACCAATTCGATTTGGAACTCTACTTGTCTAGGTGGTGGAAGTCCGGGTAAGTCTTCAGGAAAGACTTCAGGATAATCACGTACAATAGGTACGTCTTCAAGTCGTTTCTCCTCTAACTTTTTCTCCGTTACGTGGGCTAAGAAGACATAACATCCCTTCTTGATGTACTTTTGAGTTTTAATGCAAGAAATGATGTTCAGACGAGTTCCACTTTGATCCCCTCGGATAACCAAGGTTTCATTATCGATAGGAATATGTACAACTTTCTCGCCATAGATGATATTTGCATTTTGTTGCGATAACCATTCCATACCAATTATAACGTTGAAACTACCAAGTTCTATTGGCATGAGGTCTATTTTGAATGGAAGACCTAACAAGTTTAGTGTACAGTTTTGAAGTACAATATTGGTGGTTACAAGATTCCCATTTGCTAACTCAATGGTAAAGGCGATGTCTAATGTAGTGGGTGCAATATCAAGTAAATATGCAAATGCAGTAGATATAAAACTTTTATCAGCACTCGAATCAAATAAGATTTTAGCATAATGGTTATTGAGTAGAAACATACCCGTAAACACATTCGGATCCTGCTGTGCATCTTTATCACCCAATACATACGCCCTACCACGAGCTACTCCTTCTTGTTGACCATTATTTCGGGGACATTTTCTCTTGATGTGTCTACGTTCTCCACACCTAAAACAAGTCAATACTGGTTGGGTGTTGGCAACAGTAGCAGCCTCCTTCCATCTGCAGTCCTTGGTTTGATGCCCTGTCTTTTGACAATTCTCGCATCTAACGGTGCAAGGGCCTCCATGATGTAACTTGCATCTGTAACACAAAGGAGCATTTCCTTGATAACCACCACCTTCAGCTGGTGCAACAGCAGCAGCAACAGTACCTTTGGTATTTTCTTGCCTACGGTTTTGCTGGTTGTGGTGGTTTCTTTTTCGGTTTTGTTGGTTGGGATTGTTGTTGTTACCCCTTCGGCTATCATTCCACCTTCTCTTGTTGTTGTTGTGGGTATTGTTATTGGGATGGTTGTTGTTTTTATTGTTGTTATTGTTGCGGTTGAGGTTAATGTCATGAATCAGAACAGTTCATGCTCTAACCGCTTGATCCATCAGTCTATGAGCCATTCCCGTTGCATCATCTATCGTTTTTGGATCAAAAGAGGTCACATTTCCCTGTATAGGTTACGGAAGTCCCCACATGTACCTCTCCAGTAACTTCTCACTGGTTGGAACCATTGTTGGGCATAAGATTGCCAATTCATTGAATCGACGATTGTATGTGGTGATATAACTTCCCTTAACTAAGTCATTCCAGAATACAATTTCCAACTTTTATACCTCGTTACGGGGACAATATTGTTTGATCATCATTGTTTTGAGTTCGACCCAGGAAATGTTGTAGGCATTTGCAATGCCAATTGGTTGAACTACATAATTCCACCAGGATAATGCTTCATCCATTAAAGTACTGGTGGCGTAGTTGACCTTGCAGTCTTTAGTGGTGTTGCTGATCAGAAATACATATTCAGATCTCTCAAACCATCGGGTTAACCCTATAGCTCCTTCAATGCCTTTAAAATTTGTAGGTTGACATTTCATGAATTCGCTGTATGAGCAGCCCCTTGGCATTGGTTCGACATTTATTCTTTCGGAACCAATAGCTGGTCCCGTAGCATTAGAACCTCCTGCTCCAACATTAGTTGCAGCGGCCCTAGCGGTTGCAAGTGCCTCGGCAACATCGGCAGCTTTGTGGCTTCAGCAAAGCCTCGGCCGTGGCAAAGATTTGTAGTTGCAGCTGTTCGCTCACTTAAGTTGCGCAAACCACTTTATCTAAGGCAACCATTTTATCAATAACATCTTTGCTTTTCGTTTTAGGTGGCATGATTCTATCAATTAAACAAAAGATGTGGTATAAGTATGATGTTGGATAATAAGCACGATTAGAAATGATAGAAGAACAACGTTGAAAATTAAATCACAACACAAGACGAGATAGATTTATACAACAAAAGTTACATTCATAAATAGTTAATTAGTTATATCGGAGTTACAAAATCGAAACCCATGACAGGTTTCTTCAAAATTTACTGACGAAACTATCAGTCACTAATTACATTTTTACTAGCTATTACAATTCTACTAAGTCTTTTAACTATTATAACAACACTAGTCTTTCAAGGGTCCGGAGATTGATGCGGTTCGGGCTGATTGTTATTCCCGTGAGTAGCCAACACATCAATGGCGTCATTTGGGCGAAACTCCCTAGAGCCCCTTAGTTCATGAAACATGATCCGCATTTCTGCCCGTACGTTGTAGAGATCAATTTTGAGCCTATATCGGTCGGTTTGAGCAATTTCTAAATTGATTTCCGCTGCAGCTACGCGGCGTTTCAACTCTTTAATCTGCTCGCCGTCTTCATTTTGTGCTCGATCCATACGGGTGACTTTGTTCTTGAGCACTGGAAATCCGGTTATAGGATCCAAGAAAATGTCTTCCACACGTGTAAGGCCATCTCGGATATCACGCATATCCAAGATTGTCAGATCAGTTCGTTTTCGAGCATTAACGGTTTCAACTGTTATTGAAGAGATCTCCGTTTCACAACGATGCATTGCCCTTGATAGAAAGTGGACATGATTTTGTAGTGCCGTGACATCTTGTCTCAGGCATCCTATTTCGTACCTCGGGATGTTTGGAAAAGTATTAGATGGTCCTCCAACTTCATAGGTAGAGGAAGGGCCCCCAATGATATAAGGCCTTCCCCTAGTAGCGGGAGTAACCAAAACAGGAACTTCAGAGTTTTCTGGAATAAATGGTGACACTGGTGATAGTGGAGGTGGAGATCCGTTGAGTATGACATCCGCTTGAAGAGGTTCTTCCTCTTCTTCATCATCATCGGAAATCACTTCTATATCATCATCTAACATCATATTTTCATCTTCTTCCGGATCTTCGTCCGGGTTATCTTCGGGTTCATTTTCATCAGCTAAATCTTCATATGGTTCCTCATCCTCGTCATCCCCATAGTCCACAATATCAAGATAATCATCATCTTGATCCGGGGATTCGTGCTTGGATGGGAGCCGAAAGTACCTGCTCTTGTTGAGCTGGTATAGCTTGATTGGGAATAACGAGATCGTGATCTGGAGATGGTGGTACAGACATAATGTCTGCATAAGAGTATCCATGTTTAGAGTTAGTTAAACGTTCATAGCAATTTAAACTGTGATATGTCAAATAGTGGGCATGGCACATGGAATATGACGACTATAATAAGTGAATCGGTAGATAGTAGTTATAGTTTAGGTGTATAATGCACCCTGGTTCTCTATAACTGTAGCTCTGATGCCAATCTGTAACACCCTCAGTTTTTGAGTAGCAGCGGAAGCTAATCGAGGATATTACTTATTCGTACAAAGTACACATTACAGAAAACGACTCTAAATGATACGTTTTAAAATACATTATCATTCGAATTTATTCATAATATCAGAGTAGAGGTCCGATAATGTACATAATAAGTTTAAAAGTATTTTGAATGATAATATGCATAGTCTTCAAAATGCCTATTCCATGTGCCTTCATTCACGTGCCAGACATATCTTATGGACCTGAGATAAAACATGCCGAAAAGTCAACACAATGGTTGAGTGAATTCATAGTTTTGAAAACAACAGTGGACAATAGTTTGTAGTATAATTGCAATGTGTACAATTATCTTCTTGATAGTTATTATTGCTCTAAACTCATGGAACTCACGACTGACTGTTGTATATATATCACCGGACGATATATATAGATATAAGTAACATGCCCCGGGTAGGTATTTTGCCATATACCTAGGTAATTCAAATAAAGTGTGTTTGGTTACCGATCCGGCTAACACAAACGGGATTCGTCAATCCCGATAGGCCTATCCACTATATTTGCGCCCACTCCCAGTGATTAGTGGTCCGTGATATTGGGGACTTTTGGCTTAAACAACTTAGGCATGCAATGATACAGTCAAGGCATTCAGTTTTCAAGTAATTGTCCATAATAAACATTTTAGCATGTATCTCCCCCAAGTAGTTTATAAAATAGTTAAACAAAAGTTGGGGCTATGAACTCACCGTAGTTATCAGTAGTAGCTTATAGCAATAACAGTGTATGTTGAGACTGCGATCTTTAGTGATTACCTATGAAAGTATAATAATTATGTTTTAGTATAGTTTTCAATATAAGTGTACAAATATATGTAATTTGTTGGCTTATGATGTTGTACATGGATATTAAGCTAAGGTATCGCTTAAGTGTTGGTTTGGCTTATAGCCTTTTTATAAATGACATCGTACCACCTTTCGGGCTACCAAAATCAAGAGGTCATGTAGTAATCGCAACGAGGAGCCAGGACACTTTAAATCGTAAATCCACAACTCATCGATACGATACCCCGAAGAGGCCTCTTTATGATAATGAAATTCCCTACTATTGTAGTACTTATCATTTATAAGTAAGTATTTGACGAGACAAATGTTGTACAAAATATATGTCGTCTTTCTCCAAAGACTATTTGAGTGGTGACGTGATAGTATAAGTTGTGTCGTGATACATATATCATGTGTAAGTGTTCTGAAAATGATTTCGGTGTGTCATATTATGATGTTGTGTAAGGGTTTCAAAAGTAATTTTTAGACTAATATGTTCATGGGTTTAGAAGTTAAAACTTGTGAAAATGGTATTTATATAGTTTATGTGTCATATATTTATTTTGTCAAAATCTAGTCAAGCTTCATCTAAAGACCAAGTTTTTGAAAACAATAATCATGGTCATATCTAGTAGCTATATTTAAGTTAAAATAGCTTGAGACATTAGCCTTTGTTTAACCTTGGCTTTGTTTTGTCTTAAAGAAAAATATAACTAAGTTTCCAAGTCCATAGTTGTTTTCTAGTCACAACAGGTCCGTGTAGTATTTGCTGTTTTTTAGACTTTTCGTTCACTTTCTGCTTATGTGCACCTATATTTTGAAGAAAATTTCATTCCGAGCAACTTTCGTGTTTTACACTTTTGCTGATTCGGAGCAGAAAAGGGTTTAAATCGCGTTTTAAAATCGTTTCAGAAGATTTTTGACTTAATAACCAATTTCGTCTAGTCATCTTCTTTTAATCATAACTTTTTATTTATAAGTCCATTTCAAGTGATTCAAAAGCTCAAATTCTAGTTTTTACTTCCTCTAACAACTTCTTAAACTTAATCTAGTCCAAAGTTCATGATTTTTATGTTAAAACTCATGATAATTCACTAGTTTCTTACTAGTTGTCTTAATGAGTTTCTACACTAGTTTTTACATATCAATTTTATGTACAACATCAAGAAAACCTTATTACATGTACTACTTATATCAAATTACATCAAATAATTATAAATATTATTATAACCATATTGAATGACAAGAAATTTAAACAACTTCTTACAAGACTTAGGTTGAATGGTCACAAGCCTAAACCACCTTCAATCTTCAATTCTTGTCTTCAACCTCTTAACCCAAGCTTACAAACCTTCTTACCCTTGAAATAAACCCTTTTAATTCAGTCCCTTATGCCTTGTATATCTTTTAATTCATCCCTGATATCAACAAAACAACCCTAGGATCATGTAGGAACCAACTCTAGCTCCATCTTCTTAGTGATTTTTGTAGTATGAATCAAAGTAAAGATTGGTGTTTTTGTGGTGATGGTGAACGTCCAAGGAGGGAGACCAAGAGAGATTTGGTAACTTTTGCATGTAAAATGATATGTATGAGGTGACCTTGGGGTACATGGGGGACAAAACTAGGTGAGTAAGTGTAGAAGTGCATGGAGAAGAAGCCACATGGCTTGTGGTATTGCCATCAAAAGCCACCTCATTTTTGAGGTGGTAGTTTGTGCGTTACCTTGTGATAATGTGTAGTTTTTAGGGTATAGTTTGGTCCTGGTAATTACTAATGTTAATCCCTTAATTCACGAAACTTAAAACCGGGTAACGTAAAAATGTAATACTTCCATAAATGTTAAAACTTATCAACTTACTCCAACTAGGTATATTAAAAGTATGATAAGTCTAATATAGTGTTTCTGTGTTGTTAAAACCTAATAACGTAGGTTCGGGCACGCGTATTACTTAAGGGTAAAATGTTTACCTAAAATTGGCAAAGTGGCAATAATTCATATGAATTATGACTAGTAGTGAAACTAAAGTATTTTTGAACACATAGACTTTTCCTAGTCATGTGTTGGTTGTGAGGATAATTCACACTATTTAAATTTTGAGATTACTTATATAAATAATTAAAAGTAATTTATATAACATAAAATAATAAAATATAGACCTGAAATATGCGAGGTGCTACAGTTGACCCTACCAAATACCGAAGTATTATTGGGTCTCTCATGTACCTAACAACCAGTAGACCAGACATTGTATTTTCTGTATATCTTTGCTCCCGTTATCAGTCAAGACACCTCACTGAGGCTACAAGAATCCTCCGATACGTAAAGGGAACCATTAATTTAGGGATCTGGTATCCGAAGGATTTTGGTTTTGAACTAATAGCTTTTTTAGACGCTGACCATGCAGGATGCTTAGATTCACGGAAAAGTACTTCAGGAGGTTTACGATTCCTTGGTGACAAATTGGTGTCATGGCAATCGAAGAAACAAGATTGTCCATCGCTATCCTCAACTGAAGCATAATATGTAGCCATGTCGGCGTGTTGTGCTCAAGTTATTTGGATGAGAATAAAACTCAAAGACTATGGTTATGTATTTGACAGAATCCTGGTGTACTGTGACAACCGAAGTGCTATTGCGATCTCGTGCAACACCGTTCAACACTCGAAGTCAAAGCACATCGATCTTCGATATCATTTCATCAAAGAGCATGTAGAAAAGGGTACCGTTGAATTATACTTTGTCGGTACAAAACACCAATTAGCGGATCTTCTCACTAAAGCCTTGCCTCCCGCAAGATTTACTGATTTGATTCACCGAATTGGTATGAGGTGTTTGACTACAGAAGAACTGGATGAACTTTTAACACATTCTTAAAAACAGTCAAACACCAAAACCTCTTTTGTAAATAATTTTCAAAAACAAAATACAAAAATATAAAATCAGATAAAAACCCAAAAATATTCTTCTATCTAAATTTCTATCAAAACCAAACATTGCAAGTACAAATTTTCCGTCAACACTTTGTTCCAACAAACATTTCACCATTTTTCCCGAACAAGTGTTGAGGGGGAGAAAGTAAATATTTTTCAGTTTCATAAAACCTTGTACTTGCATGTTACAAAAAAATATGTTGTTTCTTCAGTAATAGTGGATATGTTTCTTGTTAAATACTCTCCTCGGACTCAAATGTTTAAAAATTTTATCATCTCAAAAGTCGAGGGGGAGTATCGTTAAGTTTTTTCTTTCCAAAATGAGTTTTTTCTAACCAAAGTGGAAATTAATGGGTCTTGGTTGAAAATGGTTAAGGTGGAGGGACTAATCTTGTCAATTTTGAAAAGTTATTTTTAACAAAATCACCACTTAACTAATTCAAAACATTTATTTCATCTACCAACCAAGATCCACGCCCAGAAATCAATCTTCAAATCCGTGTTACCAAAACATAAACTGTAAGCTGTAATCGTTTTTGATCATGATTTTAAACATTGGTTTAAAATATCTTTCAAATCCAACAGTTAAAACTTTCAAAATGAGTGATTTTGGTTTACGCGTATGCGTAAGAACAAGAAATCTTCCAAAGTTTGTTTTTGATGATTTGGGTTATATCAAAACCTTCAATAATATGTTTTAAACCCATTTCCATCATAATAATCAACCCAGAAACATGTTTTGAACCTTTTTAAATTTTTAGGGTTTATGTACGAATTAGGGGTTTTCGCATAAGGTTGTTTTAGTGCAATTAGTTGGTCATAACAGGTTTAGAACAATGTTAATTACACGAAATTAGCCTTGAATCCTACCCAAAAACGTCAAATGTGGATAATTGAATTTTTAGGGTTTATAGGTCGAAGAACATAAATCTTTTGATTCATTGGGTATTTTGTGTTAAAACTTGTTGCAATCTATCCTTTAGAGGTCTAAGATAATGCATAAACAATTTTGATGATTTCCTATGGCTAGATTTGTTACGCGTAGAATCCAGGTTTAGGGTTTTAGAAATTCTTACGCGTAAGCTGTTCTATGCTTATCTTGCTCAAACCTTGACCTGTTTTGTGTTTCTAGAAGTATAGGGATTGTATTGTAATCATGTTGTTATGATTTAGTGTTACAGGTTGATTACGCGTAAAGATCATAATTAAGGTGTTCATGTGTTATGCATATGGAATACCTTATGCATAAAGGTTACGCATAAGAGCAATCATACGCGTAAAACTTCTGCATAAGAGTCTACAGTGGGACTACGCGTATCCTAGAAGGATATGCGTAAACTTGGATGTCTAAAGGCTACTCTTACGAGTAAACCTTACGCGTAACTCCGTTTGCCAAAGCTTACGCGTAAGCATATAAGATACACGTATGCTTTTACGCGTAAGAAATTCTTACGCCTAAGGGTTGCCCTTACGCTTAAGATTACGCCTACGCCTAAGGTCCATTGTTTACGCATAAGCTCACATGCTTACGCCTAAGCCAACTTGTCACGTTATTTTTGAGTTGTTACACGTAATTTACTTGTAATAAGTTACTCATAAGTCCAGAAAACAAAAATGTCACTCATAAGCTATAAAAAGTTAAAATGTTGTGTGATTAAGTGAAATTTGGACATTAAAATTCAAAATTAACGTACTTACATTACTTATCACTTCAACTTCAGTCAATTGGACCTAATGTGACTTTGGACTCGTAACATTCATATACATGATTACATTCACTCAAATAATTGGTCAATAAAATCAAACTTAGACTAACATAATGTCTTTCGATATGTTGGTTCTTTTGTCGCAATACCTTTCAGATCCCGAAATGGACGTCAATCAGGAAAATCTCAATGCTTCAAATGAACTTACGATGGCAGATATCTTCCCTACGGACTACCACAAAACCATAGGAAAGAATAATCTCATAGTCGACTTCGAAAACTTCACCTTTTCTGAATCCTCGTGCAGAGTTATAGTTGACATACTCAAGGATCATTCCTACCGCCTCATGCTATCTAACTCTGCTTCTGTGCCCGAAATATATATTCATCAATTCTGGCACACAATGGACAAAATCGATAGTCAAGATGTTGTGAATGTGACCATTGGTACCAAAGAAGTCAAGGTTACAATGGCAGATCTTCGAGTTATTCTTCTTCTACCAGTTATTCACTCTTCTGAATACGTTCCTACACCAAGTGAAGAGGAAGTATTCCATTTCATGGTAGACATTGGATACGATGAAGCTTCTGGCATCGTTACCAAGCATTCCAGTGTTGATCTAAAGAACATCCCACAGCCCTGGAGAAATCTGTATATCATGAGAGCTAAGTCTGTCTCAGGGTGAGATAGTGGACATGAACACCCGAAGCTGATGCACCTTCAAACCCTTTGAGGAATGGTCAACATGAAAGACATTGACTATGCAAGATTGATTTGGGAAGACATGATGCAACATTACAGGAAGCCTAGTTCCAAAATACCTTTCATCAGCTATACAAAGTTGCTGATCCACAATCAAATCGGGAAGAACCTGGACATCCCAATGAGAATCAACGACCCCAACCCACACTCAATGCTGTATGAGCCGACCTTGAATACTGTCAGATTCAAAGACTCCTCAACACGAAAACAAGGTGCGGAATTACTTGATTTCTTGATCACTTATGAAATCAAGGTTCTTCCTTCGTACCTTCGTTACAAGGAAGCTGTGCGTGCTGGTAAAGTTGGGTTTATGGATGAGAAGAAAACTTCAGTGGCTACCACAAGGGCAGGAAGAGCTGGAAGCACTAGAAGCACTACCAAGTATAAGAAAAGGCATCCAAGCCTAAAGAAAAGAGTCCCAGCTCAGATCGTTCGTCCTAAAGTTGAACTGGAACCAATTCTACATGACAACGACTCTGAAACTGAGTCAGATGAGGTGACTATCTATTCAGAAGAGCAAAAAGATGATACTTCTACCCAGAAGTCAGAGGACAAACCTCCCAGTCCCTCATCCGACAAAGGGAAGAAGCTAGTAGAAGAAGAAGAAGAGGAAGACTCAGAAGTTGAGTATGATCCTAAGGGTGGAGACAAAGAATACCATAAAACTCTGAGTCAACTCAGAAAGGAGCATGCTGCTAAAGAATTCAATCATCAAAAATTATAAGGCCCTAGAGGTTCCAGCGGTGGTGTTCCTCTTACATCAGTTCTTGATTCGGTTAATCAACCCGGTAAGGGAACTGGTGCCACCACCAAGGAATCTACGGAGCAAGAGCAAAGAAAAGGATCGATGATGTTTGACTTTGAACATGATGAACAAGAGACTGATGAAAGAGTAACGTGAGAAAGATGTGGAGGAAGTGCAAAGAAAGGGTGCAGTAAGAAGAACTTGCTAAGAAGGCCGAAGAGGAATGCATCAGAAAGGAAGCAGATGACTACATTCTAGACAATCCTGAACACAATCCTGACAAATCCTCGGAGCAACCCCATGACACTTCCGCTACAGAATCATCTTCTCACTCATCACCACCACCATCAAAAGAAACAACAAAAAAATCATTGCCGAAATCAGTCAATAAAAGGGCTGATACATGGGCATCTCGAACCAAAGCCAAGATCCAGAAAGCCGTGCATCAATCCAGAAAACCTAAACAAAGTCTTCAGGACCGAAAACTGAACATGCTAGCTGACAGGGTCAATGAGTTTACTCAAGAGATGAACACGTTCATAGAGGAAAGAGATCAGATAAAGTTATTCCTCAACAGAGACGTCAAAGGAGAAATGAACGAGCAGATAAGAAACTATACTCATCACTTCCTTCTCCAAACGGTCCCTGGAGTGACTAAGGAAATTTTCTCTAGAAAACTCTACCCAACTCTAAAGACATTGGTCTGGCAAACAATTACAACAACACCGGTGGTTATGCAAACACGACCAGTCCCGCTTCCTAATGTGACTGAAGCTGATTTGATTTCACAGCTGATATTATAGATGTCTCCTCGATCTCCTACTTTCACATCTGATGAATCAAAGCTTTTTGAGGAATTTCTTGCATATCAACTAAAGACAACATGCAAGGAAGCAGCTGGTCAGGAAAAGCGACCAAGAGATGATGATGACACGGATAAAGACTCAAATGCAAAACGTCCAAAGAAAACTGGCGAGTCATCATCATCAATGCCACCACCACCGCCGAAGACCACCACCACATCAACTACTCTAGCTTCTCAACAACCTCCATCGTCTAAGAAACCTCGTGATACTGACTCTCTACCACCATTAAAGAAAACCGATGATCACTTTACCTATACCGGTGGTGAAGATGAAGAAAATTCTGAGCCACAACAACAACCATCACCTGAACATCAACTTGAATAATCCTCCAGACCAAAGAAGAAGAAACAGAGTGCTGTCGTCTCCTGGTTAGACAAAGACGACACAGAGGAGTATGACTGGTTCAGTAAGCTGGTTGATGCAACGCCTAGATTACCGGAAGGTCAAGAACCGGTAGACGGTCGTACAATAGAGCAAGTAAAGATTATCCAAGCTGAGTTCAAAAGTAAAAAGATGACAAAAGGGTAATTGCGCAGGATAAAGAATGACGCGTTCAACTTGCTGAAAGAAAGATCAAACAGTGCAATTGAAGTCGAATATCATTTGGACAACATTGCCCGTGCAATGTCCAATAACATCGACTGGCTAAATCCCGAGTCGAACATCGATTTTTCAAGGAAGGATACACTCCATACTACACCGATTGGACTAAACCACTACCAACCATTGGCCGACGTAGCAACCCAAGATTCCATACCGCTTCTTCTTCAACAACGACCTCGAGTTTCTACAACACGACAGTAACGTCAGCAAAAAGTATGCTACATCACTCACCTTCAACATTCCAGCTGCAGTCTACTCCAACAATATAGCCATTGAAGAAGATGCCACCAAATTGTTCGTTGACAACGTGGTGGACTATGTTCTTGATGCAAAGTATGGAATTCATCATTGGCCATCAAGGAGAAGATTGTTCTACAGGAGCTGTTAAGTGAAAAAGTCAAACAAGGAGGTTAAGAGTGATAAGAAGATCATTGCTGTCATGAAGGTCACATTGGCAACTAAGTGGGGTTATTCATTCTTGTCGGAAATCAAGGTTAAGCGACAAGATGAACAAGAATATGACTTCATTGAGGCTGATTTCTTGGGTCGAAGAAGAGGTGGAATTCAGAAGAAAGAAAGGAAGCTCGCAGGATAATCAAAAGGCTGGATGAAAGGATGTTTCATAGGGATCTGTAACATCTTGGTTTTCGCAATCACATCATAACCTTAATATGAGGCGTATGCTTATAGTTCTAGAGAGAGAAAGTGGGAGAGAAAGGGAAATTTAGTGAGACAAAGAAAAAATGATATTCAAAGCTCTAACCCTTTGCCTTGCTAGGAAAAGGGTATTTATAGTTACAAGCATAAATGCCCTCCTTCTGGCTGTGGATCAGGCATACAGTGGGTGAAGACCTGTATGTCCTCCACGGTGTTACTTAATAAACTATATACTAACACTAATAGACTACGACTACGAGCTTTCTAACGAATACATATACTTGAGGTGACCGACTCTTTAACAACAGGATTTTCTAAATCCTAACAATCTCCCCCTAAGGGAAGTCACCTCAATTTAGATTGAATACAAAAAAATATTACATTTTGATTGTTCTTGGATTCATGATTAAGTTCTTTGCTCTGTAGCCCGTAGTCTTTGATTCTTCATGTTTCGCATGTTTTGTTATTTCAAATGGAGGTCTTTAACTCATCCACGTGATGGTGAGTTTTGAGCCAGTTTTGAGATCATCAGCAACAGCCAATCTCTGACTCATCCTTTTGTTGTATTGCCATAATGTGTAGTTGTGACTTTCGGACCGACATTCTCACATTTTGTATCATGATATCTTCTCATCAAAGTAGCGAAAGCTTTTGTTGATTCATAATATTTCCAGCAGCGTAGCAGAAGCATGGATTGAAAATATCATAGCCAGTTGATGTAGATATGCACTTATCATGATTTCTTTAAAATTGAATGTGATGTTTGAGCATGCGGCTATGGAATGACTTCTCAATTCTGATCAGCTGCAACTGTCGGGTGTTCCTGCATACAACAGTTAGCAATAAAGTGCACGAAAGTGTCTTTGATCACTTTCGTTGAATTGAGGTACACGGCCCACGGTTCCCGCTGATCACACAAGTACGCTGTGATCAGGTATAATCCGAAGAATCTCCTTGACAGGGTTTTGCAACTGCTCTAGCGGTTCTCAAACCGGAACATCTCAAAGAAGACAACACGGAGTGAGTGAACAAGCAAATTGAGGTTTGCTGATGGAAGAAAATGATTTGAAAACAATCGTGTATTGCTTATCGGAAAGAATTTTTGCAATACAACAAATATTTTATAATAGAAATCAATTTTCAATCATAAATACCCTTTGATTTTGAAAATGAAGTACACAGTCGATGTGCTATAGAAAAATAATTTTTGAGCACAACGACTGGTTTTTCAAAGGTATCCGTCAATCCATTTCCTGAACCAGGATTGATTCGTAAAGTGAATCGCTCCATCGTTTCTGTCCAGTTGTTACATGGTTGATCTATTGAATAGATATCACATGCCACACACCAAGAGCTTGTTTGATGTTGGCTCTAGAAGGCTTTCCATCTCCACTGTGATTATGACAGCATATCACTCAGATGTTCTAGAAATACCATAAGGATAATGCGTAGGACTCTTAAGATATATTCTCAATTTCCACATTGTGTGAAATAGTGAGTCTTCATTGATTGTGTCCTAGTGAGATTTCTTGATGATCTCGTGGCTCTAGACTCAATAATGCACATTTGGTTCCTATCCCGGAGACTAGGGAGAGGGTCTCCTTCTTCACTATCAACCATCTCTAAGAGAAAGTTGATAGATTATGTAGGTTCCCCCTGAGAATGAAACAAGTCCTTTTAAGAGGAACTTGAGTAGCTTGGGAAGTTGTAGTGCAGTGCGTCACTGGGTCCATGACGTCTTGTCTTCAATACCGGTGTTACCTTGGTAACCACCAGTAGCATATGAATTGAACCCGGTTTCTGCCCTAAGGATGAAATAATGGAGGGCTATTTCTTTTCACCCTTTTCTCATTCATATCTTTATCATTCTTTGTAGGACCTTAAATCTATCAACCTTATCACAAACCCAACACGTTATGCGTAGAACACAAACAACACAAACACAAACATATGCGTAAATAAAGAAGGAAAGATTAAGATGATGGTGACTTGATATGTAAACCGTGTATGTTAATAAAGATGAAAAACAATAAGTAGTACATTCCAAAGAAAACACACACACACACACACACTCAAGCACACCCCTTAAATGAGACTTTGAGGGGTTTATATAGTACAAGTGACTTAATGCCCTAAAGGCTTTCTATGGGCTTTCGTGGGCTTGGACATGGGTTGGATTGGATATTTGGCAAGCTTATCATAACTAGTACCCATTTAGCTTAGTCCAATCCACGAGCCCATTGACTATTCTATCATGATATCTAACACACGTTACAAAGTTCCGAAATGTGAATGACCATCACTTCTAATAAAAACTATTAAGGCTAACAATCTCCCCCTAAGGGGTGGTCATTAAAATGATGCTCCACTTGATTAGGTCTTTACTTTTCTCGAGCTTGAACTTTGTGTGTAGATATAGAATAGTCTTAATTCATAGTTCCTTAATACTTTGTGATCAGTTAATGTGGTATAGAGCCATGGTTATGCTTTGTCAACTTCTTTGATTAGGTGTCTCCACGTCTTTCTCCACTTCTTTCTCCACCATGCTCACACTTCTATTTGTCTTTTGGTTACCAATGATGTAGTTCTAGAGTCTTTAAACTTTGTAGATTCTTTGACATTGACGAAGAATCATCTTTAACTTTGTGTTGCATTTGATTTTGATGAGAACTTTCATGTGTTGTTGGCATGAGCATGTGGATAGTCTGCACGATCAATCCGCCCGAGCATCCATAAGAAGAAAA
Source organism: Chrysanthemum makinoi (assembly GCA_910596185.1). Classification (NCBI taxonomy): domain Eukaryota; kingdom Viridiplantae; phylum Streptophyta; class Magnoliopsida; order Asterales; family Asteraceae; genus Chrysanthemum; species Chrysanthemum makinoi. Next base: position 180,245,331 of record OU343225.1, read on the forward strand.
CATAAACGGGTTAGTAATAAGCGGATTCCAAGCACTTACAAGTTTGAATTTCGAGGGTGTTAACAAAGATAGTGTGAAAACACGTCTCTAATTCTCACAAGGGCCGTCTGAACCGAGTCCTACAAGTGAGATAATACGATATACCGGTACACCTACAAGTTCAGATGAGTCGAGGGTACACCAAGCATCACCCACGATCAGACCGTTTGAGACACACTAAGCGTAATCCACGAAGAATTACCGAAGTGACCTGCTGTCAGGTCGTTTGATGTTGACCCCGGCAGAATTTCTATTCAATCACTGAAGATCACAGATGTGAAACTTCTCACAAATGTTCTGGCAGATTGCTAAGATCTGCGTAGGACTCTAGAATATATCACTTGTGTCCTTATTGATGAACAACAAGCGATGTCATGTCAAGTGTTCCTATGAGATCTTTTGATGAATCTCGTGGCTCTAGACTCAATAGTGCATTTTGGTTTTCCTAAGCGGAGACTACGGAGAGGGTCTCCTTCTTCAATACCAACGATCTCTAAGAGAAAGTTGATAGATTATGTAGGGTTCCAGGAGAATGAAACAAATCCCTTTTGAGAGGAATTGAGTGGCTAGAAGGCTTAGTGCAGTGCATCACTGGGTCCATGACGTCTTTGTCTTCAATACCTGTGTCATCTAGTGACAACCAGGAGCATATGTATTGAACCCGGTTTCTGCCCTAAGGTTGAATATGGAGGGCTATTTCTTTTCACCCTTTCTTTTACTTTTCTTTTTAATTCTTCAACCCCTTCTTTCTCCTTTCTCACATTACTCCTTTTTTCAATCATTCCTAAGGACTTCTAATACTAACTATTTGTGATGTCCTTGGGTAGATCCCTCCGGCTCTGGCGGATCATAGGATGGATTTCCTATCCTTAGTCACCTTATAACTCCATGACTGTCCTATTGTTGCCATAAAACCATTTTTCTTGAAAATCTCTCAGAGTGTTTATGATAGAAAACGTGTTTGAGACACTCCGAGAGTTTTATATTTTCAGAAACACTCCCCCTTCATATGTGCTTATATTGTTTTAACTTAAATATGCACAGAGAGGGTAGAGTTCGCACTTTTGAATTGATCGACTTTCAATAGACAAGACCGATTCGAGACACGCTTACATCACTAGTGAACTAGCTTGAAATTATTACCCGGCCTGGTCAAGTCCAAAGAAAGTTTCTCGAAATGGTACATTCTACTTAGACAAGTCCTATTCGAGACACGCTTACATCACTGGTTAGACCAGCTTGAAATTATTACCCGTCCAGGAACAAGTCTTTTCGAGTACTGACTTTATATTATCGTCAATTCATTAGTTACAACTGAATCGAGCTCATTTGAGATTTAAACACCGATCATAAAACATTTTTGATCACCTTTTAATCATGTTTCTCCCCCTCAAAAATAGCATATCTATGATGTTTTTGAAACAAAATGATTAAAAGATATGTTTTTCGAAAAGCATTTGGAGAGAAACTGATTTAGCATGAATTTTGGAACAATTTTGGTTTAATACTCCCCCTTAAAGAAAGCATATTTTTCATACCAAGAGGTTAAGAATCAATTAAGGGTTTAGAGGGAGTTAGGTACCAAATGTGAGAGATTTTGAAACAATCTTTTTGAAAAATTTTGAATCAATGGTACTCAAGATGATGAAGATTTTGAAAATCTTTTGAAGATAATTAGAGAAGAATTATCTTCATTTGTTTTAGGATAAGTGCTCGATATTTATGAAAATCAATTTTGCGCAACACTTTCCTTTCTTTAAAGCACGGGTTAGAGTCTGAAGTAACTGCAAGCCATTATGTTTTTTGGAATAGTGCTTGAAAAATATTTAAAACCTTTGATTTGGTTAAGCACTTTCCTTTCTTTAAAGCGCGGGTCCTGAACTGATTTGTCCAGAAACCATTAATTTGAAGTCCGGGTTTCGTACTGAAGTATATGAAAGCCATGATTTGAAGAAATTTTGAGAAACGACATGTTTTGTAAAAGAACTCTCGCTCAAGCATCTGTACATGCCCGTATCATTGTTGAATGACATTTCTAGAAACGTACAGAATATCGATTATACGAGAGACATGTCGTGAGAAGAATATTTTTTTGAATTTTTTTTTTGAAATTTTCTAATGTTTTTGTATTTTTTGAAAATTTTCTATTTTTGTATTTTGCTTTTGTTGGTTTTATAAAAGAAATGGAAAATCAAAAATAGAAGATAGAGAGAATGAAGAAGAAGAGTTTACGAAATTAGAACCCTCGATGAGTGGGTTCTGAGATATTAGATTCACCTGCAACCAAAGACGAAGAGATTTCACAAATAACAGTGTTAGAAGTATTTGATTCCTCACGGTGAGGGTGATCACTATCAACGGTTGTAATGGTTTCTACTTCCTTATCCTGATGATTCTCACTATTATCTGTGTAGGTGCAAGTATCAAAAATCTTTCCTGTGGGAATCCATCTAAGACCAACTTGGTTGAAAACTTTTCCTGTGGGTTTCCACCTAAGGCAAGATCTAGGAGTTGTTTTCTTATCAGATGCAGCGGAAGACTCATTTTTAGAAAACTACGTTGAAGAGATCGTCCTATTAGGTGTCGTTTTGTTTATCTTTTTATCAACGGGCTTGTTTCTATTTGGTGTCTTAGTGGATTGTGCCTTGGCACGAGAATTATCTTTCTTGAGATATTGTGAGACACATGCATCATGATTGGCTGAAAAGACACATTTTTTACATGTAGTACAGACAAATTCAATATTCTTGTTTAAAACAGCAGCTTTAACTTTGTCACTACAGTCTTGTGTACATTGATTCTTGTTCAAAAAAGACTTAGAATTCCTAATCTTAGATGCAAGCCAATCCCTAGTCTTTTGTAGAGTGTTCCTAGGTAATGGTTTACTACAACTAGCAGTGCCTTGAACTCTTGTAGAATTCATCACCCTAGATGTTGCACCTAAAATTCCGTCCTTTCGAGTCAGTGCCTTTTTCCTAGCTTCTTCTAGATAGTGATTGTTGACCATGTCGTTAGAACCGACAGATTCTTTAACTGGATTTTTGGTCACATTCTGTGTACTATTCCTAGAAATGCCAGGTGTAATCACTTTAGGTTTTCAAAGAATCGCTTTTCTTTTTCAAAACCTTTGATAATTCCCTTTTCATAGGCGTGGACCTGTGGAGTGACTGTTTTTGACAAATCATTTTTCTCATTGACTTTTGAGCAAACCGAAATAGACATTTTTTGTTTGAAAACCGGTTTGGGAACATTTGTTTTCTCCCCAGTCAATGGTTTTTCAAACTTAGTATCCACAGCCTTTCCTTTTAGACATGCCACCGAAAGCTCAAAAGATCATTTTGCTCTTTCATGTCCTTGTAGGCACGCTCATATGACATTTTGTCATACTTGCATTCCTCAGATTTTCGATCAAGTTGTTTAAAATAGGACACATTTTCTTTTTCAAGTTTTTCAAGAGCTTTTTCATATTTTGAAACAATTCCGGAGGTCTCAGACTGGAGTCTTTCATGATCTTCAACAGAATATGTTTGTAAAATAATGGACATAATAATAGTAGTTATAACACCTTCGAAGAGAGAATCATTTAAATTTTCCAAAACTTTGATGTGTTCAACACTTTCATTGGCTTGATTTACCAGGGATTTATGGTCCTTGACAAAGTCAGCTGTTTCTTTCAAAATGCTTGTTCAAAATGAATTACCCTTGAGTTGATGTTATTCAACTGAGGGGCAATTTTAGTTTCAAAAAACTTTTTCAGTTCATTATCAAAACTATTGAACCAGATGTTTGTTGTAATATTGGTTTTAGTTTTAACAGCCTCTTGAAGATCTCTGAATTCTAGTTTTCACATTTTCTAAAATACTTTGCGCATCACTTGTGTTAAAAGGATTGCTTGAAGACATTTGTTCAATGTTCGAAAGAGATTTGGAGACAACAACTGGTTTTGAAACTAATTTTGAAACTGGTGTTGACACTTTGTTTGAAACACTTTGTGTGAAAAACGTTGATTGTTCTTTATGAGAAACAAACGAAATACCATTAATTTTGTTCCATTTGTTATAATCAATTGGTTTGATTTCGGATGTTTTGTTTCATTTTTGATCTACTCTCCTCATAGTTCCAACGCTTCAAGAGAATCATGTACAATTATGGGTGCATGCAAAGGTTTTCCATTGTTCAACACATTCGCTCTTTTTCTGAGCTTTCATGAGGAAACAAGGAGGTGAGTTACCAAGAGCCATTTTATGCAAGATGAAAAATCGGATTTTCTTTATTAGAAAGCATCTTGTTTGTTTTAGCGGAATGACCCGTTGTAAGAAGCAAATTATCCAATTTTTTGATAGTTTCATTTTTATCCAGAATTTCATCAAGAAGAGAATCTTCTCGTTTTGAAAAATCAGCAATCGACTGTTTCTTCTCTTTTTAAAGATCAGAAAACAGTGTTTTTTTTAGAAAGTTGGTCATTTAGATAAGAAATTACCTTGTTTAAAGATTTTATTTTCAAGTTCAAATTCACATCAAGTGTGTCATACTTGAGTTGCAATTGTTTTTCTCTTAAAACAGAATCTCTATAACCAATTTCTAATTCTGATACTTTGTTTGTATGAAATTCAAAGGCTTTGGCGTTCTCCTTGTAACTCTCAAGCTCAGCGGCCAATTTAGCATTCGCGGCCTTAACTTCGCGATTGACCGTTCTAACTTTCAATTTCAATGCCACGTTATTGATTAATGATTCAAAATAAGCATGTGTTTCTCATCGGCCTCAAGATTTTGTGCCACACAGCCCTTCATTAGGATCCACATTTGGAGTTTCGAGTTTGTATTGCTACAACTCGGATTGTCCGTGTATGCATCATAAGCGTACGTAAGGCCACGAATCGCTGTTCATCATGAGTAAACATATCAAATATGACATTGTTATAGCATGGATCAATGATTGGTACCTGACACGCGTTGGCGCATAGACAGGAGGTGCGCCGAGTCGCGTCGTCGTACTTAGTCTCCCGAAGATTTGCCATGAAGATGCAGTTCGCATTGATTTCCTCGAGGTCTTCCAAATCATCCACAATAGCTAAAAAATCATTTTCCTCAAGACTCAATGCATCCCTGCTTCTGCTTTGCTAACAAGATAGCTTTCCGAAGAAACTCAGCATTCTTTTTATGTGGGTTAGTGGGACAGTTCCTTGCCATGTGACCCACTCCTTGACAGTATATAACACTTAACCTCGATTACCTCGATTCACATTTCCATAATTCCCAACGACTGAGCTGCAACATTCCCATTCGATTACCACGCTCTATTCCCAACATTCGCCATCCATCGATTTCCAACATTCTCGACTAACTGATTACCGATACGGAACCGCCTGATTACCCATGCGAAATCCAAGTAGTGTATCCGCTGATTCCCAATAACTCCAACCATTTGACCTTGACTACCCATATTCACACCCTACTGTGCAATTTGCCCGCTATGTTTGTGTTGATGAAATCCTTTTATTGTTGTTAGTGGTGTGGAATAGCGACTTGAATGCTTTACCCAAAATGCAAATGCATTTGACAAAGCTTCTTCTTGTTCAATTTCAAGATCAGTGATTCCTTGTTCCTGGTATTGTTGATACTGTTGTTGAATGACTTGTTGTTCTGGTGGATAGAATTGTTGTTGAGGGATAACAGCTTGTGGTTGAGGAATGTATTGCTGCAAGTTGTTGTTATTGGAAGATGATGAAGCTTGTTGTTGTGTATTCGTTGGAGTTTGAGTCTTTTCAATTAGTGCCAATGGATCATGATTCTTTGCCAATCTTTCTTTCCTGACTTCTTTCACTTCAGCTTGGTTTTGTTTCAGAAAATCGTTGAGTTGATCAAAGTTCACTTGATGTAAGTCTTTTTTTTGGTTGACAATAGTGACATATCGTCCCCATTCTTCTGGTAGATTGTTCAAGAACTTGATGTTCCTCACGATAGTTTTGGGTGTCAACTTGTTTCTCGACGACTCATTCATTAAAGTGCAGTAACCTTCCATAGTAGGATTCAATGGATTCTCCCGAGTAGATGTAAACTTCTCCCAAGCAGTTAGCAACTTGTTCTCTGTGTCTTGTTGACCAATTTATGTTCCATGACAAAGTCGTCTAACACATTCCCACATATCGAAAGCAGTTTCACAACTGTCTACAGCAGCTTCAGTGTAATCTCCAGGGACATGGACTTGTCGAGGTATGAAGGGTCCATTCTGAATTGATTGAATCATCAATTTTACATTAGGTTTGGTCTTGATATAAAGAAGCATACGACTTGTCCATTGAATATAACCACCTTTTTCCAACATAGGAGGACGGTTTTCGGCACCGGCTGCATGAATGTCTTGTTGAGTTGCCATTGATGAAGGTATGAAATGATAAAGTTGATGTAGGATCTATTCAACGATAAAGGAGTTGTGTTTGATGAAGATTAAGCTCGGTTGTTGTAGTGAAAATTTGCTCTAAAAACATAAAAACCTCAATAACTTCTGTTCGAAGCGTTTTTAGGACTTGAAGGTTGACCCTTTAGTTCATTCGGCGTGCCAATCTCCTCTTTCTCACGGTCGTTTTGATGGGTAGAACGCTGAAAACGCAGCATTACGGTCAAAAGTGATAGCCGTTTGAAGTTATGCTCAAAATCTTACTCAGAACCTGTTCTTAAGCGTAGAAACGAGTGCTTATGCGTAGGATTGCTTATGCGTAGGATTCTTATGCGTAGAAAGCTTAGGCGTAGGATTCCTTATGCCTAAAAAGTATCTTACGCGTAACTTTAGGCTTATGTGTAGACAAAATGCTTAGACGTAAAAACCTTACGCGTAAGTGTTAACTTATGCGTAGAGTGCTTACTCGTAAGCGTTTATGCTTATGCGTAAACTTAGGTTTAAAGCCAAAAATCTTTTACACTGTCATAGCGTAAAAGATATCCACAAATCGAAGTGTTCCACAAACTTATCCAAGTGAGGGAAGCACTGAGTAACCGTTGTTGCACGAAGATTCTTCACCAAAAAGTTATGCGTAAAACCTTACGCGTAGGATTAGAGTTTTGACTTTTTGACCTTTACGCGTAAAAAATTTCAACGATTCAAACAGTTTCTCTTGCACAAACAGCCTTAAAAACACTCAAATAACACAAAACTTTTGACCTTTTTCACCCAAAGTGCTTAGATGGCTTATGCGTAGAAACGTACAACCCAAGAAACACAAGTTTAAAACTAATGAAAAACGTGTAAAGCTTCGAACTTTTTTCCAAAACTAGACTCTTTAACACTATACCAACCTTAAACCAAAAGAATCTTGAAGATTTTAGTGCAAAAAGTAAAGCTTTAAGCAAGATAACTTGGTGATATCGAGAGCTTACTACGCGTAACACTTCACACAAAAAAACTTCAACCAAACACTCCTAAACCATTGTTAGGCGATTGATACCAATTGTAGGACCTTAAATCTATCAACCTTATCACAAACCCAACACGTTATGCGTAGAACACGAATAACACAAACACAAACATATGCTTAAATAAAGAAGGAAAGATTAAGATGATGGTGACTTGATATGTAAACCGTGTATGTTAAGAAAGATGAAAAACAATAAGTTGTATATTCCAAAGAAAACACACACACACATACACTCTCAAGCACACCCCTCAAATGAGACTTTGAGGGGTTTATATAGTACAAGTGACTTAATGCCCTAAAGGCTTTCTATGGGCTTTCGTGGGCTTGGACATGGGTTGGATTGGATATTTGGCAAGCTTATCATAACTAGTACCCATTTAGCATAGTCCAATCCATGAGCCCGTTGACTATTCTATCATGATATCTAACACACGTTACAGAGTTCCTAAATGTGAATGACCATCACTTCTAATAAAAACTATTAAGGCTAACATTCTTCAACCCCTTCAGTGCTTACCGAGACTTCATAACTAGAACCTTGTTAGGTTTGTTTCAGTTCTAGCTCTACCTCAGTCCGCACTCTTCCCATTTCTCATTTTTCTCCTTTTGTCAGCATACCTAAGGACTTCTACACTATCTAGTGGATTGTCCCTGGGTAGATCCCTCCGGCTTTGGTCGGTCTTTTGGTATTGTTTATCTGCCATTGAAACCAATTGAAAACCTTTTGAAAATCAATCCAGGTACTTGTGATACAAGATCAAAGCATTTTGTACCTGAGTCATTTTTAATATTTTTAGGAAAATAAATAAATAAATAAATAAAGCTTCCCCTCAACATGTGCTTCAAGTATTAGAAATTATTTTAGCACATGGAGGCAAAAGATTGTTTGAAATCTTAGATTGAGAATGAAAGATCCAATCTTTTGATTAACGTTTTCTTAAATGATCATCATCACTTCCCGATCAAATTTAGTATTCAAATACTTTGGATAAAACATTTTGGAAAGGATGAGGTTTTCTTATGATTGCTCCCCCACAATATGTGCATCGAGATTCGAAAGTGTTTTGCACATATTAGAGAGAACCTGCACTTAGAGACAATTCAATCACGTTTCAATTCCTTTTGGTCTGAGATAGATGCTCCCCCTTAACATGTGCATGGAAAATTTGAAATCGTTTGGCACATATATAGGGAGGAGTGCTTGTTATAATATTTCTAAACCATTTATCGAATTATCAGTTTATATCCAATTTAAATCACAAATTCTCCCTCGATCACAATTTTCAAATCTTTTGAGATTTGTGATCTCTATTGACTTAAATTAATTTTGAAAACTTTTGAGGAGAATTGTGACTTGCTTTTGAAAAACATTTTAACTGATAAGGATCAGATTTTGAGACTTTAAACTCCATTGTTCAAACATGCATAAGTATCTTATGAAAACACAACCTAGGTCTGGATCCAATTGTATGAAACATTGTGAAACATTGTTCTTTTTTATTATCCAAAAGTAGACCTTGCTCGTTTACGTGCCAATTGTTTGAAAAATAACCTTTTTGATTTGATTGAAATCATTCTCCCCCTCAATCAATGACGTAAGTTGTTGATTGAGTGATAGAGATTTTGACAAATGATAAGTCCAGATGATTTTCAAAAACAGAGTCCGAGTTATTTTCAAAGCAATTTTGTTTTCATTAGATGACAAATATTTTTCAGAAGAATATTGAGAAGGAAAATTTTTGTGAAGGAACATTTGTCTTTTTGGCGACAAACATTTGTTTTTTGAATCAGAGCATGAGGTTTTAAAAATAGGATTAAGCATGGCTCTGTTCTTTCTTTTAAAAATGGGTTATTGCCTGAAATGACAATAAACAATCATTTTTCTCCATCCCATTTTTTTAAAGGTTTATGTACATTCAAACTTCATCTAAAGATCCGTGCCATTCTTTGAGTGGCAAATCAAAGTCCGTAGATGTTATCGAAGAATAGAAATAGATAAAATGATATAAAAACAATATTTTTGGGCTTTTTCAAAAAAAATTTGATTTTTATGGATTTTGAAATTTAATATTTTTCTCTTTTCTTTTTGAGGGTTTTTAAAATTTTGTATTTTGCTTTTTGATAAGATATATACAGAGAATATATAGAGACAAACACCTTTACACCTCGTCTTCCTCCTGAAGACGTTTGAGTGTTTCTGGTTGAAGGATTTTCAAGCCAAGTCGTGGTAAGATAAACTCAAACCGTTCTCGAGAAAGAGCTTTGGTGAAGATGTCTGCTAACTGATATTCTGTCCTCACAAAGTATAATTCAACCACTCCGTTTTCAACTTGTTCCCTGATGAAGTGATGTCGAATGTCAATGTGCTTAGCTCTTGAATGTTGAACGTTGTTGCAGCAGAGAGCAATGGCACTTTTGTTATCACAATACAGAGGAACTTTGTTGAATACAAGGCCATAGTCAGATAATTGGGATCTCATCCATAAGATTTGAGCACAACAAGATGACATGGTTATGTATTCAGCCTCTGTAGAGGATATGGAAGTACTCATTTGTTTCTTTGAAGACCAGCTCACAAGCTTATCACCTAGAAACTGAGCACCTCCTGACGTACTTGGACGTGTATCTTAACATCCTGCATGATCAGCATCTGCATAGGCTATTAGTGACATACGCAAGCATCTTCGTGTACCAAAGTCCCATGTTAAAGGTTCTTGGAGATACCGAAAGACCCGTTTAACCGCTTCAAGGTGCTTTTTGGTAGGCTTAGCCTGGTATCTAGCACACATGCATACAGCGAATAGAATGTCTGGTCTACTGGCTGTGAGGTACATTAGGGATCTAATCATACTACGATATTTTGTTTGATCAACCATGATCCCTGAGTGGTCCTCATCCAGTTTTGTACGCTCCACCATGGGAGTGTCAACAGGGTCACAAGTATTAAATCCAATTTTTTTTAAAATTTCATTTCCGTAATTAGATTGGTTAATAAAAATGCCTATAGGACTTTGTGAAATTTGTAATCCCAAGAAAAATGACATTTGTCCCATCATTGACATTTGAAATTTGGAGCCCATCTCCTTTGAAAATTGGTCAAATTCTTTAGGGTCGGTCGAGGAAAAGATAATGTCATCAACATAGATTTGAACATCAATTAAGTGTTTTCCTGACTTTCTAGTGAACAATGTCGGATCAACTGCTCCTTTGCTGAATCCATTAGATAGAAGAAACTTCGATAGCATATCGTACCATGCCCTAGGAGCTTGCTTCAAACCGTAAAGGGCCTTCTTCAAGTGATAGACATGAGTAGGATGATCTGGATTTACAAAACCTTCAGGCTGGCTAGCGTATACTACCTCTTTCAGATCTCCAATAAGAAAAGCAGTCTTCACATCCATCTGATAGACCACCATGTTCTTACTAGCAGCATTAGCCAAGAAGATCCTGATTGCTTCGATACGTGCAACAAGAGAAAATGATTCTTCAAGGTCAATACCCTCCTCTTGACGGTATCCTTTTGCAACTAGTCTATCCTTGTTCTTTAGCACATCACCATGGTCATCAAGTTTTACTTTGAAGATTTATTTGAGAGCAATGATCATAGCACAGTCAGGAGCAGGTACTAATTCCCATACATCTAGTCGATCGAACTCATGAATTTTTTCTTGCATTGTATTGAACCAACTGTCCTCAGACATTGCTGTTTTAACATCTTTCGGCTGAACCTTAGATAATATGGAATGGAAGAAGCACAATAAGGAATCAGTTGCAAGCTGTTTGCGAGTAGATACCGGACGAGAAGGATTCCCAATGATGTTGTCCAATGGATGGTCATGTGTCCATTTTCTAAGGTGCTCGTGTGGTTGTTGTTGAGGAACTGAAGTGGCAGAGATAGGATTCCCTGATGAAGATGGTTCAGGTGTTGGTTTAGGGGCAAAGATGTTCTCAAACGGAGCATCTTCGGGAGTAGCAGAAGGGTTATCTTCATCAAAATTAGCAGTACCATTTCCATGATGTATAACCGAGGATTGAGGATATGAGGATGATGATGAGTGATCGGCAGCTGGCGCTTCTTGAGATAGAGACGTTGAGACAGATGGATTGTCTGCGATGATATGTTCAGAAGCCGCCACTATTGATGGTGAAGAAGTATAATTATCATGAGGTTAATAGTATTCATCAACCATCGGATCAAACAATTTCTTCAAATCTTCTTCAGATGGAGGTACATACGGAACTGATGGGGAGTGATTCTGTACAAGAGAAGAACTGATGGGACTACTTGATAAAAATTGTGGTGCGGGTCCAGAACTTGATTGTCCAGGAGCCATATGCTCAGTCAGCTCATCGAACATGACGTGAATAGATTCCATGATGTCTCGGGTTCTTTTATTGTAGATTTGATAACCCTTCTGGTTTGGTGCATAACCAATGAAAACCCCAATGTCTGCCTTAGCTTTCAATTTGCCCAAATCTTGGCCTTCATTATTAGGATAGCATAAGGCACCGAACACTCGTAGAAACGAGAGATCCGGTTTCCGGTTGTGAATATGTTTGTTAGGGGTTTTTCCATGAGATGTATGAAATAGGGAACGGTTTTGGGTATAGCATGCAGTGGCAATAGCTTCAATTTGAGAAACATTGGAACCTTTGAGAATATAATCATAGTTCTTGCAACATCTACAAGAGTTTGATTTCATCTTTCAACTACACCGTTCTGTTGAGGAGTGCGAGGAACACTTCTTTGATGGCTGATCCCAATGCTTTCATAGAACTGACTTAGTTCTTTGTTGACGAACTCAGTTCCATTATCTGTTCGGATGATTCTAATTGTTTTATTAAGCAGGATCTGCAACTGTTTAACAAGTTTGATGATGACGTCGGGAGTGTCATCCTTTGTCCTCAAAAATTTAACCCAAGTAAACCGAGAGTAGTCATCAACCATGACTAGCACATATTTCTTCCCATTAATCGTTTGAACTCTCATTGGTCCGTACAAATCCATATGAAGAGTATGAAGAATTTCCATGATAGAGTTAGCAGGTTTGGGTTTGTGGGCATATTTCTTGCTTTTTTCCAATTGGCATGGTGAACAAAGATGATCTTTTTCATACTTTAATCTGAGCAAGTCTCTTATGAGGTCCTTTCTAGAAAGATCATTTATGGTTCTGAAGTTCAAGTGATTGAGACGACGATGCCATAACCATGACTTTGTTTTAGAGGCCTTTGACAATAAGCATATTTGAGAAGACTTCATCATATCTTCGATAGAGATGGTGTACAGATTAGTTCCACGTTTTCCCTTTAAAAGTTCAACACCATCAAATTCTCTAACAAAGCAAGAATGTTTTCTAAAGGCCACTTCCAGATCAGAATCACAGAATTGACCAACAAAAAACAAATTATGACCAATACCTTCAACGTAATATACCCTGGAGATTACACTATCACCAAACACGTAGTCTCCATAACCCATAATAGCTCCAATATGGTCGTTCCCAAATCTAACTGTTCCGATGAATCTATTCACAAAGTTCTTGAGCCGTGAGCGATCTCGAGTCATATGTTTTGAGCAGCCTGAGTCCAAATACCAAACGACGATTTGTACGACCTGCCTTTGAACACAGACAATTGTGGATAACTGGAAGCATTGGATCCCCATGGGAGAATGGGTTCCTATTGGTTAGTACACGCAATTGATATACCTACAACATTTCTAGAAGCTATGACATATTCACTTGTGGAGGCAAGACTAGTAGTGGCAGTGGACCTATGTGAAGTGTGAAAACTTCTTAAAGGTATGATTCTACCAGTAGGCTTTCATTTCTTAGAAGGCATAGATCTAGACATCATAGGACACAATTCATTCAATTTGAATTTTTGGCCAGTAGGTTTCCATTGATAACCTACATTACTAAATTTTCTTCCTGTAGGATTCCAATAATTACTAACCCTTTTCCTTGTAGACTTCCAGACCTCCTTAATCTGTTTAGCATTTTTTATAATTTTGTCTGAAGAATTGACAGTATTTTTCACCTCATTCAGAACACATTCATGATTAAGACCAGAAACCAAAGATTTCTTACATGTTTTGCAAACAAGAGTGAATTAGAATTAATTACGCGACGCTTATAGCTAATAATAGAATCAACACGATTCGTTTTATTCAGCTCAAACTTATTCTTCCTAGGGTGTTCTTCTACTTTCTTCTCTTCAACACTCTTGGCTCGCATGGTCCTATCTCGCATTGTATTGCCTGAAGGCTTTGACCCGCTAACCTTAGTTTTGCTGATTACTCCTGTAGAAGGAACGCCGGGAATATTAGTTGGTGATACTACTCTTTGCATTAGTGATCTAGAAGTGTTGGGATCTGAAGTATTGTGAGGCACATCAAAGGTCACATTCTTAACCTTAGGCATATAACTTGGTGCAACTATTCTATCTCGCCTATTATTAGATTTCGGAAGTGTGACAATTACATATTCTCAGAGTTTCTGAGATCGTTTGGCATCCATGCAGGCATAGGCGATTGCACTATCAAAAGGTTTTTCTATTTTATCATCTTCAACAATCTCACGGAGACCCTTTAAATTATCCTTAAGGTATGAGAGATATGCTTTATGTGCAAGTTCATTATTCCTAATAGGAGGGGGAATATATAACATATCGATAGCATACTTATCACAAGAATAAAACTTTGGAACATAATATTTGCAATTAGGGATTGGCAATTTTCCTTTCACCTCATGCTTCAGATTCTCAATATCGTTAAGCAAATAAGTTATCTTTTCAATGTGTTTATCATGATTAACTTTGAATGAATCACATAACTCTTTGTTTTGATCATTAACCTTCGAAATTTCAGCTTTAAAACAATCATTTTCCTTTTGCAAGTTATCAATAATGTTTTGAAGTTGGAAATTTTGAGAATCTAAAGGTGGAGGCATACGGGAGCCAGTCACGTCATTCTTTTCACCTTTCAGTTGTGAAATGTGGGCTTTCAATCTTTTGATCGTGTGAAAATGAGCTCGGATCTGTTCATCACGTTTGTTGATTTCAAAAACTGCATCAAACTCAGGAGCATCCGAAGATGTCTTGGCATTTGAGGTTTTAGCATTTTCTTTCAGATGTTGATAATTTAATTGTAAATCAAGAAATTCAACTTCCAATTTAGAATAATGCTTGACCATGTTATCATGATCGTCTTTTTCAATTTTATCGTGCAATTCTGAGTTTTTGGTCTCAAGCTCAATGACACGATCCTGGGAGACTTTCAATGTAATAGATATTTCATGAAATTGAGAGGCATTAATGGAGTAATTCGTAGCAGTGTAAAATACATCTTGAGCAACACATCTAGAAATCAAATTATCATTTACAATGTGAAGATTTTTTCTTTGAATCTCATTACTCTTAAGCTCACGTTAACTCATACTGACCTCGTTTTCCATCTCATTAAACATCCTTTTCATTTCTTTAATCTCTGTATCAATGCCCTTTTGAATACTTTCAAATTGTCCTTTTAATTGTTCAAAGAAGCATGACCTCAGTTAAGTAACATTCTTTAGTTTGCTCAAAACCCCTTTCCTCTTCAGTAATCCCTGTAGGTGTGATTCTCCTCTTACATGTTTTCTCAAAATCAAAAAATAGTTGGTAAACTACATATATGCTGATTAAGGTTTTGCTTTGAGTGGGAAGAGTTCTAGGCACTAAATGCATCGGTGTATTGGGTGGATACACAGCAGATGGAGGCAACTTCCTAAGGGGAGGATTCTTTTCAACAAGTTCATCAGATTTTTGCTTTTCCATATCTTTCTTCCAAAACACTTGTTCAGAGGTTAGCTGAGTCAGAGGATTAAACTTATTTAAGGCAATCCAGTTTTCCTTAGTGTAATTGGGAGTTTTAAACGTTATATTATACTCTGTACACAAAGGATCATTTAATTTATTTGCCATTTTCTCTTTAGATGCATCTTCTAATTTTCTATCCTCTTCAGTGCTCTCTATGCAAGATGGAGTTTGCCTAGGCTTAAGGATCTCATTACCATCATATACCACCTTTTGAGCAGCTCTAGCTATTTTACCATACTCAGGATTGGGTTCCTCTATAAGGGGAATACTATGCTTATCGCTTAAGACTCTATGCTTAGTGATCATCTGAGCAGTCTGAAGGGTGTTTCCTTGTACGTACAACTTGCTTTCAAGTTTGTTCTTCAAAGTTTTTAGGTTGGGAAACTCATTTCAAAATTTGGATTCCTTAGCATTGAATTCCTGCTTAAGCACTTTCACATTTTCTTGAAGTTCTTGTTTTTGCTTAGTAGTTTTTTAAGCTTTTCTTGTAAGGAATTTAACTCTTGTTTTAATATTTCTTCCCTAAAATTACTTTTTCTGATAAGTGTACGCATTTGGATATCCATTGTTAGGATTTAGTAAATCCATTAGTTAAAGTGTCGGTCACCTCAAGTATATGTATTTGTTAGAAAGCTCATAGTCGTAGTCAAGTTATGGTAATAAGTAGCTGTTTAGTAACACCTTGGAGGACGGATGGGTCTTTACCCACTGTATGCCTGATCCACAGCCCGTAGGTGGCGTTTATTTAAGATACTATAAATACCCTCTACCTCCTAAGGTAGAGGGTTAGAACTCATAATAATACTTTTACTTTCTCTCACTAAGTTCCCAAACCTCTAAACTTTCTCTCTCTAAAAACCTTAAAGTATACGCCCCATTTGATCACGGTTTAATGTGTTTGTGAAATCCAATATGTTACAAATGCTATCAAGAGCCATTGTTTGATCATCTCTCTTACATGTCCTTGGATTTCTAGTGGTTTTATATTGTTTTTGGGTTTGAAAAAGTTTAGTGGTTTTTGCATCATTTGGATCATTTGTTGTGTTAAAGTTTGAATTTTGATTGTACTTTTGTGTTTAAAATCATTGTAACTGCTTGGGTTTTGATTTGGAAAGCTTGAATCACTGTGGTTGGGTTAGTTTTGGATTGAAAAGTGTTGTGTTTGAACTTTTCTTGTTAGCGACTTGAGTCTTGGATGTGTTTTCTTGGTAGCGACTTGTTTCAATATTTTTCAAGAGACTGTAGTTGAAGTGGTAGCGACTTGAGCACTAGTGACTTGTCTATTGAGACAAAGCGACAAATAGTACAAAGTAGTGGTTGTACCATTACGGCTAGCGACTTGTCAACTTAGCGACTTGTCTTTACAATTTTCAATGACTTGACTTTGTTGTGGGTAGCGAGTTGTTCTTTAGCGACTTGCCCTTTTAGCGAGTTGTTCCTTAGCGACCTTCCCACTTAGCGAGTTGTTCTTTAGCGAATTTTCTACTTAGCGAGTTGGTACTATTAGCGAGTTGTTCTTTAGCGACTTGTATACTTAGCGAGTTGTTCTTTAGCGACTTGTCTACTTAGCGAGTTGGTACTATTAGCGAGTTGTGTCAAGCGACTTGTATACTTAGCGACTTGGTTACTTAGCAACTTGTCTTCAAGGGTTATAGCGACTTGGTTGATTATTGTTTCTTATACGGTTTCTCTTGATTTAGTAAAATCGCCTGAAAAGAATCTATTTCCCGGTTTAATCATAGAGTTATAAAATCCCGGGAAATCTGTAATCATGTCTACAAGCGTGCCTGCAATCATCTCTTCAGAGCTGGGACGCAAGCATGGATCGGATACTCGTCCACCCATGCTTGACCGAACTGACTATGACTCATGGGCTTAACGAATTAGGTTGTATTGTTTGGGAAAGGAAAATGGAGTCAACATTCTCAAGTCAATTGATGAAGGACCGTATCAAGTTGAGACAACCAGAGACATACTTGAGACCGCTGATGGCTCAGTGATATTAGGACTAGAAAGACCTAAGATGTATGATGAATGCCTCGATAAGGAGAAGAAGAGATACGATGCTGATATCGGGGCTTCTAACATCATACTTCGTGGTTTACCTAAGGACATTTACAAGGCGATCAATCACAACATGAAGCTTAGGCTTTGGGACAATGTCAAGATGCTTTCTCCGGATCAATTAACTAAGGAAGACAGAGAATCACAGCTGTATGATGAATTTGAGCACTTTAAGATGATACCAGTGGAAAGTGTCACTGAATATTATGTGAGGTTCCACAAGCTTGTGAATGACATGAGGAATATTAAGATGACTATGCCAAATATTCAGCTAAACTCAAAGTTTGTGAACAACATGAATCCCGAATGGAACAAATTTGTCACTTGTGTGAATCTAACCAAAGGATTAAAGAACACCAACTATGAGCAATCAGTATGCCTTCCTACTCACGAATGAGAAGCATGCTACGTTTGAACGAATGATTCTTGAAAAGTTTAAATATAATCAGGGAGAAGCAAGCTCATCAAATGATTCAACAGCGTTCTACACAAATGTAGGGATCACTACCAAAGCTTCACAAGTCATACCTCATGAAATGGTAATCACAAACTCATTCCCGATCCGAGGTTCAAGTAACCTCGATGATGCATTCATGGAACACTTCATCAATCAATCCTCTTATGGTTAAACAAAACTTGACCCTCACTCCACATACTCAGCTTCACACTAACAATGAAATCAACTGCATCCAATATACACAATCATGCTACGTCGAGATGGAAAGGTTATGGTGCAACGGTTCAAGAGGAAGATGTATGAACAGGGAAAGGTGGAGCAGAGGAGGGTATGTGCCTAATCGAATCGTGGAAGAATTCAAATCAAGGACAAGGAAAGCCAATCAAGTGCTACAACTGTGGTGGTGATGGACACATTAGAATCCGCACATCTCCAAAACGCCCTCAAAATGCAGAGTATTTCAGGGACAAGATGCTGCTGGTACAAGCTCAGGATAATGGAGATGTTTTGGATGAAGAGGAATTACTGTTTCTTGCGGATGGAAATGCTAAGACTTATGATGCTAATGTGGGTCAGAATCATCCAAATGCATTTCAGTTAGCTGATTGTGATGCATATGACTCAGATGTTGATGATGAACCAACTGCCTGCACCATCTTCATGGCTAGCATTTCACCAATGGTCTCTCCTAAGGCTACTTCACCATAACAGCCGTTCCTTCAAGGCATCAATCATCTCTATTAAAATTATATGATGAGATTGATGCGCAAAAGATACGATACAAAGTACAAACAATCGAAATCTTAATCAAATAGTGAAAATATGGGCAATAGCAATGTTGTCCCATATGATCAATATGTGAAGCAAGATGAAAGTGAAACTGTACCAAGTAATGTATCATCTCGATCAATGATGATTATGTTTTCGAATCACACTGAACGCCGCCTCGATGATTCCATAGTTTCGAACCAAGGCCTATAAAGAATAAGTTGCCATTTATGAACAACGCGCTAAGTTTGAGTTAACTACCCATGAGCAGGAAATGGATAACCAAATGCGTACAATTATCAGAAAAAGTAATTTTAGAGAAGAAGTGTTAAAACAAGAGTTAAACTCCTTACAAGAAAAGCTTTCAAAATCTGTTAAGCAAAAGCAAGAACTCCAAGATAATGTTAAAGTGCTTAAACAAGAAGTCAATGCTAAGGAATCAAAACTTTTGAATGACTTTTCCAATCTAAAAACTTTGAAAAACAAGCTCGAAAATAAGTTAGACGCATAGGAAATTCCATTCGTGATCGCTTACATGATCACTAAGCACAGAGTATTAAGCGATAAGCATAGTATTCCCCTAGTAGAGGAGCCAAATCCCGAGTATTGTAAAAAGGCAAGAGCGTTCCATGCGATTGTATATGATGGGAATGAGATCCTCAAGCTAACAACCATCGTGCATTGGAAGCACGTAAGAGGATAGAAAACTAGAAGATGCCTCTAGGGAGAAATTGGATAAGAAGCTAAAAGATCCTGAGTGTAAAAAGAATAACATAACGATCAAACCCCATGATTACACTAAGGAAAATTGGATCTCCCTGAACATGTTTAAGCCTCAAACTCAATTAACCCCTGAACAAATTTTTTGGAAGAAAGATATGGATAGGCAAAAAGCAAATGTTCTTGTTGAAACAAGCCCTCCTTAGGAAAGTGCTCAGCCTACTATGTGTATCCTCCGAATACTCCAATGCATTTAGTTCCTAGAACTATTTCCACTAATAGTAAGACCTTAATCAGCATGTATGTTGTGTATCAACTATTCGTTGATTTTGAGAAGACATGTAAAAAGAGAATCACACCTACTGGGATAACTGAAGGGGAAAGGGGTTTAGAGCAAACTAAACAATGTTATTTAACTGAGGTCATGCCTTTCTTTAAACAATTGAAAGGTCAATTTGAGAGTCTTTAAAAGTGGATAAACTTGGATATTAAAGAAATGGAAAAGGAATTTGATGCAATGATTGTTGAGGTCAATGATTATGAACGGGAACTCAAATATAATGAAATTGAAAAGAAGAATCTGCATATCTTAAATGAGAACTTAGTATTGAGTTGTGTGGCTCAAGATGTGTTTTATACTATTACTAAGCATTCTATTACTGCTTCTCAATTTCATGAATTATCCGTTGCTTTAAAAGTTTCCCATGATCGTGTCATTGAGCTTGAAAACAAAAACTCAAAACTAAATGAGAAAATTGACCAGGATGATCACGATAATTTGGTAAAACATTTTTCTAAACTAGAAGTTGAACATTTTGATTTAAAACTAAAATATCAACATCTAAAAGAAAATGTTAAAACCTCAAACATCAAGATATCCTCTGATGTTCCGAGTTTGATGCGCTTTTGAAATAAACAAACGCGGACGCAACGATTCAAGCTCACCTAACACGATCGTAAAGTTGAAATCCCAAATTTCACAATTAAAGGGAGAAAAGAACAATGTGACTGGCTCCCAAATACCTCCTCCTTTAGATTCTCAGTGTTCTCAAACTTTTCATCTTCAAAACTTGGTTAATTTTTACAAAAGGAAAATGAGAGTTTTCTAGAAGAAAATGAAAAGGTCAAATGACATATTAAAGAGTTATATGATTCAATGAAAGTCACTCGTGACAAGAACAACGAAAAAATAACGTCTTTACAAAAGGAAATTGAGAATCTAAGGAGTCAGGTAAAATGGAAAATGCCACTTTTCTTTAATGAGAATGTTGCATCAAAGTCATCTCAGAACTCTAAATATATCAGGATCTAAATACATTCATCCTCATCTTAGAAATAACGAACTAGTATTTCATAACTATTTTTCTCACCTTAAGGATAGTCTAGAATGTCTCCGTGAGATTGTAGAAGAGGATTTCATAAATAAGCCACTTGATAGTGAAATTAGGTTTGCTTGCATTCAGGCCAAATGATCTCAAGAGTCATAGAATGTTTAAGAGCAACATGTCCTAAATCCCTATGTGAGAAAGATAAAGCTGTGATGCCTTGTTCTATGCCTAGTGCTAAGTATGCAACCCATTCTATGCCCAGTATTAAGAAAGTGAACTCTAAAGTGCCTTCAAGTAGTTGAGATCCCTGCACTTCTAGTTTAGGAACGCAAAAGGTAGCCCAACCAACTAATGTTCCCAAATTTCTACAAGAGTAATCAGTGACACAAAAGCAAGCGGGTCAAAGCCTCCATGCAATACAAAGCAAGATAGGACCTCGCAAGCTAAGAATGTGCAATGGAAGAGAGTAAAAGACCACCCTAGGAACATTAAGTTTGAGTTGAATAAAACGAATCGTGTTGATTCTAGTATTAGCTATAAGCGCATTGTAATTAATTCGAATTCTGCTACTCTTGGCAAAACATGTAATGATGATTGCTTGGTTTCTGTTACTAGTCATGAATGTGGTGTGAATGATTTGATTAATGCTGTTAAATGTTCTGTTAAGAATGTTAATGCCAAAAAACATGTTAAGAAAGCTAGAAAGCAGTGGAGAAAGAAGGTTAGAAAATATTGGAAAACCCACTGGAAGAAAATTTAGCAATGTAGGTTATCATTGGATACCTACTGGCCGCAAATTTAATCTTAATGAGATGAGCCCTAAATTATCTAGGTCAATGCCTATTTTGAAATGGATGCCTACCGGTAGAACTATTCCTTTAAGAAGTGAACATACTTTGATTAGGTCTAATGAGCACAACACTAGTACTGCATCTATCTCTAATAATTCCATTGATTCTGCTTCTAATGTGGGTGTTCCAATCACTGTTACTAACCAAGTGGAACCCATTCTTGCATGGGGATCCAAATTATCCAGTTATCCATTCTTGTCTGTGTTCAACTGCAGGTCGTTCAAATCGCCGTGGTACTTGGACTCAGTCGCTCCAAGCATATGACTGGAGACCTGTCATGCTCATGAACCGTGAATAAATTCATCGAATCGTTAGATTCGAACGCACCATTTTGGTGCTATTATAGGTTATGGAGATTATGTTGTTGGTGATAGTGTAATCTCCAGGGTATATTATGTTGAAGGTCTTGGTCATAATTTATTCTCTTCGGACAATTTGTGACCCTGATTTGGAAGTGGCCTCGAAAACATACTTGTTTTGTTAGAGAACTTGATGGTGTGGAACTTCTAGAACACACGGTTCAAACCTATACACCATCTCTATCGAAGATATGATGAAATCTTCTCCTATCTGCTTGTTGTCAAAGGCTTCGAAAATAAAGTCATGGCTATGGCACGCGTCTCAATCACTTGAACTTCGGTACCATAAATGATCTTTCCAGAAAGGACTTAGTAAGAGGCCTACCTAGACTAAAGTATGAAAAGAATCATCTTTGTTCAGCATGTCAATTGGGAAAAAGCAAGAAGTATGCCCACAAACCCAAACCTACAAATTCAGTTATGGAAGTTCTACATACCATTCACATGGATTTATGTGGACCCATGAGAGTGCAAACTATTAATGGCAAGAAATATGTGTTAGTTGTGGCTGATGATTACTCTCGATTCACTTGGGTTAAGTTCTTGAGGACAAAGGATGAAACTCCGGATGTCATCATTAAACATATTAAACAAATTCCGCAGTTCGACTTAACAAGACTGCCGAATCGTCCAACCGACAATGTAACCGAAGTTTGTTAATAGAGAACTCAATGAGTTTTATGAAAGTGTTGGAATCAGTCCTCAAAGAAGTGTTCCACGAACTCCTCAACAAAACGGTGTAGTTGAAAGACGAAATCGAACTCTTGTAGAAGCCGCAAGAACAATGCTGATTTACTCAAAGGTTCCAATGTTTCTCTGCCGTGAATCCATTGCCACGCGATGCTACACTCAAAATCGTTCCCTAATTCATACAACTCATGGAAAAACTCCATATGAACTTGTCCACAATCGAAAACCTGATCTATCATTTCTTCGTGTGTTTGGTGCATTGTGTTATCCAACTAATGAGTTTAGGCAAAATGAAAGCTAAAGCGGACATTGGAGTATTTGTAGGATATGCACCAAACAGAAAAGGATACCAAATCTACAACAAAAGAACCCGAAATGTCATGGAAACAATTCACATTACGTTTGATGAGCTGACCGGTCAAATGGCTCCAGGACAATCCAGTTCTGGACCCATATCTCAACCGTCACTAAGTAGTCCCATTAGTTCTTCCCTTGTACAAAACTCCCCATCAACAATTCCATATGTACCTCCTTCTGAAGAAGATTTGAAGAAATTGTTTGATCCAATATTTGATGAATATGATGAACCTAGTGCTAATGATCGCCAATCCATCAACAGAGGTCGCTTCCAATCAAGTCAATGTGGACAACCCTTCGATCTATGTCATTGAGTCAAAAGCTCTGCTGCGGATCACTCATTCTCATCATCAGATCCTCAATCATCGAGTGTACATCATGGAAATGTTTCTGGCATCTATGATGGAGATAACCCTTTCCTACTCCAAGATGCTCCATTTGAGAACATATTTGCTCTGAACCATCATCGTAACCATCTTCATCGAGTAAACGACTCGCTACTTCAATTCCTCAACAACAACCACATGAACACCTTAGAAAATGGACACATGACCATCCATTAGACAACATCATTGGAAACCCTCTCGCCCAAGATCATCACCGTAAACAACTTGTAACTCGATGCCTTATGGTGCTTCTTCAACTCCAGATTGTCTAAGATCGAACCAAAAGACGCTAAAACCGCCATGAATGAAGATACCTGGTTCAATGCCATGCAAGAAGAAATTCATGAGTTTGATCGACTTGATGTATGGGAATTAGTACCGCTTCTGACCGCTATGATCATTGCTCTAAAATGGATCTTCAAAGTAAAACTCAATGAGCATGGTGATGTTTTAATGAACAAGGCTCGATTAGTTGCAAAAGGATACCACAAGAGGAGGGTATAGACTTTAAAGAATCATTTGCTCCAGCTTGCTCGTGATCGAGAAATCGAATCTTCCTGGCTAATGCCGCAAGTAAGAATATGGTAGTCATCGATGGATGTAAAGACGAACTTTCTTAACGGAGATCTTAAAGAAGTCGGATACGCCAGCCAACCCGGAAGGTTTTGTGAATCCGAGCATCCTACTCATGTCTATCGCTGAAGAAGGTCGTTTATGGTTTGAAGCTAGCTCCAAGGGCATGGTATGATACGCTATCAAAGTTTCTTCTATCTACCGATTCAACAAAGGAGCGCTTGATCCGACATTGTTCACCGAAGTTAGGAAAACATTTAATTCACGCTCAAATCTATGTTGATGATATTATTTTTGCCTCGCATGCACCCCAATGAATGTGACCGTTTTTTAAGGAGATGGGCTCCAAATTTCAAATGTCAATGATGGGACAAATGTCATTTTTCTCGGGATTATAAATTTCACAAAGTCCCTGAGGCATTTTTATCAATCAATCTAAATATGCAAATGAGATTTTAAAGAAATTTGGATTTGATTCTGTGACCTGTGACACTCCCATGATTGAACGTACTAAACTGGATGAGGACCACTCAGGGATCATGGTAGATCAAACGAAAATATCGTGAGTATGATTGATCCCCGATGTACCTCACCGTAGACCGATATTCGCTTCACTGATGCATGTGTGCTAGATACCGTGCTAAGCCTACCAAAAGCACCTGAAGCGTTAAACGGGTCTTTCGTATCTCCAAGGAACCATCAATATGGGACTTTGGTACCAAGGACACCGGATGTCACTAACAGCCTATGCAGATGCTGACCATGCAGGATGTCAAGATAAACGTCGAAGCACGTCAGGAGGTGCTAAGTTTTTGGGTAATAAGCTTGTGAGCTGGTCTTCAAAGAAAGAAATGAGGACTTCTATATCCTCTACAGAGGCTGAATACATAGCCATGTTATCTTGTTGTGCTCAAATCCTTTGGATGAGATCCCAATTATCTGACTATGGCTTTGAATTCAATAAAATACCTATGTATTGTGATAACAAAAGTGTCATTGCTCTCTCATGCAACAACGTTCAACATTCAAGAGCAAAGCATATTGACATTCCACATCATTTCATCGTGGGAGCAAATTGAGAACGTGGTGGAACTTTATTTTGTAAGGACTGAATACTAGTTAACAGACATCTTTACTAAAGCTCTTCCTAGAGAACGTTTTGAGTTTATTCTTCCACGACTTGGATTAAAGAGTCTGCAGCCAGAAACTCTCAAACGTCTTTATGAGGAAGAAGAGGAGTAACTGAGTATGTCTCTATCTATCTCTTGTACATATCTTATCAAAAACAAAATACAAAAATATAAAACCAACAAAAAGAAAATAGAAAAATATAAAATCTTAAAAATCCATAAAAAATTAGAAAATCATGAAAAATTCCAAAAATATTTTTGTCATGTATTTCTTTGGTTCGATTTCATCTACGGACTTTGATATGTTATTCAAAGAATGACACGGGTCTTTAGATGAAGTTCGAATATTCATAAAAAAAAATATGAGGGAAAGTAAAATGTTTACTGTCATTTCAGATAGTAACCAGTTTCTAAAGAAAGAACAGAGCCATGCTCTGATTCTAATAACAAATGTTTGTCGCCATAAAGACAAATGTTTCCTTCACAAATATTTTTCCTTTTAAATATTCTTCTAAAAAATATTTGTTATCTAATGAAAACTAACAACTTTGAAAAATAATGTAACACCCCAACCCGAAAAGGGTCCGAATGCCACATTATGGAGTCATATCAGAACATACTAATAAAATTTTGCAAGCGGAAGTCTTATTAAATAAAATACCAAGTCATATAAACGAATGACTTACAAGGAAAAATACAAAATCAATATGTCAAAAAATGAAATGAAATATCAAAACAATTGCTCTTCAAATAAGTCCAAAATGATAAGGGAAACTAGGGTCGGATCACTAAAATGCTCCTACTCTCCGCCCAACAAAGCCCAAGATCCTACTTGGTACTGCGCATGGAAAAGAAGTGCTACTGAGCTAAAAAGCCCAAAGGAACTGATATAACAAAACAAAAGCTAAACCGAATCAAAATACAAAATGAAACAAAGGAGACTGATATCAAAATCGAAACAAATGAGCACAATGAGTCTGTGAGTCAATGAGTCAATGAGGAACCCAGAGAACACAAGATAACAGATATCCGTAAGGAACAAAATCAAAAGAAGACCAAAGAAAAGCAAAGCAACAATCATTGCAAAAATATAAGCTCATATCAATAACCAAACCTACAAGTATCGAAACATAATCATATAGGAGTTGATGAAAAGTATTATAATCAAACAACCAACCAAACAAAGGTATAAGCATATTAGTCAGCGGATCAACTAAACATGAATATGGCAAAACAAACAAATAAGATAATCATATATACATAAGCTAAGCCGAATCTATAAAAGTCGCTAAATCAACTCAATAAAATGTAAGAATGGGAATCACACAATTCAGAAAATCAACAATTAATAAACACAATAATTATCATAACCGAGACACAAATAGAGTATAAGCATGTCACCACAAGTATAGGCAGAAAAATATCGAAATTTAACATCATAACTAAATGAAGTAGCTGAACAAGAATACAACATGGAAAACTAAACAAATCAACTAGATGATAAACATAAGTTGACCATATTCCTTCATCAACCAAGAATATGAACACAAGTGTAAACATATAGGCATGGATCAACAAGTCTGGTAAACATTAATTACTATGCTAAACCGATAACATAAGTATCGAAAATATCGCATTGAAGTACAAACATGGAAATCACAAATAGCGTGTGTAGATTACTAAATGATAGTCATAGCCCACATTAATCGAACAAGTATAACATGATCAACGGATAAATCAAATGATTACATACTAACAGGCAAACAGATGAATCAAATAGTCACATAACAAAGATGGTAAGCGAGATAATCGATATTAGCATGATAACAGATGAACGTGAACCACGCACTAACTTAGTAGACAGAGAAATCAGGTAATCATAATCAGCGTAGTAAACAAATGGACCAAACAATCATGTAATAGCATATTCAACACTTGAATCCAATAATCATATAAAAGCTCGGTAAACGGGGTTAAGTGGTAATCTGAAGTATAAGCTTGGCAACCAACTGAAATAGAGTGAAAGCATAGTAAATCAAATGAACTGAAGACTGAGTATAATAACCAAATGAACGGAAGGATGAGTCTGATAGTCAAACGAATCACATAAGAATACTGAGTGAATAAGTAGTCAACCTAATAGGCATATCAAATGAATGAATCGTAATATCGATAGTCACATAATAACCAAAATCGATGTTGCCCCGCACCTAATACTAAAGGAGATACTCCAATAGCCAAATCTACAAATCATATATCATAACCGTATCATATCAAACCACAAATCATAAGTTTACAAGGAGGGAGACCTCAAGTACCAAACGGAGTAGCTAGCTCCCAAATGTGAGGGGGTGTATTGCACACACGCACCACATCACCAAACTAAACCGAAAGTACCTAGGATGCATCCATACGCCCCTGCAAATCAAATCAAATATACCTATGCCAAGACAAGACTGTACATACATATTCATAATGGCCAAGTGTACACATATCATAATCATATCAAAAGGGAACGCCGGAGACTAATCACACCACCCCAGATAGTGTCATGCCATTGGTGCATCAATGACATGGCCATGGTACCTCCATGGCTAGTTAGCTCGGGAAACCAAACAAAACAAATCATATCATATCAAACCGATCATATAATGGAATCATATTAATAAGGGATCTCAAACGGATAGTATATCAACGAATAACTAATCGAATATCAAATCAGAGAATCATACCAAAACGAATCATATCAAAGGGATCATATCAAATCGGAGTAAGGAGAATACGAATAAGATATCAAAATAGACAAGAGTCATGAGAGAAAAGAAGTGTCATTACTGAAATGACGGAATATCTGTACCTCAAACGTGTGTGCGTAAGAGTAAGGCCCACAAGCAAGCTCAACGTTCCCGATTTACTAAATCTAGATTAGGACATATCATAAATCACATATGTGTTCCATTTATAATTCATGCTTAACTTATCTCCCATTTATACTTAGTTTCAAGTTCATAAATTTCTGACTTTTAGTATTTCGAATCTGGAACAGACTTTAGCGATTTTTATGAAATATTTACTTAGCTCAAATAAAAATCAAAAAAATTCCCAGGGGTTCCCATACGAGTTAAGAGACTCTCCAAAAATGGGAGGATTTTATTTCCTGGTCAAATGGCCTATGGAAAATCATAAATGCAGACCTGTGAAGAACTCACCCAGATTTACACACACCAAAAGTATAGCCCCGACAAACACAGTCACCCTACTCCATACATCAAACCACAAATTACAGGTGTCACACAATATATAAACATCATAACCACCAAAGGAAAAGTTCCATAAGATCATAGATTTAATACTAAAAATCAAATACTACATTACAAATTTAAACTCAGAAATTCAGATTCAAACACTTTAACTAAACAAATATAAAAGTCATACTTCCAGGTATGCAAATGCTACAAGTCTTACATTTCCAGAAAGCTATTTCAATGTACTACAATTTAGCCTCAAGAATCACTCAAAAACATGAAAGTATCATCAGTTAACACCTAGATGAATCCATTCTAAATTCCAGACCCGTTTTCTCAGCTTTGACACTTGATCTTGTAAAATTCAAAAATACGACTTAGACAACTCCAAATTCGACCAAACCACTTGGAAAACTTAACTAAGACATAAAATAAGTTTTCCCAACAAAAACCCAGATTTTAACCTTTATGAAACTCAAATTACAAGGTTCCCAAATTCGGATTCCAAAACAGTCCCGAACAAAGACCCGTCTAAAGTCATCATAACATGTGTTTTACTTAACCAAACGCACTCCGCGGACCCATGAAGGCCATATATTCTGTTTTAATGGCATCTTAACATGCCCAACACTTTATATTTCCAACTTATGAATTTTATACACACATTCATATAATATAATTAACGAATCCATTATTCCACATAAATCATAACATCAATTCTTACAAATGACCTAGGGTTTCTTTTATGGTCGACTTAATTAACGCCGATTATTAGGGCTTGCTTAGGAGCATAATATGTCGATTAAAATTAACCCAAACTCACACCAATTCAGTCCACAATCACACGACACCAACAATCACATCGACACAAACTCATAACAAACCATAACCTATTTCGAATTCAATACACATACACTCCATATTCATTTTTATTCGTATAATCGTAACAATGATTAATTTAGGTTAAGTTTCCATGCCTTATATGTATATATGTTTTGTAACTCGAATCAAACAAGTACAAAAATAATCACAGTGGTACCTCGTGATTGAAATGGACCGGATCAAGGAAACACGAGCAAAACCAAACCCACGAAATTGATGTTGTTTTGCAAGTGACCAAGCTCAACTCATACCTTGTCCTGCTTGCCATACCACAGAAACCAACCTTGCCGCTGGGGTTTTGAAGAAAATGTCGCTTCTTTTTTTTTTTGAGTTTTTTTGGAGTCGGTTAGGTTTGGAGGAAGGAGGAACCGTTAAAAAAAGTAAAGGGGGGAGACAAAGAAATTAATAGGATCGAATCTTTTTATTTAATGGGGACTCTTTCCATTTCTTTTCTTTTTACATGTATCTAGACATTTGTATGAATACACAAATTATTATTATTATTATTATTTTTTTGTAGATATTATAAATGTAGATTTATTTATTTAACTTAGGTTAAAATAAAATATATACATCATATTATAGATTAACTATAGATTAATAAGTCGAATAATGTAGTCTTTATAATTCACGCTCACGTTCTAAACTTTCGAATTTTTGTTGATGTGACGATCCTAAAGTTCAAATTATAACGGAAATTTACGAGACGAAAATTTAGGTTATTACAATTCTTCCTCTCTAAAAAGAAAATTTCGCCTCTAAATTGGAAAGACATAATGCAAGAGGACGATCAATCAAGCAAAGAAATGCCAATAAATAGCCTCTTCGCCGAGAGGTTCTTCCAAAAGAATCTTCACAAACGAAAATAGTTTTATCTCTCATGACTCGATTCTGACAACTAGATAGCCGCAGCTTTTCACGTAATCACAAATCATAATAAATCTGATCCAACGAATATGAAACAATAAGGTGACAGATCATAGTTGAAATTCCTCAAAGAGATACATGAAGCACGTATACACACTAGACAAATATTGAGGTAGTGTTAACGGTAGGAAAACTTCATCAATTCAAACCAAATTCTGAACGGATCAAGGAACTTGCTAATCATCAGAGAATTACACAACGAATTATCAAACATATCAAGATTTCATAAAGAGATGGTAACATATTAGTACTGACGATCAATGAGCACATATCGGAATATCAAAACGTATCAGGATGTGAATTGAATGGTTAGGATATCCGCACGGTCGAGAATATCATCAAGGCTGACGAATCATGGATATAATTCTAATTCATTAAACGTACTAAACTCAGGCACTTCTCAAGACATCATATGATCCCAATAAGTTCAAGTCATATGATCTCAGTATTATCATGTTGATCAGGCGTCATAATACTTGCATCATATGAACACATCCTTATTGCCATCATATTCTATCTCGGGTCATGACAAATAATCTACTAATGCCAAATCATATCGATTCACTTATAGGGACAAGCATATCATCAAATCAAACTCCGAATATTTTAGAAGGCTAAACAAAAGTTACCAATCCACCGGAAGAAGGAAGGTAGCCGCTTACTTGAGAAGGTTCCTCATGACTCATTTTGACAATCCAAAAATTTCAAGCTACAAACAAGGCCAAATATCACAACTGATCTTGCTGGTACGAATCACATAAACAAAATAGATGATAATCGAAATCTTTCAACGAGATCTGAGATGTGATACAAAGCTGAAATATTACCAAAATGCCAAATCATAAAACTTCACAATTCAAACGTGGTTCTGAACAAATCAAAGAAAAGTAATACCGATCAAAATCACATAAAAAAATATCAAACCGCCTCAAAAAGCGTGACAAACAATTCAGAGTAACACAAGTCGCGCTCAATCATATGAAGTAGATGAATCTTCTCAGCATCTCCACGATGGGACTGTTGACCACAATATGCCCAAAATTCTGGTAGTAGTTTCTCCGTACGTCTAGAGTATGTCACCATAGTTCCTCCGCCCATACATCTTTCAAGTGTCCACCAGCTGAATCTTGTTCCGCTCTTTGCTTCTCTGGTTGATCCGTCAAAGACCTCCAAAGAAGACATAGCCTTCATGTGTCGCTTCACACGAACCTCTCCAGCCGGAATCAAAAGAACAACGCAGGCTCCACTATCATATTCGACTCTACGAGTAGTCTCCATCCAAACGATCGACAAACGAATGCGCGAAGATAAACAAACAAAATCAAATGCGAAAAGAAGAAGGTCAATCAGCGAAGACAAAAGAATATCAAAGTCAAATCTAAACGAAAATCAAAAGAATCTAAGAGATCGGGCGCATCGGAAGCCTAATGTCTACCCAAGTCCTCACAGGTCAATCCTAAAGTCAACAAGACGAAACCTTTTTCTCTGATACCATAATTGTAACACCCCAACCCGAAAAGGGTCCTAATGCCAAATTATTGAGTCATATCAGAACATACTAATAAAATTTTGCAAGCGAAAGCCTTATTAAATAAACTACCAAGTCATATAAACGAATGACTTACAAGAAAAAATACAAAATCAATAATCGCCAAAAATGAAATGAGATATCAAAAATTGCTCTTCAAATAAGTCCAAAATGATAAGGAAACTAGGGTCGGATCACTCAAATGTCTCTACTACCAACAAAGCCCAAGATTCCACTTGGTACCGCCGCATGGAAAAGAAGTGCGGCTGAGCTTAAAAAAGCCCAAGAAAGATATAACAAAACAAAAGCTAAACATAATCAAAATAGAAAACGAAACAAAAGAGACTGATATCAAAATCGTAACGAATGAGCACAATGAGTCTATGAGTCAATGAGGAACCTGCAGAACACAATATTAACAGATATCCGTAAGGAACGAAATCAAAAGAAGACCAAAGAAAAGCAAAGCAGCGAATCATTGCACAAATATAAGCTCATATCAATAACCAAACCTACAAGTATCGAAACATAATCATATAGGAGTTGATGAAAAGTATCATAATAAAATAAGCAACCAAACAAAGGTATAAGCATATCACCAATGGATCAACTAAACATGAATATGGAAAACAAACAAATCGATAATCGATATACAAAAGCCAAGCTGAAATCTATAATCGACGAAATCAACTCAATAAAATGTAAGAATGGGAATCACACACCGTAAAAATCAACAATTAATAAACACAATAATTATCATAACAAGCTGAGACACAAATAGAGTATAATCATGTCACTACAAGTATAGGCGTAAATATTGAAATAACATCATAACTAAATGAAGTAGCTGAACAAGAATACAACATGGAAAACTAAACAAATCAACTAGACTGATAACATAAGTTGACCATATTCCTTCATCAACCAAGAACATGAACAAAAGTGTAAACATGGCGGATCAACAAGTCAGGTAAACATTAATTACTATGCTAAACCGATAACATAAGTATCGAAAATATCGAATTTAAGTACAAACATGGAAATCACAAATAGCAGGTAGATTACTAATTGATAGTCATAGCCCTCGACATAACCGAACGAATGTATAACATGATCAACGGATAAATCAAATGATTACATACTAACGGGCAATGGAGGATGAATCAAATAGTCACATAACAAGATGGTAAGCTGATATGTACTTTTGAGGGTCAAATAGTCAACTATAATATAAGAAAATACCAAATATAAATACTTATGAGAAAATTGCAAACCAACCTTCTTAGGAAAAGGTCGACACGAAAAACCCACTTTTAATACCGAGATAAGTGATACCGGCAAGTGATTACCCTGGTCGCTTCCCAACGAGTGTGAATTGACGGTGACCTTTGAGGTTTGGGATTGGATGCTTGAATACAAAGAATTTTAAATTCTTGAATTTTAAACTAAATGACGGGAATTTAAATAAAGCAAGTAAACTAAGCTAAAGCTACTACGGAAATTAAAACAAATCTAAGGCAACAATAAACGTAAAAGGAAACTTAAAATTAACTAAAGTGCAATAAAACGTAAAACGGGAATTTAAACAATTTAAACTAATTGACGGGAATTTAAAGGAAAGCAATAAAACTACACTAAGGAAATCTAAGGGAGTCCTAAAATTAATCTAAAATGCTAAGGGAAACTACGGGAAACTTAAAGCTAATTAAAAACGTAATTAACCTAAAATCGGACACGTGCGGGTCTCGCACACGCTTTAAAAAGTGAAAATGTAAAATATTGACCCAACAAACTTAAAATTAAATTTCCTACATTCTAAAAGACTAAAAATGATTTTAGGAAAAAGCCGGGTATTTTTTTCGACTTTTATTTTATTTATTACGAATTAAAAACTAATTTTAACTAATTAATTAATTAAAAATACTAAACATTTTTAGAAAAATTTAAGAAAATTAAATAAAATACTTTTAATAATACTAAATCTAAGAAAAATATAGACACCTACCACTGCCTTTGGAATTCAGTAGTTAAAAAGCTAATACTAGTAAATAAGCTAAGAACTAAAAGGGTACTCAAATAATAAATCGTGTAAAGTAAAGCATGAGAAAGACCCAAGGGCAGGTTGAGTTGTGCAAAGTGATGTGTGAGGTGTCGGTAAATGGCAGGATGTTAGGGTTGAGACCCATTTCTTACCATTTTGGCTACTTACTTTTTCTTTTGCCAACTTAATTTAAGCACTATATTAAATATTTTTAGCAAAAACATAAGCTTGGAAAACTT
The DNA here is from genome assembly GCA_910596185.1 of Chrysanthemum makinoi. Lineage (NCBI taxonomy): Eukaryota > Viridiplantae > Streptophyta > Magnoliopsida > Asterales > Asteraceae > Chrysanthemum > Chrysanthemum makinoi. Next base: position 180,279,181 of record OU343225.1, read on the forward strand.
ATAATAAGTCAGAATAGCTAATTAATGCAGAAATTATAAACTAAAGTGGGTGTTTGGTTAGTGGCAACTAAGGAAATTTAAGCTACTAAAAGAAATAAAAGCTTATGCAAGAAACTAATTATAAGCTAACAAACTAATGTAGACTAAGCTAAGTTACCTGAGGGCACTAAATGGATTTAAATTAAGCAATCAATAAGATGATAAGCTAATAAAAAAACTATGGAAGTCACTGCACCAAGTGTTTTAAAACAAATTCTAGCATGGGCATTTTAAGCTTGTAAATAAGCACTCTAACAACTATAAATCCTAAATAAACTAAGAAGAAATAAAATACATATATCCAAGATTCTAAAAAAAACTAAAAGTGAGCTAATGAGAGCTTATATAGGGCTTCTAATGGGCTAGTGAAGGGGAGCAGTTGGGACAGCAGGACACAAAGAAAAGGGCATTTTGAAAGGTAAAAATAACCATGCTAATAAGCTCAATAATAGAAAATAAGCTAACACGATTATCCTCGATACTCCTAACTACTTATAGACACCAAATTAAATCCTAATTCTAACTTAAACCTACCTAATATTAAGCGAAAAAGTGACAGTTGGACGATTGGAACCGATTTAGCACGATTTAATTAAAAATGTGACATTGAAAACTCAAAAATTGAACTTGAAAACTCAAAACTGTGAAGACTAGTGAAAGTTTTAAAAACAAACTTGTGAGCTTAAACACAAGCTCACATTGACTTAAAAACAAACTTTGAACAATCTTGATCAATGGTGCATTCAAACTAAAATAGCAGATTCATAAAGTAATTTGCAAAACTGGAATTTTAAATTAACTTGAAATTGAGGTACATTGAAAATTAAAGTTGACATGTAACATAAATGACAAGGAAAGTAAAATTGGAACTAGAATAAGAAATTATAGACAAAGTTTTACAAATGTGCTAATTGCCTATTTATATAAAAAAATTGAATCTGTCTTCATCTGAGTTGTACTTGATGTGTTTCTTTACTGAGAGAAAATGAGAAGATGTGCATCTTGTGCTTCTTTGAAATTAATCCAAGCCGTTTATCCAAACTTGGCCTCCAAGGGTAAATCTTGTCCATTGATTGTTGCCCTCTTGTTTCAATCCAATGAGATATTAGGGGTTGCCAAGGTGGATTTTGGTGTTTAGTGAGTGAGGGGGGGGGCATGGATGAGTAGCGAGCATGTCTTGGACCAGAAGGTACTGGTGAAAGTGATGGAGAGAAGGAAGGGTTTTACCCTTTTGCTTTTGACGCCAATGTGATTTCTGGGTTTTCTCTGGGTTTGATGTTTTGGCAGACATGGGTAAAAAGGGAGATGGGGAAAAAGGGTAAAAGGTTTTAATGAATGGTTGGGTGGTTTAAAATGAAGGGGGTTCACATGGAGGGTTCAAGGGTTGGAAGAGTGGTTAAAAAAAACGGTTTTAGGAATTAGTAGTATTTTGTATTTAGTAAAAGTTTTAAAATAAAATGTATTTTTTTGTTTTTGTTATAAAACTTTTTAAAAAAAAAAATTTTTTAATAAAAATAATTGTTGTAAAAATAAAAATTGGTTTTAAAATAAAAATAATTGTTTTTAATAAAAACGTTTTAAGTTTAATTTAAAAAGTAAAAGGTTCTTCTGTTTCGTGAAAGGGTAATATGGTGATTTTAGGTTCGGTTCGGTTTTGAGTAATTTTTTCCCCACTCACTCCAAAATGCATCCCGGCTCAAAATGTAGAAAATCATCTCCGGCCCGGCCGCAATGCACGTTTTCCATTCCGAGCTCATTTTTGTCCTGCTTTTGCCTTGTTTTCGATCCTTTGTACCTGAAACACATAAAAAACACATTCCAAGGATATCTGCAGCATAATTGGTTATATTTCCGTGTTTTTAGATGTTTTTGTGGTCTTAGATGGGTAAAAATGATAAGTGAATAAGCACTCATCAAATCCCCCACACTATCAATTGCTAGTCCCTAGCAATCCGATCATATAAAGTAATGAAAGGATCAAAAATACCAAGAATACCCCATTTCGACTTTTTATTCAATACTAGGAATTTAAACTTGAACGATAATAAATAAAATGCTTGATTTTCAAAACATGGCATCATAGAACTGGATTCACGCAAAATGGGTGTCTCCGGGGAATTGTAATCGCCATCCTCTTTTTGATACTCTCAAACCAAGTTTAAACTTATTGTGCAAACGTTTTTGTAAAATGCTAACACTACTTATATCAATAATCTATGTAAGTCGAGACTTAACTTTTTACTCCCGCAATTTATAAAATTTAAGTGAGTGTGCTCATTTTCAAAAGTTTGACCATTAAAATTGACATTTGTTATGGTTGTTATCCACTTAACTAAAGTACTAACTCACCGGAAATGATGAAAGTCTAAGGATCGAAAGGGCCTTTTCCATGTAGCGTTGCCTCGCACATCCCAAAACATTCGCTTTAAGTGACCGGCTTTTGACACCTCACAGAATAGTACCGAATTAGCTGAATTGATTCCAAAGATTTATGAGGCTACCGTTAAGTTAAAACTAAACCTAAATGGATCACAACCGACGATGATTTAGAAATTCAAGATTCAAAGGTGAGATCACTCCATGTAGCGAATTTCTTCTCAGCTTGTCCTTTTAAGGAGGCTAGGTTTTCACCTCGATAATAGTATCGAGGGATCTTTGAAATCGAGGAATTCCAAATTACCACCAAACTTTTAGACAAATTTGACGAATACGAGTTCAACTTCCGATTTAAATTTAAGAAAAAGCAAGTTTCACACATTTATTCATAAGCAACATAGTGCTTTTATTCGAACAACTCATATTTTTCATTTTTCAACTTTTTCACTTTTTTTTTCATTTTTTTTTCACTTTTCTTTTTCATCATCATTTTTTTTTCATTTTGACTTTGAACTTTAAACTTGCAACTTTTGCATCATTCAAGCACTTTTACGATACTTTCATTTTGCAACATTATTCAGATTTTAAGAAAGTATGCTTTCTAGGAAATTTAAATAAAAAGTTGAACTCGGACTCTAAATCAATTTTGCTTAAAACTTTTTATTGTAACAAGACTATTTGAATGTTCAAAAGTTTGACAACGAGCACGTATTTAGGTCCAATTAGTTAGCTTCAGGGAGAAAAAGCCATAGATTACTTATATAAGCTCTAAAGAGAACCAACTACTCCCCGCTTAGCATTTTCATTTGCACAACGCGTAAAACCTTAGCCTAAATGTTAAGAGAGAAATAGATCAACACTCTAGCAGAGTCGGGATTTCCCTTGTTCTAGCCGAATCAAGACTAAACTACCATTTAATACCGAAGCATCAATGAATTATTTTTGTGCATAGCACTTCTTTTAAATGTAAATACTTGACTTAAAATGATTAAAATTTTAAAATTTTTGGTCAAAACGGGGGTGCTAGGGTACTAGAAGGTACAATGTGATCAAAATTTGCTAGAATTCCCCCCCACACTTAGAATTGAATATTGCCCTCAATATTCAAAGTACCGCCGGAGTCAAACTATAGAACGTAAAAAGGTAATACTACTAGCCAAGTGTGGAAGCGAAATCTTTTTTCACAAAAAGGATTAATTAAGATATCCCTAGATAAACGTTAGCAAAAAAAATCGAATATTGGGCGGTCGGATTGAAAACAAAGATCAATCATCAACGATCCACGGGAATCTCGAAACAGAGAGTAAACACACAACAAGCAAACAATAGTGGGGAATTTCCACACTTAGTGTTAGAAAATAGAAAGAAGTCAGAAACATGGGTTGTTACCCATGAAGTGCTAATGCTTTTCTTAACCGAAATGCTAGCTTGACTCGACCCTGAATTCATTGGTCCATGGGGAAGCAAGTGGAAGAGAAAATCTCCATCGGACTTTCATTCAATTTGTTTGGATAAGCATTGAATGTGTCGAAAGTTCCATTCGATGAGATATTAATGCCTTCAAAAAGAATGATAAATAGAGATCTCTGTCAAAGATGATGTCCTCACCCCAGAATGAAGGAGAGGAGAAGTCACATCATAAGTAAGGAATGGAAGAAAGATGTTTATAACCATCAGGATAAGATCTTCATCCTCACGTGCAAATTTTTCATTTTCCTTAATTTGAATATCATCATTAAAGCTCTTTTGGTCATTTTCAATAAACACCTCGAGGGAGAGGCTGTAGTGTCCTCAATAGGCAAACTCTATGATAGAGCATGTCTCCCGATCAAGATCAAGATCAAGATCAAAATAGAAATGATCATACCGAGGAGATATGATATGAGAGTTCACCAGAACTCCTCAGATCTAGATCAAAGAGAAACGAATCATACTTGGGAAGAGAGATACAAGCATGGAAGCAAGACGCCATGACTCGTATCTTCCATATGATCGATATCAAAGAAAAATGACTCATAAGTCATAAGAGAAAGATCGGGATGAGAATTGGGATTGCCACTACTCTCCTCTGCCGTATCAAAGATAAAAATTTCCAATTCGGGAACATAATCCTGGAGCTCGAGCTTCGGAGGATCTGACGGCTTAAGTTCAATAATTTCTTCAACGTTATCTTCCTTTGGGGGAAGAAAAGGTGATGGTTCATCGTAAAACATCTTTTCTAATAAAGGAACATCTCCCCCCCCCCGGATCGCAATCGGTTTCAACAATATTCGTTGAAATTAGATCATCGACTTCTTCCAAAACGACGCCACTTCTCTCAACCCGTGAGAGAAAGGGAAGAGCTGGAAATGATAGATCGAAATGGAGTGGGATTGCCACTCAAGAATCGCCATCAATCTTTAAGTTCTCTTCTTCAAACGGTTCATCGTCATCACTATCGTCAGAGTCGAAATAGTAAAGGCGGGTGGATGACTCGATCTTTGTTGACCGATATAGCTGGTTGCCAAAGACGTCAATTTGTGCACTCATAACGGAAATTTCCTCGGAATAATGATCATTCAACATAGTAGTAGAATCATAAGGAACGTTAGCATCCCACTGATAATGATGTTGTGTCATATTCTCGATCAAGTCGTAAGCTTCTTGAGGAGTCTTCCGCATGAGATTTCCACCACCGCCAACATAATTTTGTCTCGATCAATCAGAGGATACCATGATAAAAGGTTAGATTTGATCAAGAAGCAAAATTCCGATGATCGGACATTTCGCAATAACATTTTGAATCTTTCCCAAGCTTCAAATACGGATTCCTTGGGTAATTGATGGAAATTAAGAATTTGTTTCCTCAACCGCATCGCTAATATGGAAAGTATTTTGAAAGAAACTTATAAACATCTCTTCCCAAGTGTGAATTGAATGTTTTTCAAGAGTATAAAACCAAGTTTCAGCTTTGTGGTTTAAAGAGAAGGGGAAGAGATTCAATCGGATATCATCTTGAGAAATGCCACGCTGTTTCATGGTTTGAGTGATAGACAAGAACTTGTTCAAGTGCTCATTTGCATTTTCGTCGTTAAATCCATGAAAATGGCAATGTTGTCGAAGAAGACGAACCATACGATTTTTCAATCTAAACTTGGTTCCCGAAACGATCGGTCCTCCTTGACCGATAAGCGATGGACGATAGAAATCCTCCATGGTCCGAGGATCATGGGGATCGAATGGTGAGAAATCGAGCATTGGGGAGAATTAAACAAATTAGAGGGTAAGGAGATAAGAATTAAACATTAAGAGGAAATAGAAGATTATTTTGGGGGTTTTTTTTATAAATAGAAAACATAAAAGGAAAATAAATTTTGAAAAAGAAAATATTTTTGGGTTTTTGGGTTTTTTGGAAAGCAAATAAATTCACGATGAAGGATCTTCAAGTCACTAATCGTCAAACCGAACGATATTGTTTAACACAACCTCGGCAAATGGGGCTGCAAATTGATATGTAGCCTTTGAGGGTCAAATAGTCAACTATAATATAAGAAAATACCAAATATAAATACTCGCAGAAAATTGCAAACTAACCTCTTAGGAAAAGGTCGACACGCTAAAACCCAATTTACTGATAGTGATACCGGCAAGTGATTACCCTGTCGCTTCAACGAGGTGTGAATTGACTGCGGTGACGTTGAGGTTTGGGATTGGATGCTTGAACACAAAGAATTTTAAATTTTGGAATTTTAAACTAAATGACGGGAATTTAAATAAAGCAAGTAAACTAAGCTAAAGCTACAACGAGAAATTAAAAACTAATCTAAGGCAACAATAAACGTAAAGGGAAACTTAAAATTAACTAAAGTGCAATAAAACGTGAAATCGGAATTTAAACAATTTAAACTAATTGACGGGAATTTAAAGGAAAGCAATAAAACTACACTAAGGAAATCTAAGGGAGTCCTAAAATTAATCTAAAATGCTAAGGAAACTACTTGGAAACTCGAAAAGCTAATTAAAACGTAATTAATCTAGTAATCGACACGCATGGGTCTCGCACACGCTTTAAAAAGTGAAAATGTAAAATATTGACCCTACAAACTTAAAATTAATTTTCATACATTCTAAATGACTAAAATGATTTTAGGAAAAGCCGGTATTTTTTTTCGACTTTTATTTTATTTATTATGAATTAAAAACTAATTTTAACTAATTCATTAATTAAAAATACTAAAAATTTTTAGAAAAATTTAAGAAAATTACATAAAATACTTTTAATAATACTAAATCTAAGAAAAATATAAAACCTACCACCGCCTTTGAATTCAGAGTTAAAAAGCTAATACTAGTAAATAAGCAAGAACTAAAAGGGTACTCAAATAATAAATCGTAAAGTAAATGAGAAAGACCCAAGTGGGCTTGAGTTGGTGCCGATGTGTGAGGTGTCGGTAAATGGCGTGATGTTGTAGGGTTCGAGACCCACTTCTTACCATTTTGGCTACTTATTTTTTCTTTTGCCAACTTAATTTAAGCACTATATTAAATATTTTTAGCAAAAACATAAGCTTGGAAAACTTATAATAAGTTGTAACAGCTAATTAGTGCAGCAAATTATAAACTAAAGGGGTGTTTGGTTAAGTGGCAACTAAGGAAATTTAAGCTACTAAAAGAAATAAAAGCTTATGCAAGAAACTAATTATAAGCTAACAAACTAATGTAGACTAAGCTAAGTTACCTAAGGGCACTAAATGGATTTAAATTAAGGAATCAATAAGATGATAAGCTAATAAAAAAAAACTAAGGAAGCTGCTGCACCAAGTGTTTTAAAACAGCCTAGCATGGGCATTTTAAGCTTGTAAATAAGCACTCTAACAACTATAAATCCTAAATAAACTAAGAACAAATAAAATGCATATATCCAAGATTCTAAAAAAAACTAAAAGTGAGCTAATGAGAGCTTATATGGGGCTTCTAATGGGCTAGTTAAGGGGAGCAGTTGGGACAGCAGGACACAAAGAAAAGGGCATTTTGAAAGGTAAAAATAACCATGCTAATAAGCTCAATAATAGAAAATAAGCTAACACGCATTATCCTGTGTGACAACTCGTATTTTCAGGTCATATTTCAAAACATTACTCATGCTTCATCATTTATCATTTATCGTAAACTAGATTTACGAGCATCAAATTCACGTAACCGTAACGGTTTAGCTGTGAATTCATGAACATATCATCAAGGGCATTTCATATAGGCTAGGTTTAGTCTATATTTCATTGACATCATTATCATCATATTAATTTATGCATGGTTTTGCATTTTACATTAAACGCTTATTTTCCTATTAAATAAACGCTATCGCGTAAACATTATTTTGAAACATTGATCCGACACTTCCAAAAATATTCCTAATATATTTTTATACTCATTTTAAGACTATAAAAATTATATTATTAATTTACCCGATGTTTTCAATTTATTTCGTATATAAATTGTTATATTTATATAATTACGAAGGTTTTCTTAAAAACTACACGATAATTATTATTTCACTCAAATTTTGCAAGAAATGTATTTTTATAATTTTTATGACCTCGATAAATTTTATCTTGACCCGTTAAAAGTTATTTTTATCTAACGCTACCCTAAATACTCAAATGTGTATACAATTTATCACATGTCTTCAAGTAACTTACATTAAATTACACTTATACATATATAAAAAAAAAGTTATAACAAAGAGGTGACTAACACCCCTTGTCGACACAAGGGGTGAGTCACAAGTGATTTGCAAATATCTCTTGCTAGTAGAAGTATTATACACTTTAACAAACACATACTAAGACATAATATCAAGGTGAAAACCCAATCTCTTCCTCTCTTCCTCACAAAACCGGCAACCACAAGGATCATAAGAGGAATCATCAAATATTTTTCAAGACAAGGTTTTAACACTCTAGTCTCACTCTTTATTAAGGTTTTGCAATAAAAACCTAGGGTTATTAGGAAAAATCCATTGTCCATTAACCTCATCAAGTAACTAGTAAGCATCCATATTCATGTGTTTATTTCATATTCATTGTTATATTCATTTCATCATACTTGAGAAAACATGCAAGTCTCATGAGGTTTATACCACTTTTACATTGATTTTAAGAGTTATATATATATTTGTTATCCTATAATTACTCCTTGTTATTAATCACTCTTGGTGATGCCTAGGAACCCATGACACCCTAAGAAGGTGTATGGTAGGATTAGAATAGCTTCGAGTTGTTTTGAATTGGTTGAATAGGTTTGCCATGAAAACTCATTTCGACAAGTTTAATTTAGGGTCTGTCCATATTTTGAAAATCTGGAAAATCCGACGGTAAGCAAAATATTTTGGGCTAGATATTTAGAAAATTAACTTTAAAACGAAACATGGTCATTGAACGGGTTAAACGGAGCTATAACTAAGAAGTTATGCTATTTTGAAGTTTGACGACTTAAAACTAATCGTTTCAGAAAATTCAGCAAGCTGTCTCAACTTTTTATGAGTCAAAAATGAGTCTTAAGCGTTGTTAAATGTGTCGACTTATCAAAAATATATTAGTATATGTTATCACGATTCCGTGGATATATAAAACGTAGAAAACGGACTTATAACGACAAAGTTATTCACATTTTAACAAAGTTGCCGTAACTTTATTCTATTAGCAAAATTAATATAATCTCTATTAAACAAATATAACGGGCAACAAGGACCATGTTGAGGGTCGTTTTTAACAATGACGGAGTACTTTTTATAAAGTAATGTCTTCTAGTAAAAGTAAGTTCGCCAAGCATATTTTTTCAAAATGTCAAATCATTTGTCAAGCGGAGTTGTAACGAATAAGATACGGTCATTTAAATTTTGCCGGAAAACCATCCTTAAACTATATTTTGGGACACAAGTACCATACTTTACCTATATTTTTCTCTATGATCGAGACCTCTAGGATGGAAACTTAAACACTAAAACCTTGAGATAATGATACAAGCTTCCCAAAACCGTTGAGTTTGTTTCCTAACACTCGATGTGCACCATTTTACGACTAGCTTTTAGAGGCCGTGTAGTCACTTTCATGAATATTTCAACGACATTATTTTACTTAAAAAAGTTATAATTTCTTAGTAAATCACTAAATGATTATCGTCGGATATCATTTCAACGTAAATACATTTGGAGTAATTTAAAATTGGTCAAGACGTTAAGAGATTATTTCTAATTGATGAAATATTATTTTCAAAAATTCACAAGTGGTATAGATATCATCCTAATTGCATGCATAACATTACATCATAACTTATTATGTATCATATCATTCATAATAGGTCAAGTTTAGAGATTCACGCTACATTTCGTTGTATCCACTTTTGTCATTATAATCATTGCAAACAGTGAGTTTCCATAGCCCCATTTTCGATTATTTTTAATGCTTTTATTAAACTCTTTGGGGGAGATACATGCTCAATTATTTTTATGACATTCATGATTATTTGCAACTATATGTTTATCTGAATTGAATGTTTGGTCATATTCTATATCATAAATCATGGAACTAAAGGTCTTGGGATTATTATTGAGCTAAAGGTCTTGGGATTATTATTGAGCTAAAGGTCTTGAGATTATTATTGAGCTAAAGGTCTTGGGATTATTTGAAACAACACTCATATGTGTTATATCAATTGAATATTGATAGATTTAGTAATGTATTGTTATGTGAATTCATTTGACATCATGCATTTGAACATAAACTATACATATTTTGGCAATGGGTTGTAACACACAGTTGCAAGTTTTGTATGGGCAGAACTTAGAACTGAGTGGATTTGCAATGCCTTTGCTGCATAAACGATTTTGAAAGGTTTTTCATTTCAACGCAAAATCTATGAACTCACTCAACCTTTGTGTTGACACTTTTAGCATGTTTTATCTCGGGTATCTAAGGCATTCACTTCATGGCATGCATGTGGACTTATCATAGAGTCGTGGTGACTATCGCCGCCACACATGGGATTTATGCATTTTAAAACATCGCTTGGCTTGTAACAAAATTTATTTCCTCGCCACGTTGATTTTCATTTGGGACCTACATTTTGTAAACTCTGATTATTTTATTAAATCAAGCGATGTATTTTCCAAACGACACTTTAGGTCGCTCAATATTTCGTAACTGATGCTATGACAGTCAATCCTCGTGAATTCCATTCACGCAAAAACTGTAATTTAGGGTGTGACAGATCATCGAGCTTCAAATATAGAGAACTAGGTTGCATCATTGACCCTAGACTATAACTACATCATTATAGTATCTCATCATTTCATCATAAGTGTATGTTCACTTTACATGCGGTTTATACGTACATTTTTCGAGTTATTTACTTTCATTTCAAATCGATTGTCACATAGATGCTGTGACAACCCGTACTTTCAGGTCATTTCTCGACACAATTCATGTCTCATTATTTCAACATTTATAGTAAACTTGGTTTACTTGTTTCAAATTACAGAACCTTGAGGTTTAGCATGAATTCATGATCATGACATCACGCATATTTCATATGGACTATGATTAGTCTACATTTCATCATACATCATTTTCATCATATCAATTCACTCATGACATATCATATCATTGATAATAGGTCCCGCTAATAACGATCACATTAAACCTCAGTGTACTCACTTTTGCCATTATTCCAGTTTACCAAGTGAGTTTTCATAGCCCCGCTTTACATGCTTTCGATTATTTTCAAAACCCACGGGAGAATACATTGCACTACATTTTCTTTGTACGATACCAAGTATGTTAAATTCATTACATTGCTTAAGCTACCGCATTTGCCAATTTGAAAGTCCCCATTACTTGAACATGAACCGCTAATCTTTGAAGCGAGGATGAGTGGATAGATCTATCGAGTGACGCTTTCCATCCGGTTGGTGAATCCCAACCAGAAAACGGATGCATTTCATTTGATCACATTACGGAGTTGTCCGCAAACACTCTGTAGGGCATACATGATTGAATAGTCTAGTTTCGGTCATGGGCTTAGCAATTGTAACATTATTTTTTTTTGTGATCAATGGTCATACATGATAGATACTTGTGTAGTCGTATAAATCATTTACATAAACCTATGATTTCTCACCAACATTATTGTTGACCGTTTTAGCAATGTATTTTCGTGTAATCGAGGCATTATCATCATGACATGGTTTAGGGACCTACATTTTGAGTCATGGTGTCGAATTTACATTATGTACATTATGGCACTTTATTTCAAAACATCGCTTGATTGTATTATATTTGTATTTCCGCAAACTTTGTAAACCTTTTGGGACCGATGTTGTACTCAATGCTTTTATTATAATATCCAACGATGTGTTTTAAACGACACTTTAGGTCGCTCAATATAACCTGATGGGTGCTATGACAGCCAATCCCCAGAATTCCATTCACGCGAAAACAAAATTGGGGTGTGACAGATTGGTACCAGAGCTACACTTATAGAGAACTAGGTTGCATCATTGACCCTAGACTATAGCTACATTATCATAGCATCTCATAATTTCATCATAGTACATATTCACTTTTCATGCGGATTCACTTACACTTTATTCGAGATTATTTACTTTATTTCATATCGGTTGTCACGCATATGTCTTCAGATTCACATCCCATCACCATATCATCGGACTCTAGCTCTGATGATGTTCCAAATAACCCCATCATGGATGATGTTGCATCACATTCCAATCGAGATCGTGATCTTCCATTGATCCACTGCCTTCCAATCGATCATGACCGACATCGATACCTAACCCTTCGGAGAGGCGAGGTTGCACCCACTCCTCAAATGCTAGCCTCCACCACGATCCACCAAAGACCACTACTAGCACCATCACCACCATCATTACCATCTTCATCATATTTTCTTAGAGATCCTTTGCCTTTACGTGACTTGCCGCCCAAAAAGCGCGTTTCGCTTTTGATATCCCGACACCACCATCTACGTAACCCGAGCCACCGTAGGTTCGAAGTTAGGCGAGATTTCTAAGGTCGCAATGCCGGACAAATTTCTACCGAGGCGCGTTAGGAGCCCGTATTGATAGTCGCCAGATCCGTGATAGATATTGTCGCGCTTGGAGGAACTGTCAGAGATAGGATTGAGCCCATCATGAAGTAGAGGTCGGGGCCTAGTATTAGTGTGTGGTTTCTATTGATTTGTCACATCGAGTATTGCATAGGCGCTAGAGGATGTGGAGAGTATTGCCGCTTAAGTGTCGATTGAGAGTTGAGGAGTTTGGTGGATAGTTTGACGACTCGTGTTCAGCGATCTTCGTGGATAGGTCACGGAGCACCACGAGGTGCCTATGTAGACTTTTGTCATGTATAGTTTTGGCCATTACTATCCTAGTCACGGGTGTGTGACGAAGTTTAAGGAACTTGTTGTATTTTGGTTGTTGTACAAACAAATGTATCAAGTATTGACTCTACTATGTAGGAATGGTTATTATTATCTATGATATCTGTCCATGTAGGTTTTAAATTTTCATGTATATTATCCACGTATGTTGTGATTATATTTGTGATATTTCGTTATTGTTCCGCTGTGATTCCATTTATCTTTATGCATGTTGTGGTTGTGGATATATTTGTATGATGGTTGTTTCTACTTCACGAAGTTCTCATGATTGTTTCATCTTGTGATTTTGAAGAATTATGGCTTGAAAAAGCTACACCGTAAATGACCCAAGCGTAAATTCAAAAGTTGGTGAACGATAGTATTGCTAATGCATTAAGAGTTGAAAGGGAACAAGTACGCCGCCGCCGCCGAGGTCAGCCGCCGCCGGCCGCCAGGCTAGCTAATCGCTACCGGTAATGCCTGAGGATCCGGGTTAAGAAATGTTCTACAAGATTTCAAGAGTGGTGAACCCACTAAGTTCCGAGGTACCGGAGCTACCGCAATGGTAATGATGGTTTGAGAAGTTGGAATCGGTGTTTGTTTTGTAACCGTCCGGATGACAAGAAGGTCAAATTTGTTATACTTTAGCACTTTACTCGATGGAGCGTTGTCATGGTGGAATTCATATGCTCAACCGATTGGGATGGAGAATGCTTTTAAGCATGCTGGAGGAATTTAAGGTTTTGTGACTAAGAAGTTTTGTCCTCGAACGTAAATCAAAAGTTGGAGACTGAAGTTCTATGAATTGGTAACCATGGGGTATGATATCGACACTTACATTCGGAGATTCCGTGAATTAGCCAAGTATGCCCGATGGTATCGGATAACGAGAAGTTGCTAGAGGCTTTTATTGGAGGACTTCCCGAGGTTATTCAAGGAGATGTGACTTCGTTTGATCCACAAACAATTGAGGAAGCTATTCGAGTGACTGTGGTTGATGGCACAAGTGGTGAAGCGTAAGTACACCACCACCAACCTAAACAACAACAACCCCAACAACCGTTTCAACAATAACCGAGGCAACTACAACAACAAGAGCAACAACAACAAACGCAAGTGGGACAACACAAGGGGTAGGAATGCTACTCAACAACCACCCAAGAGGCAAGAGGTTGCTAAGGCTTATGTTGCGGGTCAAAAGGAAGGAAAAGGATATACTGGTTTTGGCCGGTTGTAAGTGTTTGAGTCATCACAATCCGGTCGATGTCCCGATCCATGTGAGAATTGCAAGAAAGTTGGTCACCGCACTAGGGATTGCAAGTCGCCACAAGTTACATGTTTTGGCTAAGGGAACCGACACTACAAAGAGGGATTGTAAGAAAGGAGAGAATCAAGCAACCAACAAGGAGGTTTGGCACGAGGAAGCGGTTTACGCCATTGAGGCGAGAAGATAGGAGGACCCAATGTCATAACGGGCACGCTTTTCCTCAATAATCGTTATGCTTCAGCTTTATTTGATTCGGTGCCAATAAAGTTTTTGTGTCCCCGTGATTGCACCTTTGCTCAACATTAAACCAACTAACATTAGACATATCATACAACGCCAATTAGCTAATGGTAGCGTAATTAACACCAACACCATTGTCCGCGGTTGCACATTCAATTTTCTTAATCATCCCTTCAACATAGACCTCATGCCCGTAGAGCTTGGTAGTTTTGACGCCGCCATTGGCATGGACCGGTTATCTAAGCATCGCGTAAGCAAAGATCATTTGTGATGAGAAAGTTGTTCATCTTCCCTACAACGCCAAACTTTGATTATTCGTGGGGAAACGGCGGAACCGACTTAGTATCATATCGCATCAAACGAGAAGTACATTAAGAAAGGTTGTCTTGCTTTCTTAGCCCATGTAACCGGTGAAAAGTCGGAGGAGAAGTTTATCAAGATGTTCCTATTGTCCGAGAATTTCAAGTATTTCCGAGATTTACGGACTTCCACCTACATCGCCAAGTAGAATTTCAAATTGACTTAGTGCCCGAGTCGCACCGACAAGGCGAGCACCATACCGTTTAGCACCATCCGAAATGCAAGAGTTGTCTAATCAATTGCAAGAGCTTCTAGACAAAGGATTCATTAGGCCGAAGTTCTCGCCTTGGGGAGCACCGGTCTTGTTTGTGAAGAAGAAGGATGGATCCTTCCGAATGCGCATAGATTATAGAGAATTGAACAAGTTAACGGTGAAGAATCGCTACCCACTCCCCGCATTAATTGATGACTTGTTCGACCAGTTGCAAGGTTCAAGTATTTACTCCAAGATTGATCTTCGATCGGGTTATCATCGCCGAAGTTCGAAGAGGATATTCAAAACAAATGCTTAGGAACACGCTACTGGTCATTATTGGAAGTTTCAAGTGATGCCGCTTGATCGACTAATGCACCCACGGTATTCATGGATCTCATGAATAGAGTTTGTGTCTGATGGACAAGTTTGTTATTGTGTTCATCGACGCACATATTGATCTACCCAAGAGCAAAGAGGAGCACGAAGAGCATTTAAGGACGATTTTAAGGCTACTCAAGAAGGAGAAGTTGTATGCCAAGTTTTCGGCGTGATTTTTGAACCACAAAGTGCAATTTCTTGGTCACACCATTGATAGTCAAGGACTACAAGTTGATCCCGCAAAGATTGAAGCCGCGGAAAGATTGGGCTACTCCAATCTAATCCTACGTAAATTCGACAATTCCTAGGACTAGCAGGTGGTATTACCGGGTTCATCAAGGTTTTTCAAGATAGCGAGACCTTGACCAAGTTGACACGTAAAAAACAAGAAGTACGAGTGGGGAAAGAAACAAGAAGTTGCCTTCGCTGTCGAAGCAAAGCTTTTTAAAGCAAGCGCCAATTTTGGCACTACCCCGGCAAGCATTGAGAACTTTGTTGTATATTGCACACTCGCATAAAGGACTTGGGGCTGTTTTAATGCAAACGAAGGTGATAGCGATGCTCGCACAACTTAAGGTTCATGAGAAGAACTACACAACTCATGATCTCGAGTTAGGAGTCAGAAGTTTTCGCCAAGATTGAGACACTACCTTACTGCACAAAGTGCAAGCAGGTTTACCGACCACAAGAGTTTGCAATATATTCTTGATCAGAAGGAGCTTAATATGAGGCAACGCCGTTGGTTGGAGTTACTCAAATGACTATGATTGTGAAATCAAGTATCACCCTGAAAAGCCAATGTTGTGGCTGATGCTCTTAGTCGGAAAGAGAGGCCTAAACCTTTAAGAGTTCGCTCATTAGAATGACGATTATTTCTCCTTTACCATCGAAAATCCATGAAGCACAAGTCTAAGCACTTAAGCGAGGAAAATCGACTCAAGTGAAAAGCTTTATGGTATGCCCGAAAGCCGTTTAAAATGGTTTTGTAAAGAGAGCGGATGGAGTACTATGTTTCAAGGATAGAATGTGGGTTCCATTGTATGGCGGAATACGAGAATTGATTATGCATGAAGTCGATAAGTCAAAGTATTATATTCATCCAGGATCGGATAAGATGTATCAAGATCTTAAGAAGCTTTATTGGTGGTCAACATGAAAGCGAAATTGCCACGCACGCTAGCAAATGTCTTACATGCGCTAAGGTAAAAGTTGAATATCGTAAGCCTTCGTGTTTACTCCAACAACCGAAATTCTCAATGGAAATGGGAACGCATTACAATGGACTTTGTTACGAAACTTCCTAAGACATCTGGAGGTTACGACGCTATTTGGGTAATTGTTGATCGCCTTACCAAATCAGCCCATTTCATACCGATTAGAGAGACTTATTCCATGGAGCAACTCACTCGACTTTATGTCAAGGAAATAGTCTCGAGGCACGGAGCACCACTTTCTATCATTCCTGTGAGATAGTCGATTTACTTCAAACTTTTGGAATTCATTGCAAGATTCATTCGAACTAGATTAGAGATGAGCACAAAGATATCACCCACAAAACCGACGGCCAAAGTGAAAGGACAATTCAAACATTAAGACATAGTCGCCTGAGAGCAGCGTGTAATTGATTTTGGAAATGGTTGGGCTAACCATTTGCCATTGATAGAATTCTCGCACAACAATAGTTATCACACCAAGATCAAGATGGCACCATTCGGAGGCAATCGATGGTCGAAGTGCCGATCACCGTTTGTTGGGCCGAGGTAGAGACGACAACCATCGGGTCCGTAAATGGTACGGAAACCACGAAAAGATTGTTCAAATTCGTGATAGACTCGTAACCGCCGGAGTCACGTAAAAGTTATGCGATGTTAGACGCAGGATTTGGAATTTCAAGTAGGTGACAAAGTTATGTTGAAAGTATCGCCTTGAAAGGGCGGTACGATTTGGAAAGCGTGGGAAGTTAAACCCGCGATACATTGGACCATTCAAGATTTTGAGCAGAGTTGGTCCGGTAGCTTATCGCCTTGATCTTCCATCGTCAATCTCTACCATGTGCACCACACGCTTCACGCTTCAAACTTGAAGAAGTGTCTTTCGACTAATCACTCGTTATTCCATTGGACGGTTCACTTGACGACAAACTCAACTTTGTGGAAGAACTCAGAAATCATGGACCGCGAGGTCAAGCGCTTGAAACAGAAGTCGTATTCTATTGTGAAAGTTCGTTGGAATTTCGACGAGGTCCCGAAGTTTACTGGGAACGGAAGACCTGATGCGATTTAAGTATCCTCATCTTTTCACCGACACCGCTAGACCTAATAACCATTGAATTCGTGGACTGAATTCCTTTCGATGGGCAAATGTGACAACTGCATTTCGTGTCATTTTAATAATTCATGTCTCATTATTTCAACATTTATAGTAAACTTGGTTTACTTGTTTCAAATTGCAACCTGGAGGTTTAGCTAATTCATGATCATGACATCACGTATATTTCATATGGACTATGATTAGTCTACATTTCATTGACATCATTTGCATCATATCAATTCACTCATGACATATCATATCATTGATAATAGGTCCCGTTAACGATCACATTAAAACCTCTGTACCACTCTTGCCATTATTCTATTTTACCAAGTGAGTTTTCATAGCCGCTTTTACATGCTTTTCGATTATTTTCAAACCCACGGGGAGAATACATTGCACTACATTTTCTTTGTAATGATACCAAGTATGTTAAATTATTACATTGCTTAAGTTACCGTGATTTGCCAATTTGAAAGTCCCCATTACTTGAACATGAACCGCTAATCTTTGGAAGCAGGATGAGTGGATAGATCTATCGAGGGTGACGCTTCCATCCGGCCGTGAATCCCAACCGTGAAAACGGATGCATTTCATTTGATCACATTACGGAGTTGTCCGCAAACACTCAAGAGGGGCATACATGATTGAATAGTCTAGTTTCGGGGTCATGGGCTTAGATAATTGTAACATTATTTTTTGTGATCAATGGTCATACATGATAGATACTTGTGTAGTCGATAAATCATTTACATAAACCTATGATTTCACCAACATTATTGTTGACCGCTTTTAGCAATGTATTTTCGTGTAACCGAGGCATTATCATCATGACATGGTTTAGGGACCTACATTTTGAGTCATGTGTCGACTTACATTATGTACATTATGGCACTTTATTTCAAAACATCGTTTGGATTGTATTATATTTGTATTTCTGCAAACTTTGTAAACCTTTTGGGACCGATGTTGTACTCTGAATGCTTTTATTATAATATCCAACGATGTGTTTTTAAAACGACACTTTAGGGTCGCTCAATATAATCATGATGGTGCTATGACCAATCCCCGTGAATTCCATTCCGCAAAAAAGTGTAAATTAGCGCATGTATGCCTTTAAATACCCATCCCATTATCATTTCCTCCTACTCCAATGTGGAGAATGCCTTGTCATTCCTTATCACAATTTTTATATCAGCTGATTCATCACCGATAACGTCGAATGCCAAGATAAACCTTTAAGAGGGCTAAGTCACTCACTCCTTTGTTTCACCACTAACATGTCAAGTTACACGTTATTCACGCACTAAGTCACTAGACCATCATACATTTGAAGCACTTACAACACCTCATAACCCACCTTTTGGGAACCCGTCGATTATTTTGAAAAGTAACCTTAAATTTATCACCTCATATCACATCTCTTTAGAGCGCTTATTCTTACATAGACTTTGCCACGCCTCACCTTTTCCTTATCTTGAAGAGTTATGGCAATCGAAGAAAGTCGCACTGCAGATGACACCAACCGCTATCCAAAGGTATATGAGGATAGTATAGCCAGGCACTAAGGAAAGAACGAAGCAACGGTAGCCGCTGCCGCCGAGGCCACGTTGTCACGGGTTGCTAGACTTGCATCGCTACAGAGCCGCAGGAGGATCCGAGTTCAAATTGTACATACAAGGACTTTAAGAACCGTGATCCTACAAAATTCAAAGGCAATGTATGAGCCAATGCTATGGTTCATGGTTTGAGAAGATGGAGTCTGTTTCTTCTATGCAATTGCCCGTGATGACTACAAGGTGAAGTTTGCCACTGCACACTCTTAGATGGCTAATGTCATGGTGGAATTCGTGATACCTATTGGTATCTAAAATGCTTTAAGCTCAACGCGGATCAATTCAATAGGTGGTTGACAAAGAAGTATTGTCCACGCACGGAGGTGAAGAAATTAGAAACGAATTTTACGAAGCAATGAACGTTGGTTATGACATCGACCTACATTAGGAGGTTTCAAGAATT
>OU343225.1:180298875-180353154 GCA_910596185.1 Chrysanthemum makinoi
ATGCCCTAGGAGAAATTGATAAGCTAAAAGATCCGAGTGTAAAAAGAATAACATAACGATCAAACCCCATGATTACACTAAGGAAAATTGGATCTCCCATAACATGTTTAAGCCTCAAACTCATTAACCCCAACAAATTTTTGGAAGAAAGATATGGATAGGCAAAAGCAAATGTTCTTGTTGAAACAAGCCCCCTTTAGGAAAGTGCCGGTACTACTATGTATCCTCCGAATACACCAATGCATTTAGTTCCTAGAACTATTTCCACTAATAGTAAGACCTTAATCAAAGATGTATGTTGTGTATCAACTATTCGCTGATTTTGAGAAGACATGTAAAAAGAGAATCACACCCACCGATAATGAAGGAAAGGGGTTTAGAGCAAACTAAACAATGTTATTTAACTGAGGTCATGCCTTTCTTTAAACAATTGAAAGGTCAATTTGAGAGTCTTTAAAAGTGGATAAACTTGGATATTAAAGAAATGGAAAAGGAATTTGATGCAATGATTGTTGAGGTCAATGATTATGAACGGAAACTCAAATATAATGAAATTGAAAGAAGAATCAGATATCTTAAATGAGAACTTAGTATTGAGTTGTGTGGCTCAAGATGTGTTTTATACTATTACTAAGCATTCTATTACTGCTTCTCAATTTCATGAATTATCCGTTGCTTTAAAAGTTTCCCATGATCGTGTCATTGAGCTTGGAAAACAAAACTCAAAACTAAATGAGAAAATTGACCAAGATGATCACGATAATTTGGTAAAACATTTTTCTAAACTAGAAGTTGAACATTTTGATTTAAAACTAAAATATCAACATCTAAAAGAAAATGTTAAAACCTCAAACATCAAGATATCCCTTGATGTTCCAGATTTGATGCAGCTTTTGAAATAAACAAACGCGGACGTAACTGATTCAAGCTCACCGTAACATCATCGTAAAGTTGAAATCCCAAATTTCACAATTAAAGGGAGAAAAGAACAATGCGATCGCTCCAATACCTCCTCCTTTAGATTCTTAGTGTTCTCAAACTTTTCATCTTCAAAACTTGGTTAATGTTTTACAAAAAGGAAAATGAGAGTTTTCTAGAAGAAAATGAAAAGGTCAAATGACATATTAAAGAGTTATATGATTCAATGAAAGTCACTCGTGACAAGAACAACGAAAAATAACGTCTTTACAAAAGGAAATTGAGAATCTAGTGAGTAAAATGGAAAATGCCACTTTTCTTTAATGAGAATGTTGCATCAAAGTCATCTGCAAACTCTAAATATACTGTGACTGTTAAATACATTCATCCTCATCTTAGAAATAACGAACTAGTATTTCATAACTATTTTTCTCACCTTAAGGATAGTCTAGAATGTCTCCGTGAGATTGTAGAAGAGGATTTCATAAATAAGCCACTTGATAGTGAAATTAGGTTTGCTTGCATTCAGGCCAAATGATCTCAAGAGCTGTTAGAATGTTTAAGAGCAACATGTCCTAAATCCTTATGTGAGAAAGATAAAATTGTGATGCCTTGTTCTATGCCTAGTGCTAAGTATGCAACCCATTCTATGCCCAAGATAAGAAAGTGAACTCTAAAGTGCCTTCAAGTAGTGAGATCCTCGACTTCTAGTTTAGGAACGCAAAAGGTAGCCCAACCAACTAATGTTCCAATTCCCTCTACAAGAGTAATCAAGACATAAAAGCAAGCGTCAAAGCCTCCGTGCATACAAAGCAAGATAGGACCTCAAAGTAAGAATGTGCAATGGAAGAGAGAAAAGACCACCCTAGAACATTAAGTTTGAGTTGAATAAAACGAATCGCGTTGATTCTAGTATTAGCTATAAGCTGCATCGTAATTAATTCAATTTCGCTACTCTTGGCAAAACATGTAATGATGATTGCTTGTTTTTCTACTAGTCATGAATGTGGGTGAATGATTTGATTAATGCCGTTAAATGTTCTGTTAAGAATGTTAATGCCAAAAACATGTTAAGAAAGGAAAGCAAAGGGAGAAAGAAGGTTAGAAAATATTGAAAACCCACCGAAGAAAATTTAGCAATGTAGGTTATCATTGGATTCCTACTGGCCGCAAAGTTAATCTTAATGAGATGTGCCCTAAATTATCTAGGTCAATGCCTATTTTGAAATGGATGCCTACCGGTAGAACTATTCCTTTAAGAAGTGAACATACTTTGATTAGGTCTAATGAGCACAACACTAGTATCGATCTATCTCATAATTCCATTGATTCTGCTTAATGTGGGTGTTCCAATCACCGTTATAACCAAGTGGAACCCATTCTTGCATGGGGATCCAAATTATCCGTTATCCATTCTTGTTCCGTGTTCAACCGCATGGTCGTTCAAATCGCTCGTGGTACTTGGACTCAGTCGTTCTCCAAGCATATGACTGGAGACCGGTCGCTCATGAACTCGAAATAAATTCATCGAACTCGTTAGATTCTAAACGACCATTTTGGTGCAATTATGGGTTATGGAGACTATGTTGTTGGTGATAGTGTAATCTCCTGCATATTATGTTGAAGGTCTTGGTCATAATTTATTCTTCGGACAATTTTGTCTCGATTTGGAAGTGGCCTTCTAAACATACTTGTTTTGTTAGAGAACTTGATGGTGTGGAACTTCTCGTAGAACACACGTTCAAACCTATACACCATCTCTATCGAAGATATGATGAAATCTTCTCCATCCGCTTGTTGTCAAAGGCTTGAAAATAAAGTCATGGCTATGGCATCACGTCTCAATCACTTGAACTTCGGTACCATAAATGATCTTTCCAGAAAGGACTTAGTAAGAGGCCTACCTAGACTAAAGTATGAAAAGAATCATCTTTGTTCAAGATGTCAATTGGGAAAAAGCAAGAAGTATGCCCACAAACCCAAACCTACAAATTCAGTTATGGAAGTTCTACATACCATTCACATGGATTTATGTGGACCCATGAGAGTGCAAACTATTAATGGCAAGAAATATGTGTTAGTTGTGGCTGATGATTACTCTCGATTCACTTGGGTTAAGTTCTTGAGGACAAAGGATGAAACTCCGGATGTCATCATTAAACATATTAAACAAATGCAGGTTCGACTTAACAAGACTGTCAGAATCGTCAACTGACAATGTAACTGAAGTTTGTTAATAGAGAACTCGAGGTTTATGAAAGTGTTGGAATCAGTCATCAAAGAAGTGTTCCACGAACTCAACAGAACGGTGTAGTTGAAAGACTAAATCAACTCTTGTAGCCGCAAGAACAATGCCGATTTACTCAAAGGTTCCAATGTTTCCGCCGTGAATCCATTGCCACCGATGCTACACTCCAAAATCGATCCCTAATTCATACAACTCATGGAAAAACTCATATGAACTTGTCCACAATCAAAAACCCGATCTATCATTTCTTTCGTGTGTTGGTGCATTGGTTATCCAACTAATGAGTTTAGCAAAATGAAAGCTAAAGCGGACATTGGAGTATTTGTAGGATATGCACCAAGTAGAAAAGGATGCCAAATCTACAACAAAAGAACCCGAAATATCATGGAAACAATTCACATTACGTTTGATGAGTCGACGGTCAAATGGCTCCGGACAATCCAGCTGGACCCATATCTCAACAGTCACTAAGTAGTCCCATTAGTTCTTCCCTTTGTAAAAACTCCCATCAACAATTCCATATGTACCTCCTTCTGAAGAAGATTTGAAGAAATTGTTTGATCCAATATTTGATG
The DNA here is from genome assembly GCA_910596185.1 of Chrysanthemum makinoi. Classification (NCBI taxonomy): domain Eukaryota; kingdom Viridiplantae; phylum Streptophyta; class Magnoliopsida; order Asterales; family Asteraceae; genus Chrysanthemum; species Chrysanthemum makinoi. The sequence continues at coordinate 180,302,617 of OU343225.1, forward strand.
AATATGATGAACCTAGTGCTAATGATCGTCCAATCCATCAACGAGGTCGCTTCAATCAAGTCAATGTGGACAACCCTTCGATCTATGTCATTGAAGTCAAAAGCTCTGCCACGGATCACTCATTTCATCGATCCTCAATCATCGAAAGTGTACATCATGGAAATGTTCGGCATCTATGATGGAGATAACCCTTTCTACTCCAAGATGCTCCATTTGAGAACATATTTTGCTCGAACCATCATCGTAACCATCTTCATCGAGTAAACGACTCGCTACTTCAATTCCTCAACAACAACCACATGAACACCTTAGAAAATGGACACATGACCATCCATTAGACAACATCATTGGAAACCCTCTCGTCCAAAGATCTACCGTAAACAACTTGTAACTGATGCCTTATGGTGCTTCTTCAACTCACATTGTCTAAGATCAACCAAAAGACGCGTAAAACCGCCATGAATGACATACCGTTCAATGCCATGCAAAAAGAAATTCATGAGTTTGATCGACTAGATGTATGGGAATTAGTACCTGCTCTTGACTGTGCTATGATCATTGCTCTAAAATGGATCTTCAAAGTAAAACTCAATGAGCATGGTGATGTTTTAATGAACAAGGCTCGATTAGTTGCAAAAGGATACCGTCAAGAGGAGGGTATAGACTTTAAAGAATCATTTGCTCCAGTTGCTCGTATCGAGGAAATCAGAATCTTCCTGGCTAATGCTGCAAGTAAGAATATGGTAGTCTATCAGATGGATGTAAAGACGAACTTTCTTAACGGAGAGATCTTAAAGAAGTCGTGATACGCCACCAACCCAAGGTTTTGTGAATCCGCAGCATCCTACTCATGTCTATCGCTTAAGAAGGTCGTTTATGGTTTGAAGCAAGCTCCAGGGCATGGTACGATACGCTTATCAATGTTTCTTCTATCTACCGATTCAACAAAGGAGCGCTTGATCGACATTGTTCACCGAAAGTTAGGAAAACATTTAATTAATGCTTCAATCTATGTTGATGATATTATTTTTGCCTCGGCTGCACCCCAATGAATGTGACCGTTTTTTAAGGAGATGGGCTCCAAATTTCAAATGTCAATGATGGGACAAATGTCATTTTTCTGGATTATAAATTTCACAAAGTCCTCGAGGCATTTTTTTATCAATCAATCTAAATATACAAATGAGATTTTAAAGAAATTTGGATTTGATTCTTGTGACCCTGTTGACACTCCCATGATAAAGCGTACTAAACTGGATGAGGACCACTCGTGGATCATGGTGATCAAACAAAATATCAGAGTATGATGGATCCTCGATGTACCTCAGCACAAGAGAATTCGACATTCGCTCATCAGATGCATGTGTGCTAGATACCGTGCTAAGCCTACCAAAAGCACCTTGAAGCGGTTAAACGGGTCTTTCGGTATCTCCAAAGGAACCATCAATATGGGACTTTGGTACCCGGACACCGCATGTCACTAATGCCCTATGCAGATGTCGACCATGCAGGATGTCAAGATAGTCAGAAGCACGCCGAGGTGCTAAGTTTTTGGGTAATAAGCTTGTGAGTCGGTCTTCAAAGAAAGAAATGAGGACTTCTATATCCTCTACGAGGTCGAATACATAGCCATGTAATCTTGTTGTGCTCAAATCCTTTGGATGAGATCCCAATTATCTGACTATGGCTTTGAATTCAATAAAATACCTATGTATTGTGATAACAAAAGTGTCATTGCTCTCTCATGCAACAACGTTCAACATTCAAGAGCAAAGCATATTGACATTCCACATCATTTCATCAGGGAGCAAGCTTGAGAACGGTGGAACTTTATTTTGTGGACCTAATACTAGTTAATGTGACATCTTTACTAAAAGCTCTTCTCCTAGAGAACGTTTTGAGTTTATTCTTCCACGACTGGATTAAAGAGTCCGCAGCCTTAAACTCTCAAACGTCTTTATGAGGAAGAAGAGGAGTAACTGAGTATGTCTCTATCTATCTCTTGTACATATCTTATCAAAAACAAAATACAAAAATATAAAACCAACAAAAAGAAAATAGAAAAATATAAAATCTTAAAAATCCATAAAAAATTAGAAAATCATGAAAAATTCCAAAAATATTTTTGTCATGTATTTCTTTGGTTCGATTTCATCTACGGACTTTGATATGTTATTCAAAGAATGACACGGGTCTTTAGATGAAGTTCGAATATTCATAAAAAAAAATATGAGGGAAAGTAAAATGTTTACTGTCATTTCAGATAGTAACCAGTTTCTAAAGAAAGAACAGCCATGCTCGATTCTAATAACAAATGTTTGTCGCCATAAAGACAAATGTTTCCTTCACAAATATTTTTCCTTTTAAATATTCTTCTAAAAAATATTTGTTATCTAATGAAAACTAACAACTTTGAAAAATAATGTAACACCCCAACCCGAAAAGGGTCCGAATGCCACATTATGGAGTCATATCAGAACATACTAATAAAATTTTGCAAGCGGAAGTCTTATTAAATAAAATACCAAGTCATATAAACGAATGACTTACAAGGAAAAATACAAAATCAATATGTCAAAAAATGAAATGAAATATCAAAACAATTGCTCTTCAAATAAGTCCAAAATGATAGTGGAAACTAGGGTCTGATCACTAAAATGCTCCTACTACCAACAAAGCCCAAGATCCCACTTGGTACACGCATGGAAAAGAAGCTAGGTGAGCTTAAAAGCCCAAAGGAAGTGATATAACAAAACAAAAGCTAAACCGAATCAAAATACAAAATGAAACAAAGGAGACTGATATCAAAATCGAAACAAATGAGCACAATGAGTCTGTGAGTCAATGAGTCAATGAGGAACCCAGAGAACAAGTTAACAGATATCCAGAAGGAACAAAAATCAAAAGAAGACCAAAGAAAAGCAAAGCAGCGAATCATTGCAAAAATATAAGCTCATATCAATAACCAAACCTACAAGTATCGAAACATAATCATATAGGAGTTGATGAAAAGTATTATAATCAAACAACCAACCAAACAGTGTATAAGCATATTAGTCAGCGGATCAACTAAACATGAATATGGCAAAACAAACAAATAAGATAATCATATATACATAAGCTAAGCTGAAATCTATAATCAGGCGAAATCAACTGAATAAAATGTAAGAATGGGAATCACACAAGTCAGAAAATCAACAATTAATAAACACAATAATTATCATAACAAGTGAGACACAAGAGTATAAGCATGTCACCACAAGTATAGGCGTAAAATATCGAGTTTAACATCATAACTAAATGAAGTAGTTGAACAAGAATACAACATGGAAAACTAAACAAATCAACTAGATGATAAACATAAGTTGACCATATTCCTTCATCAACCAAGAACATGAACACAAGTGTAAACATGGCGGATCAACAAGTCTGGTAAACATTAATTACTATGCTAAACCGATAACATAAGTATCGTAAAATATGCATGTAAGTACAAACATGGAAATCACAAATAGCGGTGTAGATTACTAAATGATATTCATAGCCCTCGACATAACTGAACGAAGTATAACATGATCAACGGATAAATCAAATGATTACATACTAACAGGGCAACGGGATGAATCAAATAGTCACATAACAAAGATGGTAAGTGATAATCGATATTAGCATGATAACGATGAACTGGTAACCACGCACTAACTTAGTAGACGAGAAATCGTGTAATCATAATCGCCGTAGTAAACAAATGGACCAAACAATCATGTAATAGCATATTCAACACTTGAATCCAATAATCATATAAAAGCTCGGTAAACGGGTTAAGTGGTAATCAAGTATAAGCTTGGCAACCAACTCAAAATAGAGTGAAAGCATAGTAAATCAAATGAATCGAAGACTGAGTATAATAACCAAATGAACGGAAGGATGAGTCTGATAGTCAAACGAATCACATAAGAATACTGAGTGAATAAGTAGTCAACTGAATAGGCATATCAAATGAATGAATCAATATCGATAGTCACATAATAACCAAAATCGATGTTGCCCCGTTACCTAATACTAAAGGAGATACTCCAATAGCCAAATCTACAAATCATATATCATAACCGTATCATATCAAATCCACAAATCATAAGTTTACAAGGAGGGAGACCTCTCAAGTACCAAACGGAGTATAGCTCCCAAATGTGAGGGGTGTATGTACACACGCACTCACACATCACCAAACTAAACCGAAAGTACCTAGGATGCATCCATACGCCCCGCAAATCAAATCAAATATACCTATGCCAAGCACAAGACTGTATATAAGTATTCATAATGGCCAAGTGTACACATATCATAATCATATCAAAAGGGGAACCGAGACCAATCACACCACCCTGCATAGTGTCATGCCATTGGTGCATCAATGACATAGCCATGGTACCTCCATGGCTAGTTAGCTCGGAAACCAAACAAAACAAATCATATCATATCAAACCCGATATATAATGGAATCATATTAATAAGGGATCTCAAACGGATAGTATATCAACGAATAACTAATCGAATATCAAATCGTGAGAATCATACCAAAACGAATCATATCAAAGGGATCATATCAAATCGGAGTAAGGAGAATAATGAATAAGATATCAAAATAGACAAGAGTCATGAGAGAAAAGAAGTGTCACATCTGAAATGACGGAATATCTGTACCTCAAACGTGTGTGCGTGTAGAGTAAGGCCCACAAGCAAGCTCAACGCTTCGATTTACTAAATCTACATTAGGACATATCATAAATCACATATGTGTTCCATTTATAATTCATGCTTAACTTATCTCTCATTTATACTTAGTTTCAAGTTCATAAATTTCTCGACTTTTAGTATTTAATCTGGAATGTGACTTTAGCTTTATTTTATGAAATATTTACTTAGCTCAAAAAAAAATCAAAAAATTCCCAGGGGTTCCCATACGAGTTAAGAGACTCTCCAAAAATGGGAGGATTTTATTTCCTGGTCAAATGGCCTATGGAAAATCATAAATGCACTGAAGAACTCACCCAGATTTACACACACCAAAAGTATAGCCCCGACAAACACAGTCACCCTACTCCATACATCAAACCACAAATTACAGGTGTCACACAATATATAAACATCATAACCACCAAAGGAAAAGTTCCATAAGATCATAGATTTAATACTAAAAATCAAATACTACATTACAAATTTAAACTCAGAAATTCAGATTCAAACACTTTAACTAAACAAATATAAAAGTCATACTTCCAGGTATGCAAATGCTACAAGTCTTACATTTCCAGAAAGCTATTTCAAAGTACTACAATTTAGCCTCAAGTATCACTCAAAAACATGAAAGTATCATCAGTTAACACCTAGATGAATCCAACCTAAATTCCAGACCCGTTTTCTCAGCTTTGACACTTGATCTTGTAAAATTCAAAAATACGACTTAGACAACTCCAAATTCGACCAAACCACTTGGAAAACTTAACTAAGACATAAAATAAGTTTTCCCAACAAAAACCCAGATTTTAACCTTTATGAAACTCAAATTACAAGGTTCCCAAATTCGGATTCCAAAACAGTCCCGAACAAAGACCCGTCTAAAGTCATCATAACATGTGTTTTACTTAACCAAACGCACCCGTGACCCATGAAGGCCATATATTCTGTTTTAATGGCATCTTAACATGCCCAACACTTTATATTTCCAACTTATGAATTTTATACACACATTCATATAATATAATTAACGAATCCATTATTCCACATAAATCATAACATCAATTCTTACAAATGACCTAGGGTTTCTTTTATGGTCGACTTAATTAACGCCGATTATTAGGGCTTGCTTAGGAGCATAATATGTCGATTAAAATTAACCCAAACTCACACCAATTCAGTCCACAATCACACGACACCAACAATCACATCGACACAAACTCATAACAAACCATAACCTATTTCGAATTCAATACACATACACTCCATATTCATTTTTATTCGATAATCGGAACAATGATTAATTTAGGTTAAGTTTCCATGCCTTATATGTATATATGTTTTGTAACTCGAATCAAACAAGTACAAAAAATAACGGCTGGTACCTCGTGATTGAAATGGACGGATCAAGGAACACGAGCAAAACCAAACCCCACGAAATTGATGCTTTTGCAAGACCAGAACTCTCACGACCTTGTCTTTGCTTATACCGACCCGTAAAACCAACCTTGTCACGGGGTTTTGGAGAGAAAGTCGTGCGCTTCTTCTTTTTTTTTTTTTTTTTTTGGAGTCGGTTAGGTTTGGAGGAAGGAGGAACCGTTAAAAAAGTAAGGGGAGACAAAGAAATTAATAGGATCAATCTTTTATTTAATGGGGACTCTTTCCATTTCTTTTCTTTTTACATGTATCTAGACATTTGTATGAATACACAAATTATTATTATTATTATTATTTTTTTGTAGATATTATAAATGTAGATTTATTTATTTAACTTAGGTTAAAATAAAATATATACATCATATTATAGATTAACTATAGATTTATAAGTCGAATAGTGTAGTCTTTATAATTCACGCCACGCTCTAAACTTTCAATTTTTTGTTGATGACGATCCTAAAGTTCAAATTATAACGGAAATTTACGAGACGAAAATTTAGGTTATTACAATTCTTCCTCTCTAAAAGAAAATTTCAGCCTCTAAATTGGAAAGACATAATGCAAGAGGATCGTGATCAATCAAGCAAAGAAATGCCAATAAATAGCCTCTTCGCCGAGAGGTTCTTCCAAAAGAATTTTCAAACTGAAATAGTTTTATCTCTCATGACTCGATCTCGACAACTAGGATAGCGCGCTTTTCACGTATCACAAATCATAATAACTGATCCAACGAATATGAAACAATAAGGTGACAGATCATAGTTGAAATTCCTCAAAGAGATACATGAAGCACGTATACACACTAGACAAATATTGAGGTAGTGTTGCGGTAGGAAAACTTCATCAATTCAAACCAAATTCTGAACGGATCAAGGAACTTGCTAATCATCAGAGAATTACACAACGAATTATCAAACATATCAAGATTTCATAAAGAGATGGTAACATATTAGTACTGACGATCAATGAGCACATATCGGAATATCAAACGTATCGATGTGAATTGAATGGTTAGGATATCCGCACGGTCGGAGATATCATCATCAAACGAATCATGGATATAATTCTAATTCATTAAACGTACTAAACTCAGGCACTTCTCAAGACATCATATGATCCCAATAAGTTCAAGTCATATGATCTCGGATATCATGTTGTCAAAGGCCATAATACTTGCATCATATGAACACATCCTTATTGCCATCATATTCTATCCTGTCATGACAAATAATCTACTAATGCCAAATCATATCGATTCACTTATAGGGACAAGCATATCATCAAATCAAACTCGAATATTTTTAGAAGGCTAAACAAAAGTTACCAATCCACGGAAGAAGGAAGGTAGCCGCTTACTTGAGAAGGTTCCTCATGACTCTTTCGACAATCCAAAAAATTTCAAGCGACAACAAGGCCAAATATCACAACTGATCTTATTGGTATGAATCACATAAACAAAATAGATGATAATCGAAATCTTTCAACGATCCGAGATGTGATACAAATAAATATTACCAAAATGCCAAATCATAAAACTTCACAATTCAAACGTGGTTCTGAACAAATCAAAGAAAAGTAATACCGATCAAAATCACATAAAAAATATCAAACCGTCAAAAGCGTGACAAACAATTCAGAAAACACAAGTCGCTCAATCATATGAAGTAGATGAATCTTCTCGGCATCTCCACGATGGGATCATGACCACAATATGCCCAAAATTTCGGTAGTAGTTTCTCCGACGCCTCTAGAGTATGTCGGTCATAGTTCCTCCCCATACATCTTTCAAGTGTCCACCGGTTGAATCTTGTTCCGCTCTTGCCTCCGGTTGATCCGTCCAAAGACCTCCAAGAAGATACATAACATGTGTCGTCGCTTCACGAACCTCTCCGCTCGGATCATGTAAAGAACGCAGGTCCACCATCATATTCGACTCTACGAGTAGTCTCCATCCAAACGATCGACAAACGAATGCTAAGATAAACAAACAAAATCAAATGCGAAAAGAAGAAGGTCAAATCAGCGAAGACAAAAGAATATCAAAGTCAAATCTGAACGAAAATCAAAAGAATCTAAGAGATCGGGCGCATCGGCCTAATGTCTACCCAAGTCCTCACAGGTCAATCCTAAAGTCAACAAGACGAAACCTTTTTCTCTGATACCATAATTGTAACACCCCAACCCGAAAAGGGTCCTAATGCCAAATTATTGAGTCATATCAGAACATACTAATAAAATTTTGCAAGCGAAAGCCTTATTAAATAAACTACCAAGTCATATAAACGAATGACTTACAAGAAAAAATACAAAATCAATACGTCAAAAAATGAAATGAGATATCAAAAAAATTGCTCTTCAAATAAGTCCAAAATGATAAGGGAAACTAGGGTCGGATCACTCAAATGCTCCTACTCCCAACAAAGCCCAAGATCCTACTTGGTACGCCGCATGGAAAAGAAGTGCGGCCGAGCTTAAAAAAGCCCAAGAATGATATATAACAAAACAAAAGCTAAACATAATCAAAATAGAAAACGAAACAAAAGAGATCGATATCAAAATCGAATCTAATGAAAGACACAATGAGTCTATGAGTCAATGAGGAACCTGCAGAACACAATATTACCAGATATCCGTAAGGAACAGAATCAAAGAAGACCAAAGAAAAGCAAAGCAAATAATTGCACAAATATAAGCTCATATCAATAACCAAACCTACAAGTATCGAAACATAATCATATAGGAGTTGATGAAAAGTATCATAATAAAATAAGCAACCAAACAAAGGTATAAGCATATCACAATGGATCAACTAAACATGAATATGGAAAACAAACAATCGATAATCGATATACAAAAGCCAAGCCGAATCTATAATCGAATGAAATCAACTAATAAAATGTAAGAATGGGAATCACACCCGTAAAATCAACAATTAATAAACACAATAATTATCATAACAAGCTGAGACACAAATAGAGTATAATCATGTCGTCTACAAGTATAGGCGTAAATATTGAGCGAACATCATAACTAAATGAAGTAGCTGAACAAGAATACAACATGGACAACTAAACAAATCAACTAGACTGATAACATAAGTTGACCATATTCCTTCATCAACCAAGAACATGAACAAAAGTGTAAACATGGCGGATCAACAAGTCAGGTAAACATTAATTACTATGCTAAACCGATAACATAAGTATCGTGAAAATATCGGATGAAGTACAAACATGGAAATCACAAATAGCAAGTAGATTACTAAATGATAGTCATAGCCGGCGATAACCGAAGCGTATAACATGATCAACGGATAAATCAAATGATTACATACTAACAGGGCAACCAGATGAATCAAATAGTCACATAACAGCATGGTAAGCTGATATGTAGCCTTTTGAGGGGTCAAATAGTCAACTATAATATAAGAAAATACCAAATATAAATACTCGCGAGAAAATTGCAAACCAACCTCTTAGGAAAAAGGTCGACACGCAAAACCCACGAATACTCGATAAGTGATACCGAGCAAGTGATTACCCTGGTCGTTTCCCAACGAGGTGTGAATTGACGGTGACCTTTGAGGTTTGGGATTGGATGCTTGAATACAAAGAATTTTAAATTCTTGAATTTTAAACTAAATGACGGAATTTAAATAAAGCAGAACCAAGCTAAAGCTACTACGGAAATTAAAAACAAATCTAAGGCAACAATAAACGTGAAGGGAAACTTAAAATTAACTAAAATGCAATAAAACGTAAAACGGGAATTTAAACAATTTAAACTAATTGACGGGAATTTAAAGGAAAGCAATAAAACTACACTAAGGAAATCTAGTGGAGTCCTAAAATTAATCTAAAATGCTAGGGAAACTACTGGGAAACTTAAAGCTAATAAAAACGTAATTAACCTAAATCGGACATCGCTGGTCTCGTACACTTTTAAAAAGTGAAAATGTAAAATATTGACCCAACAAACTTAAAATTAAATTTCCTACATTCTAAAAGACTAAAAATGATTTAAAAGTCGTATTTTTTTTCGACTTTTATTTTATTTATTACGAATTAAAAACTAATTTTAACTAATTAATTAATTAAAAATACTAAACATTTTTAGAAAAATTTAAGAAAATTAAATAAAATACTTTTAATAATACTAAATCTAAGAAAAATATAGACACCTACCACTGCCTTTGGAATTCAGTAGTTAAAAAGCTAATACTAGTAAATAAGCTAAGAACTAAAAGGGTACTCAAATAATAAATCGTGTAAAGTAAAGCATGAGAAAGACCAAGGGCGCTTGAGTTGGTGCGTGAGTGTGTGGAGGTCTGTAAATGGCGTGGATGTTAGGGTTCAGACCCATTTCTTACCATTTTGGCTACTTATTTTTTCTTTTGCCAACTTAATTTAAGCACTATATTAAATATTTTTAGCAAAAACATAAGCTTGGAAAACTTATAATAAGTGAATAATTAATAATGCAGCAAATTATAAACTAAAGTGGGTGTTTGTTGTTGGCAACTAAGGAAATTTAAGCTACTAAAAGAAATAAAAGCTTATGCAAGAAACTAATTATAAGCTAACAAACTAATGTAGACTAAGCTAAGTTACCTGAGGGCACTAAATGGATTTAAATTAAGCAATCAATAAGATGATAAGCTAATAAAAAAACTAAGGAAGCTGCTGCACCAAGTGTTTTAAAACAGCCTAGCATGGGCATTTTAAGCTTGTAAATAAGCACTCTAACAACTATAAATCCTAAATAAACTAAGAAGAAATAAAATACATATATCCAAGATTCTAAAAAAAACTAAAAGTGAGCTAATGAGAGCTTATATAGGGCTTCTAATGGGCTAGTGAAGGGGAGCTTGGGACAAAGGGACACAAAGAAAAGGGCATTTTGAAAGGTAAAAATAACCATGCTAATAAGCTCAATAATAGAAAATAAGCTAACACGCGATTATCCCGAGCATCCTAACTACTTATAGACACCAAATTAAATCCTAATTCTAACTTAAACCTACCTAATATTAGCTAAAAAGTGACAGTTGGACGATTGAACCCATTTGCTACCGGCAATTAAAAATGTGACATTGAAAACTCAAAAATTGAACTTGAAAACTCAAAACTGTGAAGACTAGTGAAAGTTTTAAAAACAAACTTGTGAGCTTAAACACAAGCTCACATTGACTTAAAAACAAACTTTGAACAATCTTGATCAATGGTGCATTCAAACTAAAATAGCAGATTCATAAAGTAATTTGCAAACCGAATTTTAAATTAACTTGAAATTGAGGTACATTGAAAATTAAAGTTGACATGTAACATAAATGACAAGGAAAGTAAAATTGGAACTAGAATAAGAAATTATAGACAAAGTTTTACAAATGTGCTAATTGCCTATTTATATAAAAAATTGAATCGCCTTCATCCGAAGTTGTACTTGATGTGTTTCTTTCATGAGAGAAAATGAGAAGATGTGCATCTTGTGCTTCTTTGAAATTAATCCAAGCTTATCCAAACTGGCCTCCAAGGGTAAATCTTGTCCATTGATTGTTGCCCTCTTGTTTCAATCCAATGAGATATTAGGGATTGCCAAGGTGGATTTTGGTGTTTGTGTTGTGGGGGGGCATGGATGAGAGCGTAGCATGTCTTGACCGTATGTACCTGGTGAAAGTGAGAGAAGGAAGGGTTACCCTTTGCTTTTGACGCCAATGTGATTTTGGGTTTTCTCCGGGTTTGATGTTTTACATGGGTAAAAAAGGAGATGGGGGGTAAAAGGTTTTAATGAATGGTTGGGTGGTTTAAAATGAAGGGGGTTCACATGGAGGGTTCAAGGGTTGGAAGAGTGGTTAAAAAAAACGGTTTTAGGAATTAGTAGTATTTTGTATTTAGTAAAAGTTTTAAAATAAAATGTATTTTTTTGTTTTTGTTATAAAACTTTTTAAAAAAAAAAATTTTTTAATAAAAATAATTGTTGTAAAAATAAAAATTGGTTTTAAAATAAAAATAATTGTTTTTAATAAAAACGTTTTAAGTTTAATTTAAAAAGGTAAAAAGGTTCTTCTGGTCTGGGTGAAAGGTAATATGGTGATTTTAGGTTCGTGGTCCGGTTTTGAGTAATTTTTCCACTCTCACTCCAAAATGCATCCTGGGTCGAAATGTAGAAAATCATCTCCGGCCCGGTCCGCAATGCACGCTTTTCCATTCGAGCTCATTTTTGTCCTGCTTTTTGCCTTGTTTTCGATCCTTTGTACCGAAACACATAAAAAACACATTCCAAGGATATCTCGCACATAATTGGTTATATTTCCGTGTTTTTAGATGTTTTTGTGGTCTTAGATGGGTAAAAATGATAAGTGAATAAGCACTCATCAAATCCCCACACTATCAATTGCTAGTCCCTAGCAATCCGATCATATAAAGTAATGAAAGGATCAAAAATACCAAGAATACCCCATTTCGACTTTTTATTCAATACTAGGAATTTAAACTTGAACGATAATAAATAAAATGCTTGATTTTCAAAACATGGCATCATAGAACCGATTCACGAAAATGGGTGTCTCCGGGAATTGTAATCGCCATCCTCTTTTTGATACTCTCAAACCAAGCTTAAACTTATTGTGCAAACGCTTTTGTAAAATGCTAACACTACTTATATCAATAATCTATGTAAGTCGAGACTTAACTTTTACTCCCGCAATTTATAGAATTTAAGTGAGTGTGCTCATTTTCAAAAGTTTGACCATTAAAATTGACATTTGTTATGGTTGTTATCCACTTAACTAAAGTACTAACTCACCGGAAATGATGAAAGTCTAAGGATCGAAAGGGCCTTTTCCATGTAGCGGCTTTCGCCTCACACATCCCAAAACATTCGCTTTTAAGTGACCGCTTTTGACACCTCACGAGAATAGTACCGGAATTAGCGGGAATTGATTCCAAAGATTTACGGTTACCGTTAAGTTAAAACTCAACCTAAATGGATCACAACCGACGATGATTTAGAAATTCAAGATTCAAAGGTGAGATCACTCCATGTAGCTTAATTTCTTCGCCTTGTCCTTTAAGGAGGCTAGGTTTTCACCCCTCATAATAGTATCGGAGCTTTGATCTTTGAAATCGAGGAATTCCAAATTACCACAAACTTTTAGATAACTTTGACGAATACGAGTTCAACTTCCGATTTAAATTTAAGAAAAAGCAAGTTTCACACATTTATTCATAAGCAACATAGTGCTTTTATTCGAACAACTCATATTTTTCATTTTTCAACTTTTTCACTTTTTTTTCATTTTTTTCACTTTTCTTTTCATCATCATTTTTTTTTCATTTTGACTTTGAACTTTAAACTTGCAACTTTTGCATCATTCAAGCACTTTAATATACTTTCATTTTGCATCATTATTCAGATTTAAAGAAAGTATGCTTTCTCGGAAATTTAAATAAAAGTTGAACTCGGACTCTAAATCAATTTTGCTTAAAAACTTTTTATTGTAACAAGACTATTTGAATGTTCAAAAGTTTGACAACGAAAGCACGTTTAGGTCCAATTAGTTAGCTTCAGGGAGAAAAAGCCATAGATTACTTATATAAGCTCTAAAGAGAACCAACTACTCCCCGCTTAGCATTTTCATTTGCACAACGCGTAAAACCTTAGCCTAAATGTTAAGAGAGCGGCTAGATCAACACTCTAGCAGAAGTCGGATTTCCCTGTTCTAGCCGAATCAAGACTAAACTACCATTTAATACCAAGCATCAATGAATTATTTTGTGCATAGCACTTCTTTTAAATGTAAATACTTGACTTAAAATGATTAAAATTTTAAAATTTTTGGTCAAAACGGGGGTGCTAGGGTACTAGAAGGTACAATGTGATCAAAATTTGCTAGAATTCCCCCCACACTTAGAATTGAATATTGCCCTCAATATTCAAAGTACCGCCGGTTTAAAACTATAGAACGTAAAAGGTAATACTACTAGCCTGTGGAAGCGAAATCTTTTTCACAAAAAGGATTAATTAAGATATCCCTAGATAAAGCGTTAGCAAAAAAAATCGGAATAATTCGGATTGAAAACAAAGCATCAATCATCACGATCCACGGGAATCCGAAAGAGAGTAAACACACAACAAGCAAACAATAGTGGGGAATTCCCCCCACACTTAGTGTTAGAAAAGAGAAAGAAGTCAGAAACATGGGTTGTTACCCATGAAGTGCTAATGCTTTTCTTAACCGAAGTGCTAGCTTGACTCGACTCAATTCATTGGTCCATGGGAAGCAAGTGGAGAAAATCTCCATCGGACTTTCATTCAATTTGTTTGGATAAGCATTGAATGTGTTGAAAGTTCCATTCGATGAGATATTAACGCCTCAAAAAGAATGATAAATAGAGATCTCGGGTCAAAGATGATGTCCTCACTCCCGTAGGAATGAAGGAGAGGATAAGTCACATCATAAGTAAGGAATGGAAGAAAGATGTTTATAACCATCAGGATAAGATCTTCATCCTCACAGGCAAATTTTTCATTTTCCTTAATTTGAATATCATCATTAAAGCTCTTTTGGTCATTTTCAATAAACACCTCGAGGGAGAGCTGGGTAGTGTCCTCAATAGGCAAACTCTCATGATAGAGCATGTCTCCCGATCAAGATCAAGATCAAGATCAAAATAGAAATGATCATACCGAGAGATATGATATGAGAGAGTTCACCGGAGAACTCCTCAGGATCTAGATCAAAGAGAAACGAATCATACTTGGGAAGAGAGATACAAGCATGAGAAGCAGTACTGCCACGACTCGTATCTTCCATATGATCGATATCAAAGAAAAATGACTCATAAGTCATAAGAGAAAGATCGGGATGAGAATTGGGATTGCCACTACTCTCCTCTGCCGTATCAAAGATAAAAATTTCCAATTCGGGAACATAATCCTGGAGCTCGAGCTTCGGAGGATCTGACGGCTTAAGTTCAATAATTTCTTCAACGTTATCTTCCTTTGGGGGAAGAAAAGGTGATGGTTCATCGTAAAACATCTTTTCTAATAAAGGAACATCTCCCCGACGCAATCGGTTTCAACAATATTCGTTGAAATTAGATCATCGACTTCTTCCAACGACGCACTTCTCTCAACCGCGTGAGAGAAAGGAAGAGTCTGGAAATGATAGGATCGAAATGGGAGTGGGATTGCCACGAAGAATCGCATCAATCTTTAAGTTCTCTTCTTCAAACGGTTCATCATCATCACTATCGTCAGAGTCGAAATAGTAAAAGGTGGGTGGATGACTCGATCTTTGTTGACTGATATAGCTTTCTTGGTTGCCAAAGACGTCAATTTGTGCACTCATAACGGAAATTTCCTCGGAATAATGATCATTCAACATAGTAGTAGAATCATAAGGAACGTTAGCATCCCACTGATAATGATGTTGTGTCATATTCTCGATCAAGTCGTAAGCTTCTTGAGGAGTCTTCCGCATGAGATTTCCACCAGCTGCCAACATAATTTTGTCTCGATCAATCAGAGGTGATACCATGATAAAAGGTTAAGATTTGATCAAGAAGCAAAATTCGATGATCGGGACATTTCTGCAATAACATTTTGAATCTTTCCCAAGCTTCAAATACGGATTCCTTGGGTAATTGATGGAAATTAAGAATTTGTTTCTCAACCGCATCAAGTCAATATGGAAAGTATTTTGAAAGAAACTGCTAAACATCTCTTCCCAAGTGTGAATTGAATGTTTTTCAAGAGTATAAAACCAAGTTTCAGCTTTGTGGGTTAAAGAGAACGGGAAGAGATTCAATCGGATATCATCTTGAGAAATGCCACGTTGCTTCATGGTTTGAGTGATAGACAAGAACTTGTTCAAGTGCTCATTTGCATTTTGCCGTTAAATCCATGAAAATGGCAATGTTGTCGAAGAAGACGAACCATATGCATTTTTCAATCTAAACTTGGTTCAAACGATCTCCTCCTTGACCGATAAGCGATGGATCGATAGAAATCCTCCATGGTCCGAGGATCATGGGGATCGAATGGTGAGAAATCGAGCATTGGGGAGAATTAAACAAATTAGAGGGTAAGGAGATAAGAATTAAACATTAAGAGGAAATAGAAGATTATTTTGGGGGTTTTTTTTATAAATAGAAAACATAAAAGGAAAATAAATTTTGAAAAAAATATTTTGGGTTTTTGGGTTTTTTGGAAAGCAAATAAATTCACGATGAAGGATCTTCAAGTCACTAATCGTCAAACCGTAACGATATTGTCGCAACACAACCTCCCCGGCAGCGGCGGCAAATTGATATGTAGCCTTTTGAGGGGTCAAATAGTCAACTATAATATAAGAAAATACCAAATATAAATACTCGCGAGAAAATTGCAAACGAACCTCTTAAAAAGGTCGCACGAAACCCAACGAATACTGATAAGTGATACCGGCAAGTGATTACCGGGTCGTTTCCAACGAGGTGTGAATTGACTGCGGACGTTTGAGGTTTGGGATTGGATGCTTGAACACAAAGAATTTTAAATTTTGGAATTTTAAACTAAATGACGGGAATTTAAATAAAGCAAGTAAACTAAGCTAAAGCTACAACGAGAAATTAAAAACTAATCTAAGGCAACAATAAACGTAAAGGGAAACTTAAAATTAACTAAAGTAATAAAACGTGAAACGGGAATTTAAAAAATTTAAACTAATTGACGGGAATTTAAAGGAAAGCAATAAAACTACACTAAGGAAATCGGGGAGTCCTAAAATTAATCTAAAATGCTAAGGAAACTACGAAACCTGAAAGCTAATTAAAACGTAATTAATCTAAATCGGACACGCTGTGTCCTCGCATAACGCTTTAAAAAGTGAAAATGTAAAATATTGACCCTACAAACTTAAAATTAATTTTCATACATTCTAAATGACTAAAAATGATTTTAGGAAAAAGCCGGGTATTTTTTTCGACTTTTATTTTATTTATTATGAATTAAAAACTAATTTTAACTAATTCATTAATTAAAAATACTAAAAATTTTTAGAAAAATTTAAGAAAATTACATAAAATACTTTTAATAATACTAAATCTAAGAAAAATATAAAAACCTACCACTGCCTTTGGAATTCAGTAGTTAAAAAGCTAATACTAGTAAATAAGCTAAGAACTAAAAGGGTACTCAAATAATAAATCGTGTAAAGTAAAACATGAAAGACCCAAGGGCGCTTGAGTTGGTGCCCTGATGTGTGGAGGTGTTTGGTAAATGGCAGATGTTAGGGTCGAGACCCACTTCTTACCATTTTGGCTACTTACTTTTTCTTTTGCCAACTTAATTTAAGCACTATATTAAATATTTTTAGCAAAAACATAAGCTTGGAAAACTTATAATAAGTTGTAAATAACTAATTAGCAAAGAAATTATAAACTAAAGGGTGTTTGGTTGTGGCAACTAAGGAAATTTAAGCTACTAAAAGAAATAAAAGCTTATGCAAGAAACTAATTATAAGCTAACAAACTAATGTAGACTAAGCTAAGTTACCTAAGGGCACTAAATGGATTTAAATTAAGGAATCAATAAGATGATAAGCTAATAAAAAAAAACTAAGGAAGCTGCTGCACCAAGTGTTTTAAAACAGCCTAGCATGGGCATTTTAAGCTTGTAAATAAGCACTCTAACAACTATAAATCCTAAATAAACTAAGAACAAATAAAATGCATATATCCAAGATTCTAAAAAAAACTAAAAGTGAGCTAATGAGAGCTTATATGGGGCTTCTAATGGGCTAGTTAAGTGGGAGCATTGGGACAGCTAGGACACAAAGAAAAGGGCATTTTGAAAGGTAAAAATAACCATGCTAATAAGCTCAATAATAGAAAATAAGCTAACACGCATTATCCCTGTGACAACTCAGATTCGTGTCATATTTCAAAACATTGCTCATGCTTCATCATTTATCATTTATCGTAAACTAGATTTACGAGCATCAAATTCACGAATCAACGGTTTAGCTGTGAATTCATGAACATATCATCAAGGGCATTTCATATAGGCTAGGTTTAGTCTATATTTCATTGGCATCATTATCATCATATTAATTTATGCATGGTTTTGCATTTTCATTAAACGTTTAATTTCCTATTAAATAAACGCTATCGCGTAAACATTATTTTGAAACATTGATCCGACACTTCCAAAAATATTCCTAATATATTTTTATACTCATTTTAAGACTATAAAAATTATATTATTAATTTATCCGATGTTTTCAATTTATTTCATATATAAATTGTTATGTTTATATAATTACGACGGTTTTCTTAAAAACTACACGATAATTATTATTTCACTCAAATTTTGCAAGAAATGTTTTTATAATTTTATGACCTCAATATATTTTATCTTGACCCGTTAAAAGTTATTTTTATCTAACGCTACCCTAAATACTCAAATGTGTATACAATTTATGACATGTCTTCAAGTAACTTACATTAAATTACACTTATACATATATAAAAAAAAAATTATAACAAAGAGGTGACTAACACCCCTTGTCGACACAAGGGGTGAGTCACAAGTGATTTGCAAATATCTCTTGCTAGTAGAAGTATTATACACTTTAACAAACACATACTAAGACATAATATCAAGGTGAAAACCCATTTGCTTCCTCTTTTCTCTCCAAAACCGGCAACCTCAAGGATCATAAGAGGGATCATCAAATATTTTTCAAGACAAGGTTTTAACACTCTAGTCTCACTCTTTATTAAGGTTTTGCAATAAAAACCTAGGGTGATTAGGAAAAATCCATTGTCCATTAACCTCATCAAGTAACTAGTAAGCATCCATATTCATGTGTTTATTTCATATTCATTGTTATATTCATTTCATAATACTTGAGAAAACATGCAAGTCTCATGAGGTTTATACCACTTTTACATTGATTTTAAGAGTTATATATATATTTGTTATCCTATAATTACTCCTTGTTATTAATCCCTCTTGGTGATGCCTAGGAACCCATGAAACCCTAAGAAGGTGTATGGTAGGATTAGAATAGCTTCGGAGTTGTTTTGAATTGGTTGGAATAGGTTTGCATTGAAAACTCATTTCGACAAGTTTAATTTAGGGTCTGTCCATATTTTGAAAATCTGGAAAATCCGACGGTAAGCAAAATATTTTGGGCTAGATATTTAGAAAATTAACTTTAAAACGAAAACATGGTCATTGAACGGGTTAAAACGGAGTTATAACGAAGAAGTTATGCTATTTTGAAGTTTGACGACGAAAACTAACTGTTTCAGAAAATTCAGCAAGCTGTCTCAACTTTTTATGAGTCAAAAATGAGTCTTAAGCGTTGTTAAATGTGTGTCGAATTTATCAAAAATATATCAGTATATGTTATCACGATTCCGTGGATATATAAAACGTAGAAAACGGACTTATAACGACAAAGTTATTCACATTTTAACAAAGTTGCCGTAACTTTATTCTATTAGCAAAATTAATATAATCTCTATTAAACAAATATAACGGGCAACAAGGACCATGTTGAGGGTCGTTTTTAACAATGACGGAGTACTTTTTATAAAGTAATGTCTTCTAGTAAAAGTAAGTTCGCCAAGCATATTTTTTCAAAATGTCAAATCATTTGTCAAGGAGTTGTAACTAATAAGATACGGTCATTTAAATTTTCCTAAACCATCCTTAAACTATATTTTGGGACACAAGTATCATACTTTACCTATATTTTTCTCTATGATCGAGACCTCTAGGATGGAAACTTAAACACTAAAACCTTGAGATAATGATACAAGCTTCCCAAAACCGTTGAGTTTGTTTCCTAACACTCGATGTGCACCATTTTACGACTAGCTTTTAGAGGCCGTGTAGTCACTTTCATGAATATTTCAACAACATTATTTTACCCTAAAAGTTATAATTTCAAAAATAAATCACTAAATGATTATCGTCGGATATCATTTCAACGTAAATACATTTGGAGTAATTTAAAATTGGTCAAGACGTTAAGAGATTATTTCTCGACGAGAAATATTATTTTCAAAAATTCACAAGTGGTATAGATATCATCCGAATTGCATGCATAACATTACATCATAACTTATTATGTATCATATCATTCATAATAGGTCAAGTATAGAGATTCACGCTACATTTCGGTGTATCCACTTTTGTCATTATAATCATTGCAACAGGTGAGTTTCCATAGCCCCATTTTCGATTATTTTTAATGCTTTTATTAAACTCTTTGGGGGAGATACATGCTCAACTATTTTTAAGACATTCATGATTATTTGAAACTATATGTTTATCTGAATTGAATGTTTGGTCATATTCTATATCATAAATCATGGAACTAAAGGTCTTGGGATTATTATTGAGCTAAAGGTCTTGGGATTATTATTGAGCTAAAGGTCTTGAGATTATTATTGAGCTAAAGGTCTTGGGATTATTTGAAACAACACTCATATGTGTTATATCAATTGAATATTGATAGATTTAGTAATGTAATGTTATGTGAATTCATTTGACATCATGCATTTGAACATAAACTATACATATTTTGGCAATGGGTTTAAACACACAGTTGCAAGTTTTGTATGGGCGAACTTGGAAACTGAGTGGATTTGCAATGCCTTTCTGCATAAACGCATTTTGAAAGGTTTTTCATTTCAACGCAAACTCTATGAACTCACTCAACTTTGTGTTGACACTTTTTAGCATGTTTTATCTCGTGTATCTAAGGCATTCACTTCATGGCATGCATGTGGACTTATCATAGAGTCGTGGTGACGACGCGTCACACATGGGATTTATGCATTTTAAAACATCGTTTGGCTTGTAACAAAATTTATTTCCGCACAAGTTGATTTTCATTTGGGACCTACATTTTGTAAACTCTGATTATTTTATTAAATCAAGCGATGTATTTTCCAAACGACACTTTAGGTCGCTCAATATTTCAGAATCGTGATGCTATGACAGTCAATCCCCGTGAATTCCATTCACGCAAAAGTGTAATTTAGGGGTGTGACTGATTGGCATCGTGAGCTTCAATTATAGAGAACTAGGTTGCATCATTGACCCTAGACTATAACTACATCATTATAGTATCTCATCATTTCATCATAAGTGTATGTTCACTTTACATACGCGTTTATATGCATATTTTCGAGTTATTTACTTTATTTTCAAATCGATTGTCACATAGATGCCGCGGACAACCCGTACTTTCGTGTCATTTCTCACAATTCATGTCTCATTATTTCAACATTTATAGTAAACTTGGTTTATTTGTTTCAAATTCAGTAGAACCTTGAGGTTTAGCGCATAATTCATGATCATGACATCGCATATTTCATATGGACTATGATTAGTCTACATTTCATTGACATTTTTATCATATCAATTCACCTCATGACATATCATATCATTGATAATAGGTCCCTGTAACGATCACATTAAACCTCAGTGTACTCACTTTTGCCATTATTCCAGTTTACCAAGTGAGTTTTCATAGCCCCGCTTTACATGCTTTCGATTATTTTCAAACCCACGGGGAGAATACATTGCACTACATTTTTCTTTGTACGATACCAAGTATGTTAAATTCATTACATTGCTTAAGTTGTAATGATTTGCCAATTTGAAAGTCCCCTACTTGAACATGAACCGTTAATTTGAGGTTTGTGAGAGTGGATAGATCTATCGAGGGTGACGCTCCATCCGTTGGTGAATCCCAACCAGAAAACGGATGCATTTCATTTGATCACATTACGGAGTTGTTCCGCAAACACTCAAGTAGGCATACATGATTGATCAGTCTAGTTTCGGGGTCATGGGCTTAGAGCAATTGTAACATTATTTTTTTTGCGACCAATGGTCATACATGATAGATACTTGTGTAGTCGTATAAATCATTTACATAAACCTATGATTTCTCACCAACATTATTGTTGACCGTTTTAGCAATGTATTTTCGTGTAACTCGAGGCATTATCATCATGACATGGTTTAGGGACCTACATTTTGAGTCGCGGTGTCGAATTTTACATTATGTACATTATGGCACTTTATTTCAAAACATCGTTTGGATTGTATTATATTTGTATTTCCGCAAACTTTGTAAACCTTTTGGGACCGATGTTGTACTCAATGCTTTTATTATAATATCCAACGATGTGTTTTAAACGACACTTTAGGTCGCTCAATATAACCTGATATGGTGTTATGACAGCCAATCCCCAGAATTCCATTCACGCAAAATGTAAATTGGTGTGGATGTGATTGGTACCAGAGCTAAAGTTATAGAGAACTAGGTTGCATCATTGACCCTAGACTATAGCTACATTATCATAGCATCTCATAATTTCATCATAGTACATATTCACTTTTCATGCGGATTCACTTACACTTTATCTGAGATTATTTACTTTATTTCATATCGGTTGTCACGCAGATATGTCTTCAGATTCACATCCCATCACCATATCATCGGACTCTAGCTCTGATGATGTTCCAAATAACCCCATCATGGATGATGTTGCATCACATTCCAATCGAGATCGTGATCTTCCATTGGATCCACTCCGCCTTCCCAATCGATCATGACCGACACTCGATACCGAACCCTTCGGTGAGGAGGTTGCACCACTCCTCAATGCTAGCCCGCTTACACGATCCACCAAAGACCACTACTAGCACCATCACCACCATCATTACCATCTTCATCATATTTTCTTAGAGATCCTTTGCCTTCTTACGTGACTTGTCAGCCAAAAGCGTGCTTTCGCTTTGATATCCCCACCACCATCTACGAACCCAGCCACCGCTTAGGTTCGAAGTTAGGCGAGAGCTCTAAGGTCGCAGTGCCGGACACTTTCTACCGAGGCGTTAGGAGCCCGTATTGATAGTACATCCGTGATAGATATTGTCGCGATGTTGGAGGAACCGTTTTAGATAGGACCATTTTATCATGAGAGGTCGGAGGCCTAGTATTGGTAAGTGGTTTCTATTGATTTGTCACATCGAGTATCTGCATAGGCGCTAGACTGTGGAGAGTATTGCCGCTTGTGGTCGATTGAGAGAGTTGAGGAGTTTGGTGGATAGTTTGACTCCACTCAAAGTTCGATCTTGGATAGGTTTGAGCACCATGAGGTGCCTTATGTAGACTTTTGTCATGTATAGTTTTGACCATTACTATCCTAGTCACGGGGTGTGTGACGTAGTTTAAGGAACTTGTTGTATTTTGGTTGTTGTACAAACAAATGTATCAAGTATTGACTCTACTATGTAGGAATGGTTATTATTATCTATGATATCTGTCCATGTGGCCTAAATTTTCATGTATATTATCCACGTGTGTTGTGATTATATTTGTGATATTTCGCTATTGTTCCGTTGTGATTCCATTTATCTTTATGCATGTTGTGGTTGTGGATATATTTGTATGATGGTTGTTTCTACTACGAGTTCTCATGATTGTTTCATCTTGTGATTTTGAAGAATTATGGCGCCTAAGAAAGCTACAACGTAAATGACCTGCGTAAATTCAAAAGTTGGTGAACGATAGCATTGCTAATGCATTAAGAAAGGGAAAAGTTATCGCCGCCGCCGCCGAGGCCGCTGTCGCGCCGGCCGGCCGCCAGGCTAGCATCGCTACCGGTAATGCCGAGGATCCGGGTTAAGAAATGTTCATTAAAGATTTCAAGAGTGGTGAACCCACTAAGTCTGAGGTACCCGGAGCTACCGCAATGGTATGATGGTTTGAAAGTTGGAATCTGTTTTGCTTGTAACCGTCCGGATGACAAGAAGGTCAAATTTGCTAACAGCACTTTACTCGATGGAGCGCTGTCATGGTGGAAATCATATGCTCAACCGATTGGGATGGAGAATGCTTTTAAGTATGCGTGGGAGGAATTTAAGGTTTTGGTGACTAAGAAGTTTTGTCCTCAACGTAAATCAAAAGTTGGAGACTGAAGTTCTATGAAATTGGTACCATGGGGTATGATATCGACACTTACATTCTGAGATTCCGTGAATTAGCCGCGGCGTATGGCCGATGGTATCGGATAACGAGAAGTTGCTAGAGGCTTTTATTGGAGGACTTCCCGAGGTTATTCAAGGAGATGTGACTTCGTTTGATCCACAAACAATTGAGGAAGCTATTCGAGTGACTCGTGGTTGATGGCACAAGTAGTGAAGCGAGGTAAGTACACCACCACCAACCGAAACAACAACAACCCCAACAACCGCTTCAACAATAACCGAGGCAACTACAACAACAATAACAACAACAACAAACGCAAGTGGGACACACAAGGGTAGGAATGCTACTCAACCACCACCCAAGAGGCAAGAGGTTGCTAAGGCTTATGTTGCGGGTCAAAAGGAAGGAAAAGGATATACTGGGTTTTCTAAGCGTAATAAGTGTTTGAGTCATCACAATCCGTCGATGTCCCGATCCATGTGAATTGCAAGAAAGTTGGTCACCGTATTAGGGATTGCAAGTGGCCACAAGTTACATGTTTTGCTGGGGAACCGACACTACAAGAGGGATTGTAAAGAAAGGAGAGAATCAAGCAACCAATCAAGGAGGTTTTGCACGAGGAAGGGTTTACGCCATTGGAGGCGAGAAGATAGGGAGGACCCAATGTCATAACGGGCACGCTTTCTCAATAATCGTTATGCTTCAGCTTTATTTGATTCGGTGCCAATAAAAGTTTTGTGTCCACTGCATTTGCACCTTTGCTCAACATTAAACCAACTACATTGACTATCATACAACGTCGAATTAACTAATGGTAGCGTAGTTAACACCAACACCATTGTCCGCGGTTGCACATTCAATTTTCTTAATCATCCTTCAAACATAGACCTCATGCCTGTAGAGCTTGGTAGTTTTGACGTCGTCATTGGCATGGACTGGTTATCTAAGCATCGTGCAAAGATCATTTGTGATGAGAAAGTTGTTCATCTTCCCCTAAACGCGAAACTTTGATTATTCGTGGGAACGAAGGGAACCAGACTTTATCAATATCGTGCATCAAAACGGAGAAAGTACATAAGAAAGGTTGTCTAGCTTTCTTAGCCCATGTAACCGAGAAAAAGTCGGAGGAGAAGCGACTTGAAGATGTTCCTATTGTCCGAGAATTTCCTGAAGTATTTCCCGAGGATTTACCGGGACTTCCACCGGCACGCAAGTAGATTTCAAATTGACTTAGTGCCGGATCTGCACCGATTGCGCGAGCACCATACCGTCTAGCACCATCCGAAATGCAAGAGTTGTCTAATCAATTGCAAGAGCTTCTAGACAAAGGATTCATTAGGCCGAGTTCCTCGCCTTGGGAAGCACCGGTCTTGTTTGTGAAGAAGAAGGATGGATCCTTCCGAATGTGCATAGATTATAGAGAATTGAACAAGTTAACGGTGAAGAATCGTTACCCACTCCCCAGAATTGATGACTTGTTTGATCATTTGCAAGGTTCAAGTATTTACTCCAAGATTGATCTTCGAATCGTTATCATCAGCCGAGTTCGGGAAGAGGATATTCCGAAACAGCGTTTAGAACACGTTACGGTCATTAGAGTTTCAGTGATGCCGTTTGGATTGACTAATGCACCGCCGGTATTCATGGATCTCATGAATAGAGTTTGTAAGCCGTATTTGGACAAGTTTGTTATTGTGTTCATCGACGACATATTGATCTACTCCAAGAGCAAAGAGAGCCCGAAGAGCATTTAAGACGATTTTAAGGCTACTCAAGAAGAGAAGTTGTATGCCAGTTTTCGAAGTGTGATTTTTGAACCACAAAGTGCAATTTCTTGGTCCACATCATTGATAGTCAAGGACTACAAGTTGATCCCGCAAAGATTGAAGCCGTGAAAGATTGGGCTACTCCAACGAATCCTACAGAAATTCGACAATTCCTAGGACTAGCAGGTATTACGAAGGTTCATCGAAAGTTTTTCGAAGATAGCGAGACCTTTGACCAAGTTGACACAGAAAAACAAGAAGTACGAGTGGGGAAAGAAACAAGAAGTTGCTTTTCAGTTGCTGAAGCAAAAGCTTTGCAGTGCGCCAATTTTGGCACTACCCAAAGGCATTGAGAACTTTGTTGTATTTGCGAACTTCTCATAAAGGACTTGGGGCTGTTTTAATGCAAAACGAGAAGGTGATAGCGTATGCTTCCGACAACTTAAGGTTCATGAGAAGAACTACACAACTCATGATCTCGAGTTAGGAGCCGTAGTTTTCGCGCTCAGATTTGAGACACTACCTCTACGTACCAAAGTGCACAGTGTTCACCGACCACAAGAGTTTGCAATATATTCTTGATCAGAAGGAGCTTAATATGAGGCAACGTCTTTGGTTGGAGTTACTCAGCGACTATGATTGTGAAATCAAGTATCACCCGGAAAAGCCAATGTTTTGGCTGATGCTCTTAGTCGGAAAGGAGACCTAAACCTTTAAGAGTTCGTTCATTAGGAATGACGATTATTTCTCCTTTACCATCGAAAATCCATGAAGCACAAGTCGAGGCACTTAAGGAGGAAAATCGACCAAGTGAAAAGCTTTATGATGCCCGAAGCGCAAATGGTTTTGTAAAGAGAGCAGATGGAGTATTATGTTTCAAGGATAGAATGTGGTTTCCATTGTATGGCGGAATACGAGAATTGATTATGCATGAGTCGCATAAGTCAAAGTATTCTATTCATCCAGGTTCGGATAAGATGTATCAAGATCTTAAGAAGCTTATTGGTGGCCGACATGAAAGCGAAATTGCCACGTACGTTAGCAAATGTCTTACCTACGCTAAGGTAAAAGTTGAATATCAGAAGCCTTCAGTTTTACTCCAACACCGGAAATTCCTCAATGGAAATGGGAACCGCATTACAATGGACTTTGTTACGAAACTTCCTAGACATCGGAGGTTACGACGCTATTTGGGTAATTGTTGATCGTCTTACCAAATCAGCCCATTTCATACCGATGAGAGAGACTTATTCAATGGAGCAACTCACTAGACTTTATGTCAAGGTAATAGTCTCGAGGCACGGAGCACCAATTTCTATCATTTCCGACAGAGATAGTCGATTTACTTCAAACTTTTGGAATTCATTGCAAGATTCATTCGGAACTAGATTAGAGATGAGCACAGCATATCACCCACAAACCGATGGTCAAAGTGAAAGGACAATTCAAACATAAGACATCTGCTGAGAGAGCATGTAATTGATTTGGAAATGGTTTGGCTAACCATTTGCCCTTGATAGAATTCTCGTACAACAATAGTTATCACACCAGTATCAAGATGGCACCATTCGAGGCACTGTATGGTCAAGGCCATCACCTTTTGTTGGGCCGAGGTAGGAGCACGCACAACTTACTGGTCCAAAATGGTACGGGGAAACCACGGAAAAGATTGTTCAAATTCGTGATAGACGCAAACTGCCAGGAGTCGACAGAAAAGGTATGCGGATGTTAGACGCAAGGATTTGGAATTTCAAGTAGGTGACAAAGTTATGTTGAAAGTAATCGCCTTGGAAGGGCGTGGTACGATTTGGAAAGCGTGGGAAGTTAAACCCAAGATACATTGGACCATTCAAGATTTTGAGCAGAGTTGGTCCGGTAGCTTATCGTCTTGATCTTCCGTCAGAACTCATTCATGTGCACAACACGTTTCACGTTTCAAACTTGAAGAAGTGTCTTTCGGACGAATCACTCGTTATTCCATTGGACGAAGTTCAACTTGACGACAAACTCAATTTTGTGGAAGAACCTGTAGAAATCATGGACCGCGAGGTCAAGCGGTTGAAACAGAGTCGTATTCCTATTGTGAAAGTCGTTTGGAATTCTCGACGAGGTCCTGAGTTTACTTGGAACGGGAGACCAATGCGTACGCACAGTATCCTCATCTTTTTGCCGACACCGTTAGACCTAACAACGATTGAATTCAGGGACTGAATTCCTTTTTGGATGGGCAAATGTGACAACCCGTACTTTCAGGTCATTTCTCGACACAATTCATGTCTCATTATTTCAACATTTATAGTAAACTTGGTTTACTTGTTTCAAATTCGCGTAACCTTGGAGGTTTAGCGGCGAATTCATGATCATGACATCACGTACATTTCATATGGACTATGATTAGTCTACATTTCATTGACATCATTTGCATCATATCAATTCACTCATGACATATCATATCATTGATAATAGGTCCCGGTTAACGCATCACATTAAACCTCGGTGTACTCACTCTTGCCATTATTCTATTTTACCAAGTGAGTTTTCATAGCCCCGTTTTACATGCTTTCGATTATTTTCAAACCCACGGGGAAGAATACATTGCACTACATTTTTCTTTGACGATACCCAAGTATGTTAAATGCATTACATTGCTTAAGTTACCGCATTTGCCAATTTGAAAGTCCCCATTACTTGAACATGACCCGTTAATCTTTGAAGCGAGGATGAGTGGATAGATCTATCGAGGGTGCGCCTCCATCCGGTTGGTGAATCCCAACCAGGAAAACGATGCATTTCATTTGATCACATTACGAGTTGTCTGCAAACACTCTGCAGCGGCATACATGATTGAATAGTCTAGTTTCGGGGTCATGGGCTTAGAGCAATTGTAACATTATTTTTTTTTGTGACTGAATGGTCATACATGATAGATACTTGTGTAGTCGTATAAATCATTTACATAAACCTATGATTTCTCACCAACATTATTGTTGACCGTTTTAGCAATGTATTTTCAGGTAACTGAGGCATTATCATCATGACATGGTTTAGGGACCTACATTTTGAGTCGCGGTGTCGACTTACATTATGTACATTATGGCACTTTATTTCAAAACATCGTTTGGATTGTATTATATTTGTATTTCCGCAAACTTTGGTAAACCTTTTGGACCGATGTTGTACTCTGAATGTTTTTATTATAATATCCAACGATGTGTTTTTAAAAACGACACTTTAGGTCGTTCAATATAACTGTGATGTGGTGCTATGACAGTCAATCCCCCAGGAATTCCATTCCGCTGCAAAACAGGTAAATTGGGGGTGTGACAGATGCCTTTAAATACCCATCCTATTATCATTTCCTCCTACTCCAATGTGGAGAATGCCTTGTCATTCCCTATCACAATTTTTATATCAGCTGATTCATCACCGATAACGTCGAATGCCAAGATAAACCTTTAAGAGGGCGAAGTCACTCTCACTCCTTTGTTTCACCACTAACATGTCTAGTTACACGTTATTCACGCATTAAGTCACTAGACCATCATACATTTGAAGCACTTACAACACCTCATAACCCCTTTGGGAACCCGTCGATTATTTTGAAAAGTAACCTTAAATTTATCACCTCATATCACTCTCTTTAGAGCTTATTCTTAACATAGGACTTTGTTACGTCTCACCTTTCCTCTTATCTTGAAGAGTTATGGCACGAAGAAACTGCACCAGAGATGACACCAACTGCTATCCAAAGGTATATAGAGGATAGTATAGCCGAGGCACTAAGGAAAGAACGAGCAACGGTAGCTGCTGTCTGCTGAGGCCACGGTTGCTGCGAAGTTTGCTAGACTTGCTACTACTTCAGGAGCTGCAGGAGGATCTGGAGTTCGAAATTGTACATACAAGGACTTTAAGAACTGTGATCCTACAAAATTCAAAGGCACAGAAGGAGCCAATGCTATGGTTCGATGGTTTGAGAAGATGGAGTCTGTGTTTCTTCTATGCAATTGCCCAGATGACTACAAGGTGAAGTTTGCCACTGGTACACTCTTAGATGGCGCAATGTCATGGTGGAATTCGTATGCGCAGCCTATTGGTATCGAAAATGCTTACAAGCTCACGTGGGATCAATTCAATAGGTTGTTGACAAAGAAGTATTGTCCACGCAGCGGTGAAGAAATTAGAAACGGCATTTTATGAGTTAGTGACTGTTGGTTATGACATCGAGACCTACATTAGGAGGTTTCAAGAATTGACTGCACTATGTCCATCAATGGTTTCGGACAATGAGAAACTACTGGAAAATTTCATTGGAGGACTTCCACAATGTATTCAAGGAGATGTAACTTCTTCCTATCCACAAACAATTGAAGAAACTGTCAGGATAACTCAAAAACTCATGGCTCAAGTTGTGAAGGGGGAAAACATTACCAACAATAACAATAACAATAACAATAACAACAACAACAACAACAACAACAACAACAACAACAACGACGACAACCAAACTAGCAACAACAAAAGGAAATGGGAAAATTACCAGGGAGGTTATGATAACGACAACCAAAACCGTAACACTAATCATCATCAACAACAGAATAGAGGGCAAGAAACTGCAATGGTTTATGTTGCTGCACCAATAGAAGGCAGAGGTTATGTTGGAAACTACCCGCTATGTAATCGATGTAAGTATCATCACTTTCGGTCTTTGCCCTGTTAAGTTCTACAAGTGTCAAAAACTAGGACACCATGCCAGGAATTGTAGAGGCAAGATCATAGTTATATTTACAATGCGGGGAGCAAGGACACTATCGGAATCAATGTCCTCAAACCAAGGTTAACAAGTTGAAGTGCTCATGGGAATGCATACTATTAGAAGGAGGAGAAGCTCGTCATGGTCTCAACAATGCGGAAGACTGAAGAAGTTCAGAAACTAACAGTCTTAATTTTTCCTTATGTACTATGTCGTACTAAGTTTATGTCTTCCATCATATTCGGATCTTATGAATTAAGATGTATTACTTTTGATAAACCACTCGTTGTAAAATATTCTCATTAAGCGTACTTTCTTTTCCTTCTAATTCGTTATCACTTACAAGGTTTAGATCTCTGTAAACATCGAGAGTTATAACAACTAAACCCAACGTCACATTATCGTTCCTTAATTATACATAGCCTAGCTAACTATGTCTAATTCTGAGGGATATCGTTCTAATTATACATAGCCTAGCTAACTATGTCCTAATTCGGAGGATCATGTTATGTTGGGAGCATTATTATAAGTCTTAGTGCAAGCAGGGGTTTTAACATATTCATAAAAGTCAAAGTTATGCTCATCGGAGACATTCATCCAATATTTTTTTCTTTACAATGATGTTTTGTACGCTCTAAATCATCGATAACCATAACGACATCTCTTCATGTCTTCTTTCCTCGATATTCATCATAAACTCAAAAATTCGATAGACTAACACGAACTGAATTCAGGGACTGAATTCCTTTTTGGTTAGGCGAATGTGACAACTCGTATTTTCAGGTCATATTTCAAAACATTACTCATGCTTCATCATTTATCATTTATCGTAAACTAGATTTACGAGCATCAAATTCACGTAACCGTAATGGTTTAGCTGTGAATTCATGAACATATCATCAAGGGC
The DNA here is from genome assembly GCA_910596185.1 of Chrysanthemum makinoi. NCBI lineage: Eukaryota > Viridiplantae > Streptophyta > Magnoliopsida > Asterales > Asteraceae > Chrysanthemum > Chrysanthemum makinoi. The sequence continues at coordinate 180,334,221 of OU343225.1, forward strand.
ATTTCATATAGGCTAGGTTTAGTCTATATTTCATTGGCATCATTATCATCATATTAATTTATGCATGGTTTTGCATTTTTCATTAAACGTTTAGTTTCCTATTAAATAAACGCTATCGCGTAAACATTATTTTGAAACATTGATCCGACACTTCCAAAAATATTCCTAATATATTTTTATACTCATTTTAAGACTATAAAAATTATATTATTAATTTACCCGATGTTTTCAATTTATTTCGTATATAAATTGTTATATTTATATAATTACGACGGTTTTCTTAAAAACTACACGATAATTATTATTTCACTCAAATTTTGCAAGAAATGTATTTTTATAATTTTTATGACCTCGATATATTTTATCTTGACCCATTAAAAGTTATTTTTATCTAACGCTACCCTAAATACTCAAATGTGTATACAATTTATCACATGTCTTCAAGTAACTTACATTAAATTACACTTATACATATATAAAAAAATATATATATATAACAAAGAGGTGACTAACACCCCTTGTCGACACAAGGGGTGAGTCACAAGTGATTTGCAAATATCTCTTGCTAGTAGAAGTATTATACACTTTAACAAACACATACTAAGACATAATATCAAGGTGAAAACCCAATCTCTTCCTCTCTTCCTCACAAAACCGGCAACCACAAGGATCATAAGAGGAATCATCAAATATTTTTCAAGACAAGGTTTTAACACTCTAGTCTCACTCTTTATTAAGGTTTTGCAATAAAAACCTAAGGTGATTAGGAAAAATCCATTGTCCATTAACCTCATCAAGTAACTAGTAAGCATCCATATTCATGTGTTTATTTCATATTCATTGTTATATTCATTTCATCATACTTGAGAAAACATGCAAGTCTCATGAGGTTTATACCACTTTTACATTGATTTTAAGAGTTATATATATATTTGTTATCCTATAATTACTCCTTGTTATTAATCACTCTTAGTGATGCCTAGGAACCCATGACACCCTAAGAAGGTGTATGGTAGGATTATAATAGCTTCGGAGTTGTTTTGAATTGGTTGGAATAGGTTTGGCGCGTGAAAAACTCATTTCGACAAGTCTAATTTAGGGTCTGTCCATATTTTGAAAATCTGGAAAATCCGACGGTAAGCAAAATATTTTGGGCTAGATATTTGGAAAATACACTTTAAAACGAAAACATGGCCGCTTGAACGGGTTAAAACGGAGCTATAACGAAGAAGTTATGCTATTTTGAAGTTTGACGACGAAAACTAACTGTTTCAGAAAATTCAGCAAGCTGTCTCAACTTTTTGCGAGTCAAAAATGAGTCTTAAGCGTTGTTAAATGTGTCGACTTATCAAAAATATATTAGTATATGTTATCACGATTCCGTGGATATATAAAACGTAGAAAACGGACTTATAACGATAAAGTTATTCACATTTTAACAAAGTTGCCGTAACTTTATTCTATTAGCAAAATTAATATAATCTCTATTAAACAAATATAACGGCCAACAAGGACCATGTTGAGGGTCGTTTTTAACAATGACGGAGTACTTTTTATAAAGTGATGTCTTCTAGTAAAAGTAAGTTCGCCTAGCATATTTTTTCAAAATGTCAAACCATTTGTCAAGCGGAGTTGTAACGAATAAGATACGGTCATTTAAATTTTGCCGGAAAACCATCCTTAAACTATATTTTGGGACACAAGTACCATACTTTAACTATATTTTTCTCTATGATCGATGTGCACCATTTTACGACTAGCTTTTAGAGGCCGTGTAGTCACTTTCATGAATATTTCAACGACATTATTTTACGACGAAAAGTTATAATTTCTTAATAAATCACTAAATGATTATCGTCGGATATCATTTCAACGTAAATACATTTGGAGTAATTTAAAAATGGTCAAGACGTTAAGAGATTATTTCTCGACGAGAAATATTATTTTCAAAAATTCACAAGTGGTATAGATATCATCCGAATTCCATGCATAACATTACATCATAACTTATTATGTATCATATCATTCATAATAGGTCAAGTTTAGAGATTCACGCTACATTTCGGTGTATCCACTTTTTTCATTATAATCATTGCAACAAGTGAGTTTCCATAGCCCCATTTTCGATTATTTTTAATGTTTTTATTAAACTCTTTGGGGGAGATACATGCTCAACTATTTTAAAGACATTCATGATTATTTGCAACTATATGTTTATCTGAATTGAATGTTTGGTCATATTCTATATCATAAATCATGGAACTAAAGGTCTTGGGATTATTATTGAGCTAAAGATCTTGGGATTATTATTGAGCTAAAGGTCTTGGGATTATTATTGAGCTAGAGGTCTTGGTATTTTTATTGAGCTAAAGGTCTTGGGATTATTTGAAACAACACTCATATGTGTTATATCAATTGAATATTGATAGATTTAGTAATGTACTGTTATGTGAATTCATTTGACATCATGCATTTGAACATATACTATACATATTTTGGCAATGGGTTGTAAACACACAGGTTGCAAGTTTTGTATGGGCGGAACTTGGAACTGAGTGGATTTGCAATGCCTTTGTTGCATAAACGATTTTGAAAGGTTTTTCATTTCAACGCAAACTCTATGAACTCACTCAACCTTTGTGTTGACACTTTTTAGCATGTTTTATCTCAGGTATCTAAGGCATTCACTTAATGGCATGCATGTGGACTTATCATAGAGTCGTGGTGACGACACGTCACACATGGGATTTATGCATTTTAAAACATCGTTTGGCTTGTAACAAAATTTATTTCCGCACAAGTTGATTTTCATTTGGGACCTACATTTTGTAAACTCTGATTATTTTATTAAATCAAGCGATATATTTTCCAAACGACACTTTAGGTCGTTCAATATTTCTGTAACTGTGATGCTATGACAGTCAATCCCCAGGAATTCCATTCCGCTGCAAAACAGGTAATTTGGGGGTGTGACATCCTGATACTCCTAACTACTTATAGACACCAAATTAAATCCTAATTCTAACTTAAACCTACCTAATATTAAGCGAAAAAAGTGACAGTTGGACATATTGGAACTGATTTAGCTACTGACAGAATTAAAAATGTGACATTGAAAACTCAAAAATTGTGAAGACTAGTGAAAGTTTTAAAAACAAACTTGTGAGCTTAAACACAAGCTCACATTGACTTAAAAACAAACTTTGAACAATCTTGATTAAAGGTGCATACAAACTAAAATAGCAGATTCATAAAGTAATTTGCAAAACTGGAATTTTAAATTAACTTGAAATTAAAGTACATTGAAAATTAAAGTTGACATGTAATGTAAATGACAAGGAAAGTAAAATTGGAACTAGAATAAGAAATTCTAGACAAATTTTACAAATGTGCTTGTGGAAAACTAGAAGGGGGGGTTGAATAGTTTTACCAATTTAAAACTTCCTTTTAAATATTTAGATCGACTTATGTCAATCTATTTGATTGTTTATGTTGGACGTTGATAGATGGATATATAAACGTGAAATGAAATATAAAGAGTAAGAAGCACATCACCACAACACAAGTTATTTACAGTGGTTCGGCTACAAGGACACCTTCCTTGCCCTACTCCACTCCCCGAGTCACCTACTCGAGTGTTCGTAAGCACTACACCAACTCCTTGTGGCGGAGAAGCCTTCACAACGTCGCTTAACCTTTTTCCGGTACAAAGCTAAATACCGAGTTCTTTCACACCAAGGCGAACCACACCTAACACAACGTCGCCTACCCTTTATACGGTGCTAGGCTAACCACCGAGTTCTTTCACACCTTAGGAGAACTAATCCTATCACAACGTCGCCTACCCTTTATTAGGTACTAGGCTAAGCACCTTAGTTCTTTCACACCTTAGGTGAACTACACCTTCACGACACAACACCTAATCTCAAGGAGATCTACTCCTTTTTACAACACCATCAAGGATATCACCATCCTTGTAGATAAACAAATACACATATGTATAACGATGCACATCATCTTATACTACCTAAGCATTCTCCCCAAATGCTACTTGATTTGATTCTTTAGCATCCTTCACTAATGCCTTTGACACAACGCTTGGCACCCTTCACTAATGCCTTCGTCTTGACACCTTTAGCATCTTTCACTAATGCTTTGACACGAATGATGAGCACCTTTCACTAATGCTTTCATCTTGACACTTTTGGCATTCTTCACTAATGCCTTCAACCCAACATCTATGGGGAAAGGAAGAACTATCAACAAGAGAGCCTTAGTAGTCTTGATGATGACGAAGCATAGCAACTCATGGACTTTGAGCTTGCACGTCTTCAAGAGGTGGTGATCTCTCCTTTAAGAGGAACCTAGTAGATCACACAAAAACAAAAGACAAACTACATAGATCACCTAGATCTGAGGTTAGAGGGTTAGAATACTTTGGGGTAGTATGTGTGAAAAAGCACACTTAGAGAGGAAGAAATGGCTCTCTATTTATAGAGGAAATTCTCTTCTGTTTCCCGGATCCCAAGGATCCCTACCACAAGGGATCCGGCTAGCACAACGCTAGGGATCCGGCTAGCACAACGTTAGGGATCCGTGGTCCGCTCCTCTTTGCCCATGGGTATTTTTGGTTATGGGTCATGGGTTATGTGTTGATCCATGGTTTTCTTTCTAGATTCAATGAACTTGGTTAAGTGGTATATATAAAACCATGGGTTATGGGTCAAAACCATTTGCTAGTATTTACCCATTTAGTATATACTTGTATTTACCCATTTTAGCATACACTTAGTTTTTACCCATTTTAGTATACTTAGTTTAAGTATATGTTTAACCCAATATGTAAACACTAGTTGTTGTACATATGTATCTAAATCATAAAATCACTTATACTTGTTTTAGTGTTTTATGTGACAACTTAATTGTGTTAGAAAACTATTAACTCAAACTATTTACGTACTCTATTTGTTTCGTTAAAATGATTTTACTTTTGTTATGGACAAAACATTAGAAGATCGTAAAATATAAATAAACGTTTTTACGGCTTATTTGTATTAACAATCTCCCCCTTTTTGTTGATGACAAAACATAAAATTATTTTAAGGAAAAAGCTAAAATTCGTAAAAATTTGAATTTGTAGTTTTTACTTTCTTCTCACCCTTTTTGTCGAAACAAAAAGTGTTAAAAGAAACTAACACATGTTTTTTTTTTAAATTGTAAAAATGTAAAGAGAGCAAGTGACGGGAATGGTACTCGTCTTAACTCCCCCTTGACGAGTCCATCCCTATGTAAGGGCGTCAAGGACATAGCGTAAAATAAACTAATTGTGTTTGCAACTAAGTTTGCAAATGGTTCGTCTAAGTGACGAGAACGTGCTCCCCCTTGAATATTGCAATGTTGCAATGGGGTGTCATGAAGTGTAATCCAAAATTGGATTAAGTTGCAAGTGATTTTTGCAATGTTGTTTGACACAAAGCTCCCCCTAGCTTTATGGTGTCAATATCTTCATGTGTATTTTGAATAACTACAAAACAAAGGTTAGAAAAACAAGAGTATAGTGCATAATTTCCTGCAAAAGAGACTCAAGTTAGTATAAATTTGTACTCCTGTACCACGGATCCCACGGTTCCCTTCAAGGAGGGATCCGTCTAGTTATCTGGAAGGGATCCGGCTATCTGTTGACAGTATCTTCAGCAATGAAGAAATGTCAAGGAATGCTATTTTGAGAGAATGAGATATATGTTCAATATATCAAGCACAACAACAACAAAGAAAAAAATAATCATAGCATATAAGTATTCATTCAATAAAATAAGAGATACACCACCAAATCTCTAAAACTAAGAGAATGAACTTAGCCATATAAGTACTACTAATGCTAATCTCATTACGAGACTTAGAATGTGACAATGTGCTTAAGTCTAGGGATGGATGGACTTGTTGAATTGATCCAACTTTGCAAGAAGATGATTGAACATGAAATGTATCTCATTTCGTACTTCTTGAACAAGTCCTTGAGTTTTTAGACAATTTGAGCAAATATTGTCTTGGTTTGGCCCCGAAGGGAAAGGGATATTTTGAGGGGGCTCAATGTGTGTTTGAGGGTCTTCATTTTGAGAAGTTGGGAGAGGTTCTAAAAATGAGGGTGGTAATGGAACTTCTTCTATATGATCAAGGTTGTTCCTTGTCTCCCATGATGGGCTAGTTGGTGTTGTAGGTGGTTCCGGATTTAATGAAAAGGTTGGTGAATGGGAGGTTCTTAGTGATGAATGGAACAATGAATATATGTTTGGATGAGGAAGAGGCTCATTCAAGAAGTGTAGTCCATTCTCAATGAATGAAGGTTTTGATGGCTTGCTAGAACTAGCCATGTTTGGTTTGGAACTAGATGACCCTTTTTCTAGTTGGAAAGGTTTGATGCTAATCCTTGCGGTTTTCTTAGCTTTTGTTGGATGGGTTTGATGAGGTGGGATTCTAGAGTCATTATCTCTAATGGGAGATGTTTCGGTGGATGAAATTTCATGGATCATTTGACCCTTTCTTTTGGATGATCCTATGTTTGAGGAGTTGTTGCTAAGAGCCTTAGTTATGGTGATGAAGGTGCTAATGTGAGCTTCTAATTTCTGATTTTTGAAAGGTAATTGAGGATGGTGCCATAAACCTAAGATTGTTTGGTTTATAAAGAGTAATTTGAATTTGGGAATTAAATTCTTGACCACTTAGAAGACTAAGCATGCTTTTGTGATTTTGATCAGCTCTAGGAAGATAATCAATGTATGCTAAGAGTGGTTAGAAAACCAAAAGGTGACATGAGTTTGAATATAGGAGCTGATTTATGTTCTCTGTATCTACGGATCCCGCGGATCCCTCTCAGTAGGGATCCGCCTGGTTAAAGACCAGGGATCCGGCTATCAAACATGGTCTAGGTGAAATCATTATGCTTTTGTAAGGTTGGTTATTAATGGATTTCGAGAGTTTAACTTAATTTTGAAGTCTTTAGCTGTTGGATATCTCAAACCCTTAACCATAACAAGTAATGGTGTTTAATGATGATTTTGACCAAGAAAATTTGACTTTGGGTAGTCTAATTATATGTTTGACAATGATTCCATTTAATTTGATGTGGAGAAGTGGTGATAACAAGTCCTAGAAGTCAGATGATGTCCTAATAGGAATTTACTAAAATCCTTAAAAAAATAAAAAAATAAAAGAATTGAAAAAAAATAATTTTGGCCTTTAATTTTGATTAAAGGTGATTGAGATTAATTTGCTAAAATTGAAAGATATACCTAACTAAGTGCTATCAAGAGTGATAGATAATGTGTGAGTGTTAGATCGGAATTATGGTGAGTTTTGACTAGTGGAAAAATCAAAATATTTCAAAGATGTATCCTAGATAGGTCATGGATGAGAGTGAGATCTTCAACTATTTGAGAAAAACTTAGTTGGCTCTAGTATCTTATGTTTGACTTGTTGGAGATGATATAATAGAATGTTTTGATGTACCTAAATCTGTATTGCATATCAGATACCACGGATCCCACGGTTCCCTTCTGGGAGGGATCCGTCTAGTACAAATGCTGGGATCCGCCTACTGCAGATCAGAAGGCTTTCCTCAGCAATGTGCAATTTTGCACTTCTTAGTAAATCCTCTTCTAGTGGTTTTATGGGAACTAAATGTACGAGCACAACTACTATGATGTAAGTCAAAGTAGAGATAGCTAGAATTCCTAGAATGAGTGACGACGACCATTCAAAGGGTCGTAAAATCTCATTTTCCAAGTACCTACGTTAGAATTGTTTAGTGCCATGGTATGGCCATACCTATAAACTACAAGCATAATTTAAAATGTTTACAAACCATTGTTTGAAATTGTTCATCAAAGTTTGATTCTTTCAAACCTTACCTTTCTCCTTCTTCTTCACTTCTTCACCCGTCCTTTACTCTTTATCAAACTATCTTCACTTCTTCTTCTTTAAGAAATTGGCGAAGCATTTGAAGATTCCCATGGTTTGTTGCCATTCGGGTGATTCATTTGGGATGTTTGGCAATTGATTAATGTAGTCCAAGGGGTCAAGATCGATATTTACGAGTGGGTTGCTACTACTCCCTTCATCTCCACCTTCTCCTTGCCTTTCCCTTTCGTCCGAGGAGTCCGTGGTTGGGTGTGGTCTCTTGCTTTCCACCATAAACCTTGTTGTTCTACCTTCGGTCAATGGTACCATAACCTTATTGCAAAAGCTATGATCAAGGGATTGTGGAGAAGGATCTCAAGCAAAGATGAATTTGGCGAGACGGGTTAAAAGCATTGCGTACGGAAGCACCATATTGTCCATGCTTCTAACACTTGCCGTTCTTTTTACCATGTAGTAGGCAAGGTTGAATTGAGTATTGGTCACTAGGCAATAGATCATGAAGCTTAGACATGCGTTGGGGTGGTCCTTGTTCCCTACTAGGCATACCACATTTTCTCTTATCACATCCTCCCACTTCCTATACAATGCATACATTTCCAAAAGCTCCATTTGAAAAGGATCCCTATGGATCACTTTTGACTTCCTTGTGACTCTTGATGGTGAGGCTCTTGGCATGAACACGGTGTCCCTCACCGTGGTTGCTTCCGGGATCAAATTGTAGTAAATATCATGATGATCCACCATTGTGTGTAGTTGTTCCAAAGACCATTCATTCGAGTACATACAGATGCCTTGAAATGGAACTCCTATGATTCTCCCAAGCTCTATAAGAGAAAGACTAAACTCTCGCTCATTGATGGTGAATTCAATTGAGATGGACCCGTCATCATTTCTAATTATCCTCATTGTCTTGTAAAACTCAAGCACAAAGACCGGGAAAATTTGTTCGTTTATATCCAATAAACAATCAAACCCAATAGTTGCAAAAACTTCCCTTATGTCAGTATTTGCAAGAAATGATGGATCAACAACTCTACCTTCATGAAAGAGTCTCCTTTCGAGCATCTTAAAGGCTTTTCTATCGTCCGGACTTAAGCCATTTTTCCTATGATACATGGGTATGTAGTGGGCGGTGTCTTGGTAATCTTGTTGCTTGTTGCTAGGCATGATAATCCTAAACAATACAACCCAATGTGGTGTTAATGATGAATAGTAGCCTAGAGGGTTTGATCACAATTTTGCTCTCATCATCTTTGTTGAGTTCAAGGGATGTGTTTAATTTGTATTAACAATGTTAATTCTTTGATTTAGATTATCTTAGAAAACAATGTGGTGACAAATTATAATAAACCCATTTGAACCCAACTCTTAAAGATGAAGAAATTGTAATTCTAAGAATCAAGGAATTAAACTAACAATGTAGTGAAGATTATACTTACACAAGTGATTGTTAGACTTGAGGAGAATGATCAATTTGCTCCTATGAACAGTACCTGGGTTTTTGTTCGTGAGTCTTTGAGGTGAGTATTATTGTGAAACATCCACAGTGATCGTTCTTGATGATATACTGTCTTCTGTTGCACGGATCCCGCGGATCCCTCTCATTTGGGCTCCGGCTAGTGTAAACCGAGGTATCTGCCATAACAGCAAAAATCAGCTCAAACATTCCTTGATAACTAAGGTTTGGGAGTTCTAAACAACCTAATGTTTTGGTGTTTAAGGTTCTAAAACTTGTGATTTGAGGTTTTTGAAGATTCAGTACTATTCTTATTATACGAAGTTTCCTTTTTAAGAATTAGTCATAATTCTTGGGAAACTTTTCAAACATTATAATAAAATCCCATTTTATTATAACATAAGAAATTTCACATGAAAATTTATAGACATAGATGAAGTGTCAATAAGTTCTTTGTGATGAATAATGATAATGGTTATCAAATAACCAAAATGTCATTATTACGAAATCATAGTGTAGTTTCTACAAATAAGTCGAAGAATACTATTTTTGATAATGACTTTAATATAGAAAACTATTAGAACAATTACTAATAAATCATGCAACTATGATTTCAATAATAAAATTAAAAGCAAGTGATTAGTAATCATACCTTGGCTAAATATTCTTTTTGCGAAAGGAAATATTTAGATAAGTTCTTTATGCTCTTCTTGGTGACTCCAAATTCAAGTATGGATAATGCTTAGAAAAAAAAATGTTAGAGCATTCTATCATTGTCCAACAATAAACAATATAGTGATTTTGAAATATGATGAAGATAATCCTTCTTTGTAGTTTTCAAACATACACGGATCGTATCAAGTCTTTAAAGTACAACATACTATAAGAAACTTGCTAACCTGGCTCTGATACCAATTGTGGAAAACTAGAAGGGGGGTTGAATAGTTTTACCAATTTAAAACTTCCTTTTAAATATTTAGATCGACTTATGTCAATCTATTTGATTGTTTATGTTGGACGTTGATAGATGGATATATAAACGTGAAATGAAATATAAAGAGTAAGAAGCACATCATCACAACACAAGTTATTTATAGTGGTTCGGCTACAAGGACACCTTCCTTGCCCTACTCCACTCCCCGAGTCACCTACTCAAGAGTTCGTAAGCACTACACCAACTCCTTGTGGCGGAGAAGCCTTCACAACGTCGCTTAACCTTTTACCGGTACAAAGCTAAATACCGAGTTCTTTCACACCAAGGCGAACCACACCTAACACAACGTCGCCTACCCTTTATACGGTGCTAGGCTAACCACCGAGTTCTTTCACACCTTAGGAGAACTAATCCTATCACAACTTCGCCTACCCTTTATTAGGTACTAGGCTAAGCACCTAGTTCTTTCACACCTTAGGTGAACTACACCTTCACGACACAACACCTAATCTCAAGGAGATCTACTCCTTGTTACAACACCATCAAGGATATCACCATCCTTGTAGATAAACAAATACGCATATGTATAACGATGCACCTCATCGATTATACGACCTAAGCATTCTCCCCAAATGCTACTTGATTTGATTCTTTAGCATCCTTCACTAATGCCTTTGACACAACGCTTGGCACCCTTCACTAATGCCTTCGTCTTGACACCTTTAGCATCTTTCACTAATGCTTTGACACGAATGATGAGCACCTTTCACTAATGCTTTCATCTTTACACTTTCGGCATTCTTCACTAATGCCTTCAACCCAACATCTATGGAGAAAGGAAGAACTATCAACAAGAGAACCTTAGTAGTCTTGATGATGACGAAGCATGGCAACTCATGGACTTTGAGCTTGCACGTCTTCAAGAGGTGGTGATCTCTCCTTTAAGAGGAACCTAGTATATCACACAAAAACAAAAGACAAACTACATAGATCACTTAGATCTGAGGTTAGAGGGTTAGAATACTTTGGGGAAGTATGTGTGAAAAAGCACACTTAGAGAGGAAGAAATTGCTCTCTATTTATAGAGGAAATTCTCTTCTTTTTCCCAGATCCCACGGATCCCTACCACAAGGGATCCGGCTAGCACAACGCTAGGGATCCGTGGTCCGCTCCTCTTTGCCCATGGGTATTTTTGGTTATGGGTCATGGGTCATGGGTTATGGGTTGATCCATGGTTTTCTTTCTAGATACAATGAAATTGGTTAAGTGGTATATATAAAACCATGGGTTATGGGTCAAAACCATTTGCTAGTATTTACCCATTTAGTATATACTTGTATTTACCCATTTTAGCATACACTTAGTTTTTACCCATTTTAGTATACTTAGTTTAAGTATATGTTTAACCCAATATGTAAACACTAGTTGTTGTACATATGTATCTAAATCATAAAATCACTTATACTTGTTTTAGTGTTTTATGTGACAACTTAATTGTGTTAGAAAACTATTAACTCAAACTATTTACGTACTCTATTTGTTTCGTTAAAATGATTTTACTTTTGTTATCGACAAAACATTAGAAGATCGTAAAATATAAATAAACGTTTTTACGGCTTATTTGTATTAACAGTGCTAATTGCCTATTTATATAAAAAACTGAATATGTCTTCATCTGAGTTGTACTTGATGTGTTTCTTTACTGAGAGAAAATGAGAAGATGTGCATCTTGTGCTTCTTTGAAATTAATCCAAGCCTTTTATCCAAACTTGGCCTCCGAGGGTAAATCTTGTCCATTGTTTTTTGCCCTCTTGTTTCAATCCAATGAGATATTAGGGGTTGCCAAGGTGGATTTTGGTGTTTAGTGAGTGAGGGGGGGGACCACAGGATGAGTAGTGAACATGTCTTGGACTGTAGCAGCTGGTGAAAGTGATGGGGAGAAGGAAGGGTTTTACCCTTTTGCTTTTGGCGCCAATGTGATTTCTGGGTTTTGTCTGGGTTTGATGTTTTGGCAGACATGGGTAAAAAGGGAGATGGGGAAAAAGTGTAAAAGGTTTTAATGAATGGTTGGGTGGTTTAAAATGAAGGGGGTTCACATGGAGGGTTCAAGGGTTGGAAGAGTGGTTCAAAAAAAAGGTTTTAGGAATTAGTAGTATTTTTTATTTAGTAAAAGTTTTAAAATAAAATGTATTTTTTTGTTTTTGTTATATAACTTTTTTTTTTAATTTTTTTTAATAAAAATAATTGTTGTAAAAATAAAAATAATTGTTTTTAATAAAAACGTTTTAAGTTTAATTTAAAAAGGTAAAAAGGTTCTTCGGGTTTCGGGTGAAAGGGTAATATGGTGATTTTAGGTTCAGGGTTCAGTTTTGAGTATTTTTTTCCCCACTCTCACTCCAAAAATACATCCCGGGCTCCGAAAATGTAGAAAATCATCTCCCGACTCTGTCCGCAATGCACGTTTTCCATTTCGAGCTCATTTCTGTCCCCTTTTGCCTTGTTTTCGATCCTTTGTACCTGAAACACATAAAAAACACATTCCAAGGATATCTGCAGCATAATTGGTTATATTTCCGTGTTTTTAGACGTTTTTGTGGTCTTGGATGGGTAAAAATGATGAGTGAATAAGCACTCATCATAAGCAGATAATCAGATATTAGCCTGATAACAGATGAATCCGGTAACCACAAACTAACTTAGTAGACAGAGAAATCAGGTAATCATAATCAGCGTAGTAAACAAATGGACCAAACAATCATGTAATAGCATATTCAACACTTGAATCCAATAATCATATAATAGCTCGGTAAACGGGTGAAGTGGTAATCTGAAGTATAAGCTTGGCAAGCAACTGAAATAGAGTGAAAGCATAGTAAATCAAATGAACTGAAGACTGAGTATAATAACCAAATGAACTGAAGCATGAGTCCGATAGTCAAACGAAACACATAAGAATACTGAGTGAATAAGTAGTCAACTAAATAGGCATATCAAATGAATGAATCAGAATATCAGATAGTCACATAATAACCAAAATCAGATGTTGCCCCGAGCACCTAATATAAAAAGAGATACTCCAATAGCCAAATCTACAAATCATATATCATAACCGGTATCATATCAAATCCGTCAAATCATAAGTGTACAAGGAGGGGAGACCTCTCAAGTACCAAATGGAGTAGCTAGCTCCCAAATGTGAGGGGGTGTATTGCACACACGCACCACAGCACCAAAACTAAACTGAGTACCTATGATGCATCCATACGCTCCCTGCAAATCAAATCAAATATATATATGCCAGTACAAGCCTGTACACACGTATTCATAATGGCCAAGTGTACACATATCATAATCATATCAAAAGGGAACGTCAGGGACTAATCACACCGCCCCAGATAGTGTCATGCCATTGGTGTATCAATGACATGGCCATGGTACCTCCATGGCTAGTTAGCTCGGTCAACCAAACAAAACAAGTCATATCATATCAAACCGATCATATAATGGAATCATATTAATAAGGGATCTCAAACGGATAGTAAATCAACGAATAACTAATCGAATATCAAATCAGAGAATCATACCAAAACGAATCATATCAAAGGGATCATATCAAATCGGAGTAAGGAGAATACGAATCAGATACCAAAATAGACAAGAGTCATGAGAGAAAAGAAGTGTCATTACTGAAATGACGGAATATATGTACCTCAAACGTGTATGCGTAAGAGTAAGGCCCACAAGCAAGCTCAACGTTCCCGCTTTACTAAATCTACATTAGGACATATCATAAATCACATATGTGTTCCATTTATAATTCATGCTTAACTTATCTCCCATTTATACTTAGTTTCAAGTTCATAAATTTCTGAGTTTTAGTATTTCGAATCTGGACCAGACTTTAGCTATTTTTATAAAATACTTACTTAGCTCAAATAAAATCAAGGAAATTCCCAGGGGTTCCCCTATGAGTTAAGAGACTCTCCAAAAATTGGAGTATTTTATTTCTAGGTCAAATGGCCTATGGAAAATCATAAGTGCAGACCTGTCCAGAACTCACCCAGATTTACACACACCGAAAGTATAGCCCCGACAAACACACTCACCCTACTCCATACATCAAACCACAAATTACAGATGTCACACAATAAATAAACATCATAACCACCTAAGGAAAAGTTCCAGAAAATCATAGATTTAATACTAAAAATCATATACTACATTACAAATTTAAACTCAGAAATTCAGATTCAAACACTTTAACTAAAATAATATAAAACTGAAACTTACAGGTATGCAAATGCTACAAGTCTTACATTTCCAGAAAGCTATTTAAAAGTACTACAATTTAGCCTCAAGAATCACTCAAAAACATGAAAGTATCATCAGTTAACACCTAGATGAATCCAACCTAAATTCCATACCCGTTTTCTCAGCTTTGACACTTGATCTTGTAAAATTCAAAAATACGACTTAGACAACTCCAAATTCGACCAAACCACTTGGAAAACTTAACTAAGACATAAAATAAGTTTTCCCAACAAAAACCCAGATTTTAACCTTTATGAAACTCAAATTATAAGGTTCCCAAATTCGGATTCCAAAACAGTCCCGAACAAAGCCCCGTCTAAAGTAATCATAACATGTGTTTTACTTAACCAAACACACCCGTGACCCATGAAGGCCATATATTCTGTTTTAATAGCATCTTAACATGCCCAACACTTTATATTTCCGATTTATAAATTTTATACACACATTCATATAATCTAATTAACGAATCCATTATTCCACATAAATCATAACATCAATTCTTACAAATGACCTAGGGTTTCTTTTATGGTCGAGTTAATTAAGGACGATTATTAGGGCTTGCTTAGGAGCATAATATGTCGATTAAAATTAACCCAAACTCACGCCAATTCAGTCCACAATCACACGACACCAACAATGACATCGACACAAACTCATAACAAACCATAACCTATTTCGAATTCAATACACATACACTCCATATTCATTTTTATTCGTATAATCGTAACAATGATTAATTTAGGTTAAGTTTCCATGCCTTATATGTATATATGTTTTGTAACTCGAATCAAACAAGTACAAAAATAATCACAGCGGTACCTCGTGATTGAAATGGAACGGATCTAGGAAACACGAGCAAAACCAAACCCCACGAAATTGTTGTTGGTTGCAAGACCAGAACTCACGACCTTGCTGTTGTTTGCACGACCAGAAACCAACCTTGCTGCTGGGGTTTTGGAAGAGAAAGCTTTGCCGCTTCTTTTTTTTTTTTTTTTTTTTTGGAGTCGGTTAGGTTTTGGAGGAAGGAGGAACCGGTTAAAAAAAGTAAAGGGGGGAGACAAATAAATTAATAGGATCGAATCTTTTTATTTAATGGGGACTCTTTCCTTTTCTTTTCTTTTTACATGTATCTAGACATTTGTATGAATACACAAATTATTATTATTATTATTTTTTTTGTAGATATTATAAATGTAGATTTATTTATTTAACTTAGGTTAAAATAAAATATATACATCATATTATAGATTAACTATAGATTAATAAGTTGAATAGTGTAGTCTTTATAATTCACGCTCACGTTCTAAACTTTCGAATTTTTGTTGATGTGACGATCCTAAAGTTCAAATTATAACGGAAATTTACGAGACGAAAATTTAGGTTATTACAATTCTTCCCCTATAAAAAGAAAATTTCGTCCTCGAAATTGGAAAGACGTAATGCAAGAGGACGTACTGAATCAAGCAAAGAAATGTCAATAAATAGCCTCTTCGCTCGGAGAGGTTCTTCCAAAAGAATCTTCACAAACGGAAATAGTTTTATCTCTCATGACTCGATTCCGACAACTAGGATAGCCGCAGGCTTTTCACAGAATACAAATCATAATAAATCTGATCCAACGAATATGAAACAATAAGGTGACAGATGATAGTTGAAATTCCTCAAAGAGACACATGAAGCACGTATACACACTAGACAAATATTGAGCTAGTGTTAACGGTAGGAAAACTTCATCAATTCAAACCAAATTCCGAACGGATAAAGGAACTTGCTAATCATCAGATAATTACACAACGAATTATCAAACATATCAAGATTTCATAAAGAGATGGGTAACATATTAGTACTGACGATCAATGAGTACATATCGGAATATCAAAACGTATCAGGATGTGAATTGAATGGTTAGGATATCCGCACGGTCGAGAATATCATCAAGGCTGACGAATCATGGATATTATTCTAATTCATCAAAAGTACTAAACTTAGGCACTTCTCAAGACATCGTATGATCCCAATAAGTTCAAGTCATATGATCTGAGTATTATCACGTTGATCAGGCGTCATAATACTTGCATCATATGAACACATCCTTATTGCCATCATATTCTATCTCGGGTCATGACAAATAATCTACTAATGCCAAATCATATCAGATTCACATACAGGGGACAAGCATATCATCAAATCAAACTCCAGAAAATTTCAGAAGGCTAAACAAAAACTTACCAATCCACGGAAGAAGGAAGGTAGCCGTCTTACTTGAGAAGGTTCCTCATGACTCATTTCTGATGATCCAAAACAATTTCAAGCGCAAAACAGTGCCAAATATCACAAATTTGATCTTGCTGGTACGAATCACATAAACAAAATAGATGATAATCGAAATCTTTCAACGAGATATGAGATGTGATACAAAGCTGAAATATTACCAAAATGCCAAATCATAAAACTTCACAATTCAAACGTGGTTCTGAACAAATCAAAGAAAAGTAATACCGATAAAAATCACATAACAAAATATCAAACCACCTCAAAAAGTGTGACAAACAATTCAGAGTAACACAACTCGCGCTCAATCATATGAAGTAGATGAATCTTCTCAGCATCTCCACGATGGGACTGTTGACCACAATATGCCCAAATTCCTGGTAGTTGTTTCTCCGTACGTCTAAAGTATGTCGGTCATAGTTCCTCTGCCCATACATCTTTCAAGTGTCCACCAGTTGAATCTTGTCTCCGTCTTTGCGCCTCTGGTTGATCCGTCCAGCACCCTCCACCAGCATCCTGATGTCTCCAGCAGCATTACAGTCAGGTGCGGCTTCTGCTTCACGAACCTCTCCAGTTCAGAATCTGTTGCAGCAACGCAGGGTCGGCACCATCATATTCGACTCTACAGTAGTTCCATCCACGATCGACAAACGATGCGCGAAGAAAAAAAAAAAAAAATCAAACAAATCAAAGAAAGAAGAAGGTCAAATCAGCGAAGACAAAAGAATATCGAAGTCAAATCTAAACGAAAATCAAAAGAATCGGAGGAGATCGAAACAGACGGAAGCCTAATGTCTACCCAAGTCCTCACAGGTCAATCCTAAGGTCAACAAGACGAAACCTTTGCTCTGATACCATAATTGTAACACCCCAACCCGAAAAGGGTCCGAATGCCACATTATGGAGTCATATCAGAACATACTAATAAAATTTTGCAAGCGGAAGTCTTATTAAATAAAATACCAAGTCATATAAACGAATGACTTACAAGAAAAAATAAAAAATCAATATGTCAAAAAATGAAATGAAATATAAAAACAATTGCTCTTCAAATAAGTCCAAAATGTTAAGGGAAACTAGGGTCAGATCAATCAAATGCTCCTACTCTCCGCCCAACAAAGCCCAGCATCCTACTTGGTACCTGCCGCATGGAAAAGAAGTGCGGCTGAGCTTAAAAAGCCTAGTGAACAGATATAACAAAACAAAAGCTAAACAGAATCAAAATACAAAATGAAGCAAAGGAGACTGATATCAAAATCGTAACGAATGAGCACAATGAGTCTATGAGTCAATGAGTCAATGAGGAACCTGCAGAACACAATATTAACAGATATCTAGAAGGAACAAAAATCAAAAGAAGACCAAAGAAAAGCAAAGCAGCGAATCATTGCACAAATATAAGCTCATATCAATAACCAAACCTACAAGTATCGAAACATAATCATATAGGAGTTGATGAAAAGTATCATAATCAAATAAGCAACCAAACAGTGTATAAGCATATCAGTCAGCGGATCAACTAAACATGAATATGGCAAAACAAACAAATCAGATAATCAGATATACAAAAGCTAAGCTGAAATCTATAATCAGGCGAAATCAACTGAATAAAATGTAAGAATGGGAATCACACAAGTCAGAAAATCAACAATTAATAAACACAATAATTATCATAACAAGCTGAGACACAAATAGAGTATAAGCATGTCAGTCACAAGTATAGGCAGAAAATACTGAGCGAACATCATAACTAAATGAAGTAGCTGAACAAGAATACAACATGGAAAACTAAACAAATCAACTAGACTGATAACATAAGTTGACCATATTCCTTCATCAACCAGTAACATGAACACAAGTGTAAACATGGCGGATCAACAAGTCTGGTAAACATTAATTACTATGCTAAACCGATAACATAAGTATCAGAAAATATCAGACAGAAGTACAAACATGGAAATCACAAATAGCAGGTAGATTACTAAATGATAGTCATAGCCCTCGACATAACTGAATGAAGTATAACATGATCAACGGATAAA
>OU343225.1:180353254-180433333 GCA_910596185.1 Chrysanthemum makinoi
CTCAAATTATTGAAACGTGATTGAATTGTCTCTAGTCTTGAGTTCCTCTAATATGTGCAAAACTCTTTCAAACTTGAGGCAAATATTGAGGGAGCAAAATTTTGAAAACCTCATCCTTCCTCAAAATGTTTTATCTACTCAAATTAATTGGGAAGTGATAATGATTATTTTAAAAAATGTTAATCAAAAGATTGGACCTTTCATTCTTAATCTAACAATTTCAAAGATCTCTTGCCTCCATGTGCTAAAAAATTACGATTTTCATGCATATGTTGAGGGGGAGCATTTCTAAAATATCAAAACAATTAAGATACAAAATGCTTCGATTCTATATCACAAGTATCTTGATTGATTTTCAAATGGTTTTCAATTGGTTTCTGAAGGAAGAACTACACCAAAAGACCGACCAACTCTACTTTATGCATGGTGATATAAGGATGATAAGGTTAGGTCGAGTTCCCATGATCCTTAAAACCGGAGGGATCTACCGAGGGACAATCCACTAGATAGTGTAGAAGTCCTTAGGTATGATAAAAAAAGGAGAAAAGTGAGATATGGGAAGAGTAGGCGTTACAGCTAATCTTGGAATAAACCCAACAAGTTCTAGTAATGAAGTCTCATTAGCAATGAAGGGGTTGAAGAATGAAAAAGAATTGAATGTGAAAAGGGTGAAAAGAAATAGCCCTCAATTTATTCAACCTTAGGCGAAACGGGTTCAATTCATATACTCTGGTGGTTACCAAGGTAACATCAAGATCTTGAAGACAAGTCATGGACCTAGTGGCCTTGCACTTCAACTTTCCAAACCACTCAAGTTCCTCTTAAAAGGTCTTGTTTCATTCTCACGGGGATCCGACATAATCTATCGACTCTCTATTAGAGATTGTTGATATTGAAGAGACCACCTCCACCGAGTCTCCGATAGGAACCAAATATGCACAATTGAGTCTAGAGCCACGAGATCATCAATAAATCTCATTAGGACACTTTCAATGAAAACTCTCTATTTCACATAATGTGGAAAGAGAGATTATATCTTATGAGTCCTACGCAGTATCCTTGTGGTATTGCGAACATGCGAGTGATATGCATACATGTTCACAATGAAGATGGAAAGCCTGAGCCATCAAACAAGCTCTGGTAGGTGGCATGTGAGATCTATCCAATAGATCAACCATGTGACAAGCTGAGCGAAACAATGGAGCGATTCAATATTTTGAATCAATCCGGTTCGGTTATGGATTGACGGATACTTTTGAAAAACCAATCGTTGTGCTTAAAACTCTTTTCTTTAGTACATCGATGTGTACTTATTTCTCAAAATAAAGGTGTTTGATTGATAATTGATTTTCAATAAAACCTTCGTTGTATTGCAAAACAATTTCTATTGAGCAATACACGATTGTTTTTTCAAATCTCTCTTCATGTCGGTGAATCTCATTTGTTGGTTCATTCACTCCGTGTTGTCTTCTTTGAGACGTTCGGTTTGAAACGGCTGCAGATCTTGAAACCACAAGAGAAATTCTTTAGAATTATACGATCCAAGCGGTACTTTATGCGATCAGCGGGAACCGTGGGCGTGTACCTCAATTCATGAAAGTGAAAAGACACTTACGCTTTATTGCTAACTTTATGCGGGTACACCACGGCGTTCGGTTGTCCGAGAATGGCGGTCAATCCATAGCCGCATGCTCACACAACACATTGGTTCAAAGAAATCATGATTAGCATCAATGACTCGATATTTTCACTCCATGCTTACTTTTCGTAGCGCCAATATCATGAATCAACAGCTTCATTACTCGATAAGAATATATCATGATCCAGAATGTGAGCATGTCGGTCCAAATGTCACTACATCACGTAATACCAACACCACAATGGATGAGTGGACATTAATGTGGTGATGATCTCAAAGGCTGGCAAAACTCATTATCCGTGGATCGTTAAAGACCTCCACTCGAGATTATCCAAACATGCGAAAATGAAGAATCAACTACGAGCTGGAGACAAGAACATGAACAAGAATTCAAGAACTATCTCAATGAAAATATCACGTTTGTTATCTATGTAATTTAATGTGTGTTTGAGGTGACCTCCCTTAGGAGATTGTTAGGATTTGGAAAATCCAGTAGTTAAAGTGTCGGTCACCTAAAGTATATGTAATCGTTAAAGCTTCGTTAGTAAGTTATTTAATGTTAAGTAGTATTTAGTTTAGTAACACCGTGGAGGATGACGGTCTTTACCCACTTTATGCACGATCGGCCCGTCGAGGGTGGCGTTTTATTGTAAGACTATAAATACTCTCTACCTCCCAAGGTAGAGAGTTGGAGCTCATAATAAGATTTTCTTTCTCTCACTAAAGTTCCCAAACCTCTAACTTTCTCTCTCTAAAACTCTTCTTGTACGCTACCTTTGTTTATGGTTTGATGTGTATGTGAAATCCAATATGTTACATAGTTTATGTCTAATTAATGTGTGCTCGTATGATAGTTTAAGAATGTGTTTACTTAGGTTGTATTACTCCTTAATTATCTCCTATTGATGGTTGAATTGTCACGTCCTTATTCTTAATCGTGCTGTGTGTCTAAGGTCGTAGGTATCGTTTATCCCTAACTCTTTGAAACTACTAAAGGGTCTCGTCTACAAAATCTCTAGGATTTATAAACTCTAACTCTAAGGAACTCTTTGGATGGTTTAGCCTACAACTACTCTAGGTGTTATAGTCTAAGGTTCGTAAAGATTAATCAAGCATTAACTACACAACGGATGACCTATCGCATTACTAGATCATTAACAATTAAGATTAGAGACAACCAATCAATATTCAATAGTTAAGTTTCATATTCCCTAAGCAAACACACAAGTAAATTAGCGGGACATGGAGAACATGCAAGCATACACACAAATAATTGAAGACATAATTGAATTAATGAAGTAAAACACTTATCTTGATGTAAATTAGGGTTTGGAACCTAAAAATCTTGTACAAAGGCAGCCTTGGTTCGGTTTAGGTTTTTACTCCAAAAGACTACACACTGAATAATGAAAAATTCGGTTCTATATATAAGATTACATTAGCGCGTCACCTTATGATTTGATGCCGTGGTGCATCATTAGGGTTTCATCTTGGCGCGTTAGTCTTGCGGCGTCACCTGTGCGCGGCGTCCTCTTCGCTTGACGCCCGTGCGGATCAAATCTAGGCCGTGCGAGTTCGCGGCCTACTCTTTTGAAGCCGACACCGTCGTAATAAGCAATTTGGCTCTTTATGTCGTCACAACATGTGCTCGGCGGCGTCGCCAGAACACGACGCGCCCGTTGTATATGGCTGACTTGAGTGTCTGATTCTTGACTTTGGCCATTTTCTTAGTATAGCGCCTTTTTCAAATAAGTGCCATTCCAGCAATTTGCCTTCAAGAGACCTAAAAAGTGAAAAGGAGCGATATTAAGTAATAACGGATACAAAAGTGATCAAATAAGAGCTTAAACGACCCTCAAATAGTACGTTTTAAACCTTATCAAATATCCCTACACTTGGTATTTGCTTGTGCTCAAGCAAATGTTTTAATAATTAATTTATAAGTTAGGGTCATGAAGCATTGGTTTAGAAAATCCACATACATATATAAGCCCAAAAAAGTCATAACAAGCACGGAAATTACATACTAGCACCTCACATGGGGTGTTTGGGTACTCACACCTCTCGGGTGTATATGAAATATAACAAGTTGGAAATGGAAGATAAACACTCATTAACGGTCCTAGTACATAGATTACCATAAGCTTGAGACTAGATCAAACCTCCATCGCTTTAACGTAAGCACCTAGGAAAGACTATCAAAGAGGTCTTTAAAGGGTTGTAATGTTGGAAACTTCGGTAGGGAAACAAAGGGTTTGGTGGGATAGGCTATTTAGTGGTGGCAAGTCAAAAATCTTTATGTTACAAGCATACGAAGAATGGTGTTGCTAAGCCAAGACTTGACACTCTAAACTCTAGATAACTGAAACAAACAAACATAAAATTAAAGGATAAATGTAGGATGGTAGCCCGTATGTTTTTTTTTTTTTTTTTTTTTTTTCCTTTTTCTATTTTTCTTTTTCGATTTTTTATTATATTTTTTATTTATTTATTTTTTGTGTGCATACGTTTACTCTAATCGCTACGGTATCAAAATGATAGGGATTTATAGGCACATCCCTACACTTGAGTTTTTATTACTCTAACACTAATTTGACCGAATTGAAAAGATCAAAACACTTGGAGTACATTATTACGGAAATAAAGGGAATTTGAATTGCGTTCCCTTCCGTCATTTCATAAACTTTAACTTTTCCATGAGTCCCAATCGTCCAAAGCGTATACAAAGGATATGACTCGACTTAGCAACTTATGCAAGCAACTAGATAATTGAACTAAGGGTTAAGGGTGATAACAATAATGCACTAAAAGTGAGTGCATACAAGGTAGGCTAAAGCGATTTGGGTGTACATTTTGGGGTGGGGTGTAAACAATGCTCTTCATTGATATTCCGGAAAACCAAAAATCAAGAGAACATGAAAAGGATAGGCTCGGAGGGGTTAACTAGGGGTATCGTGTACTAAAAGTGAGTACAAGCGCAAAGTGTGGGGAATTACTCAACGGTGGAAGAAGTAATTATATTACCAGTATCAAACAAGGGTTATCCTAATGCCTCTTATCATTTAGTTATTCCTAACTACACAAGTGTAGTCTTACTAGCGATCTCGGATGCATCACAAAACAAGTTCTAGAATCTATTATACTACCGGTTCACACACTAAGCATTAAAGATGAATGCTTTAATTCCTACTAATCTAAGGTGATCCTCACATTTTGGGTGGAATTTAAGTGGTAAAGGGTTTTGTGCTAGTCATATAACTTCCTATCCATGAGGCGCTTTTGTTAAGACTAATGGCCCACTCCTATATGTCATGAAAAATTTTAAATTTGGTGCCAAAATTACCTAACCGATATTTTCTCATGGTTTATTACACAAATACAATTGGACAAAGCAAATAATCAAGGATAAGCATAGTTTCAAAGTTTTCATTTTATTTTCCCTCCACACTTAAAGCAACATTGTCCCCAATGTTCCCGAAAGTATCAAAGTTATGATAATAGAAGGTAATAAAAAGCGAAAGCGGTACTCCTCGATTAGCTCGGTAGGATCCGTGTAAAGTGGTGGTTAAATCCTTTCCAAGAAGAATGTATGCGTGAAAAGCTCCTTCCAACGTTATGTATCTTCTTCTTGATAAATAAAACACCGCACACTTGAAGAAAACAAATGAAAACCGGTAAAATGCGTAATAATAGTATATAAGACTCTACTAAACTAGGATATAATGCTTGTGGAATGGATGTTTACAGAATTTTTTGAAAATTAAGACACAGAAAATTCCAAAATTTATAAGTAGCTCAGAAAACGAGAAAAAAGTAATCTGTTGTTTTACTCCTTCACAGCGCCGTCGGTTCGATCTGACGCGCCCGTCGAGTTATCTGACAAAACCGGTGCGATTTTACGAAAAAATTATGGAAAATTTATATCTTTAGAATGGAAAATTTCACGCAAAACATCCATTATGACTCGATACAAGCATTTGACTCGAACAAACACACATGTATATCTTTTAATTAATTGAAATTCTCATGTTCACGTTCTTTTTGAAAGCGTGTGTAATCCTCCCTACACTTATCCCTTATGTAAAATACCTTTATATGTAATTAAGGCGAGGTTAAAGACAAAATAAAGCATTTTTACAAATTTAAACATGAGAATAGACAATCATTAAGAAGATATACGACACTATAAAATGAAAAACAAATACACATGGGTTGCCTCCAAAGGCGATTGTTTTTGTTCAGTCACGATGCGACTCTACCCTTATTTAAGATAAAGGGAGGTTTTCCTACACTTAAGCTTAAGTGCGGATGATAGTAGAGATACACACGCACTTAGGGTGGAAATTTGCTACATTGAGGAGGGTGATGAGTGATTTATATGCTCAAGGTGTGCTTCATTCATAACCTTACCTAAGTCTATTGGTGTAGTGGGTGCATCAAATCTCTCTCCTAAAAATGGATCATCTTCTATCAACTTCAAAAGATTCTTAGTTAAGGATCCATCTTGACCTAATAAGCCCGGTTTAAACCCATAATGTTTCTTGTTATCAACCATGAATGGGTGATATAAGTGTGTAAGGTCATGGGTTACTCTTATATTAGGTTCCACTCTACATGGCCTGAGTCACCTTTATCAAGCAACTATCCGGACTATTTATTTTGATGGGTGGATTGGGGCCTAATTCAATTCCAAGATTTACATCTAAAACGGAAAATTGGGTAAGGTTTTGGTTGAGGCTCCGTTTTATCAAAATTAGGAACTTCCCTAGGACTAAGAGAGAGGTCATGACAATAAGCATCTAAACCTACATTCTCTAGTGGCGTTTGGTCCAAAGGTTCTATATCAATTAGGGTTCCTATAGTCTCTTCACCTAGAAGATGGTATAGGCGTGTGTGTTCCTCAAGTGATGGTAGGGCTTGTGGGCTTGGAGTTTCTACCTCATTCTCCATTATATCTAGATCTCCTAAAAGTTCATCATGTGTTTTAGTATGATCTAACCCAAATACATTCCTAAGTATCTCAAATCCTTCTTTAGCCATTTCAAATTCTTGGTCCGATTCATAAGAATCATTCTCAACAAATTGATCACTATGTTCATACTAAGGATTCCTCCATGTCATATGTTTGAAATCTATCCACGCATGCAACTAGGCAATTCAACTATAACCATCTCACAATCTTGTTCGGGTTTAGGTTTCATGTTCTTAAAAACTAGGTCTTTTGATCATGATGCCTAAGGTTGGATAAATCCTCCTTATCCATTTCCTCAAGTTGTGACAGCCGATGGTTTATGCTTAGGAAGCTTTCTCAAAAATTTCCGAAGAGTCTCACTAAAAGGAGTTGATTCTAACAATGATAGATTGAATAGAAGCCACACACACAAAATTATCAAATCCATCCAACCCTTACCTTTTGGATATCTCTAAGATCACTCACAAATTCATTAGAACAATAAAAAGCAATCCAATCTAAGAAATTCAATGTTCCTCTTTTGTTAATGATTCAAATTCAACTTCACTTGCCATAGCGACAAATGAAAGTGGTTTCTGAACAAAACAAAGAAGAGGGATAGACTACGAGGAAGCTAAAATGGGAAAAAAAAGTGCTTGATAGGAATCAAGCAAGGAAACCTAAAGAGGTGGGCTCCTAACTAGCTATTCTATTCCCGACGGTGGCAAAAACTTGATAGCGCTACAGCGTCGTTGGGGTCAAAGGAACTTCCTTTTCGTCGAGCAAGTTTTTCAAAACCCTAGGCAGTGAACCTAATCGTTGTAGTGTAGTATTAGGGTAAGCCACGGGAATTGATATCATTCTCTAGGGGAATAGGAATGCTAGTGAGGACTTACTACGCTAAGGTTGGGGTTGAGGAAGATTATTTTTGTGCTTTTTATATTTTTTAGGAAATGGAAAGGTACGAATCTCGGGGTTTGGATTTGGGGGTTGGTATTTCTAACGATTACTCTACTTATCTAATCTAACTAGTGGGTAGTCTATGTCTAATTAATGTGTGCTCGTATGATAGTTTAAAGATGTGTTTACTTAGGTTGTATTACTCCTGAATTATCTCCTATTGATGGTTGAATTGTCCGTCCTTATTCCAATCGCGTTGTGTGTCTAAAAGGTGTGTATCGTTTATCCTAACTCTTTGAAACTACCAAAGGGTCTCGTCTACAAAATCTCTAGGATTTATAAACTCTAACTCTAAGGTACTCTTTGGATGGTTTTGCCTATAACTACTCTAGGTGTTATAGTCTAAGGTTCACTAAGATTAATCAAGCATTAACTACACAACGAATGACCTATCGCATTACTAGATCATTAAAAATTAAGATAAGAGACAACCAATCAATATTAAATAGTTAAGTTTCATAACAAACACACAAGTAAATTAGCGGGACATGGAGAACATGCAAGCATACACACAAATAATTGAAGACATAATTGAATTAATGAAGTAAAACACTTATCTTGATGTAAGATAGGGCATAGAACCCTAAAATACTTGTACAAGACCTTGGTTCGGTTTAGGTTTTACTCCAAAATACTACACACCGAATAATGAAAATTTAGGATTCTATATATAAGATTACATTAGCGGCGTCATCTTATGATTTGTGACGCCGTGTCGGTCGCGTCATTAGGGTTTCATCTTGGCCATGTTAGTCTCTGCGAGGCGTTACCTTATGCTTGCACGGCCGTCGTCCTCTTCACTTCGGCGCCGTGCGGATCAAATCTAGGCGATCCGGGATTTGCGGCCTACTCTTTTGAAGCTGACACCGTCCTTGATAAGCAATTTGGCTACTGTATCGTCACAACATGTGCTCCGACGGTCGCGGTAACACTGGCCATCCCCTTGTATTTCACGGCAGGTGTCTGTGTCTGATTCTTGACTTTGGCTATTTTTCATATATCCATGCCTTTTCGATCCAAATAAGTGCCATTCCAACAATTTGCCTTTAAGAGACCTAAAAAGTGAAAAAGAGCGATATTAAGTAATAACGGATACAAAAGTGATCAAATAAGGGCTTAAACGACCCCTCAAAATGGTACGTTTTAAAACCTTATCAATGGGCAGTAGCGAGCATTGGTCTTTCTAAAATGATAGGTATCCTGTTGTCTTTGGGAATATCAAGAATCACGAAATCAACAGGGAAGAGAAATTTTTTTATCTTTACCAATACATTTTCAACGATTCCCAGTGGCCGCATGGATCGATCGACCATTTCAATCTTCATTTTGGCTGGTTTTAGATCTCCAATACACACACGTAGGAAAATTGAACGAGGCATTATGCTAATGCTCGCTCCAAGATCAGCAAGGGCGTTACACATATTGAGACTCCCGATCAAGCAAGGGAGAGTGAAACAACCGGGATCTTTTTCCTTTTCTTGGCGATTCATTCCTTAAAATGCGGAACATCTCGTTAAGTTGAACCGTCTCATCGGAGTTGTTACTTAATTCCTGCAAAATATTTTTAGGGTCAGTTTTAATGGAATTAACAAGAGGAACATTTACCGGGAGAGCTCCAATGTCAAGGAGTAAGAGTTTATCCTTGCTGATTCTTCGTTTAACCTTCTCCGAGAAGGTAGTGGGCTCTTCAAAGATTGTTTCAACTGTGTTGACAACTTCTTCTTCCCGCAAGGTAATCTGTGATGGCTTTCGAACATAAATTCAAATTTTCTCCAAACCCTTTATCGGTCTTCATGAGTCTTAAAAGAAGAAGCGTGTTTTCCGAATGTTTTCATCATTTTTTTCAATTCTCTCATCACGTTCCCTTGATTCCTCGATATGGTCAAGGATCCCTTTTTCTAAGCTGCTTCCAGTCTTGGTCCCAAATACACTCTTTACTTTTTCTACCTTACAAGCTTCACTTTCATTGGCCTTTTCCGATCCGCTTTTCGAAAATTTCACAATAATTATATTCTTGCTTCGTCAATGTTTTCATCACCTTATGATTGAAATTATCCTTTGGCCCATACCCTGTCTCCATATGTCATTTATAGAAATGTTCAGAAATCCGTCGAATACACTCCAAAGCTTGGTCAGGTGTCATGCTTGGAATAGGTCTAGGGGAATCTAGTAACTCACGTGTTTCTGCGTTAATTCCCCTATAGAAGACATAGACGATTTCGTGTTTGTTCAAGTCATGAGTGGGGCATCGGTAAAGTAGCTCATTGAATCTTTCCCATGCTTGATACAATGTTCTTCATTCTCTTGAACTAATTGATGGATCTTACCGAGAAGTTTAGCCATCTTTGAAGGAGGGCTAAATTGTTGAACGAATTCTCTTCTTAATTGATCCCATGCTTCCTTGCATTCGGCAGGGAGTTTATTGTACCATCTTTTTGCAGTCCCTGTAAGAGTCATAGGAAAAATTCTTGTTGTAACTGAATAGCTAGGGATAATTTGGATACTAAAAAGGGATGATAAGTAGAGCACTTCTTCCACATGATTTTGAACATCCTCATTCTCGTCTCCTGAAAACTTTAGCTCATGTAATTCCCGGATAAATTGGTCCGGAATGGAGAATTTTTCCACACTAGAGTCTTATGTAAAGGCTCGTTTACAGTTCACATTTGGCTGCTCCAAATATTGCTCCATGGTTATTTCTTCGATATTCTTTTCATCAATGACTTCATGTTCTGCATCAGATTGGTCGATTATTAAAAGCGAGAAATATATGAATATGAATTGGTGAGTAAACTTTTTTTGTCCGAAATTGTTTTTCAGGATCGAACGGGGTGGCCAAAAATGGCTTTGAGCTTCTAGTCTTGAATCCTGACATTATCAAAAAGAAAGAAAATTAAAAATAGACTCAATAAAATCCCTAATATAACTCTCCGGGATGGCGAAAAAACTTGATGCAGGTTTTACTGACCAGGTGATAACATCAAATAGTCCTGAATATTAAGTGTCAATTTCCCCCGATAATGTTTGTAATTTATATCATTTATATGGATTTACGCTTGTTTTCCATTGTTTTCCACTTTCAGGTAAATTACGAGTGTTGGAGCTAAAGAGGCGAACCGGAGAAATATCTAAAGATTTATCACGGTATGCTACTTTGAAGAAGTTATGGCGTAACTCGTCTCTCACATTACGCCGTAACTATTGTGTGACTCGAAAACCAACTTATCGAGAAGGTTACACGTAACTCTTCCCAAAGGTTACGACGTAACTATATTAGGTCAAATGAGGTTCCACGCCGTGATACTTCAGCGTAACTCATCAACTACTGGCGGCGAAGTTTATTGAAGACTACGGTAACCACTCATAAGGTTACTTAAACCAGCAATCTAGTGCAAAATACGAAGAAATAGAAGGTTACGGCGTAACTCCTATATTGGTTACTGCCGTAACCGATCTGTCTATAAATACCCCACGAATTCCAACATTTCTAATCATCCCATTTCACACAAAACACTTTCGAACGTGGGAAAAAGCTCAAGGAAGGTCTAGAATATTGAATTGGTTTGCATGATTAATATGAGCGGCTAAGCACCTCTTGGTGCTGGCCTAGTTATGATTCTTTAATTATTTTGTTTTAGCTTTACTTTACTTCCGTATAATTATTTCTAAGTGTATGCATGCATAGTTTATTGGTAGCCACCCTTGGTTCGGTAGTTTTGAATGGCGGTAGAGGCCAATTGCCTAGGAGATATGACCAAATGACCCTAGGTGAGCGGACTGAGACGGGAAGGGTAAGATATGACCAACTGATGACCCTTTCTACTTGTGCGATTTGACCAACTGATCACCTATCGTTTGAATGAACTTAAGAATTAGGGGGTGCGTGTATAAGTTCCTAACGGTCGGGCATTCACTATTATAAATCCAGCATGTAGCGGTAGTTAATGACTTGGATTAGGGAACCAGGAACAACAGGACTTATGAGGGGACACCTGACTTCTCCTGTGGTGGCATCTTTCTTTGTAGGTTAGGTGAATTGACCAAATCTTTGTCCCTCTCTCGACTTTGACCCCACCTGAAGTAATTGGAAGTAAGTAGACGTAGATATAACTAGCTAGGAGGATTAACTAGGTTAGCACCACTCTCCTCTATTAATTTCCCTTCATCCTTTATTTGCTTTTATTTGCTTTATTCTGCATTAGTAGTTTAATTAATTAAATCCTTATCGAAACCATTATTAAATCTGTGACACCTAGACTTAGTAATAATCCAACACACATAGCTCTTGGGATGACCTCGGCTTTACCGATTACTACATTACACGACGGGTACACTACCCGTTAGTGCACTAGGGAACCATAGGTATAACGAGACTTTATAAATATTAAAACACAGTCGATAAAACCTACATCAAGTTTTTGCTTGTGAGGATTATATTAGGATTAATATTAAGTCTTTAATTTCGTTTTAAACTTTTCTCACGATCATATTGCAAGTTTTCAGGTACTATGAAAGTTGTTAACATCGATGACCTCACTCTTGAGGAATACTTGGCTTTAACAAGAGCGGAACAAGGGCCGGGTATCGTAAGACCGGCAATTGGAGCGGATGTTCCTTTCAAAATCAAAGACCAATTTATGAGGGAGCTTCGTGCTAACCCTTTTTCAGGAAACAGGGATGAAGATGCATATGAGCACGTTAAAAATGTCCTATACATTGCAAGCCTTTTCAACATTCGGCGTCTCTCATGATCTTGTTATGTTAAGGGTATTCCCTATGACTCTTCTGGCGCCAAAAGATGGATCGAAGATTGCCCGCCGGGGCATTACTACTTGGGCGCCAAGAAGCACTTTATTCAGAGATATTGTCCGCCATCGAAGATTTCTAACCAGCTTTTGGAGATCCATAATTTCAAACAAGAAGATGACAAAACGTTGTATCAAGCACGGGATAGATACAACGATCACCTTTACAAGTGTCCTACGATGATCGAACAACCGTGAGGTCAAGGTTATTTTCTACAAAGGAATTAACGTACTACAAGGAAAATGTTGGACTATCAAGGACCTATCGAACATGACTCCTACTCTGCAATTGAAGCCATTCAAAACCGGATCATTCTCGAAATGGCACGCAGGAAGTAAAAGAAACCAAGGCGGAAGTTTTGACGAAATTGCAGCAATCGCTAGTAAAATTGAAAATCTTAGTTGAGATATGCTGAAGGTCAGAGAAACCATTCATGCCATCCAAGTGGGTTGCGAAAACTGCGGTGGGGGACATCTGACTATGAATTGTCCTAAAATTGACAAGGAAGATACGATCGAGGAAGCTAAGTATGGAGAGAATAGGACTTTCTACGGGGATAATCGTAATGGATTTCGTGGAGGACCCCCACCGTATTATGAGCGTAATGAAAGAAGAGCTAACTTGGAGGGAATTATTAACAAGTACCTTGTGGATACTACAAAGAGGCAAAAAGAGCAAGAGAAATGGCTGAAGAATTTCCATGACAATACAAACAAGAGCCTCTCATCCCATGACATATCACTAAAAAACTTGGAAACTTTAATTGGAAAGCTTGGCGACGAGGTACAAAGAAGAAATAAGGAACAAAAGAACAAATCTACTATATGTAAGGCTGTATTCTATGATAACAATAAATCCTCTGATGAGTCTAATACTGATGGCGAAAGTGAGTTACACCGTAATAACATCTCAGAGTTATGGCGTAACCAGAATTCAAGCAAAGACTCTGGTACCAAGATCGACAACCCTAAAAGGAGAAGTCATTGGTGTAAGGCTATTGCAATTGACGATGGGAATGCTACAGCTTATGGGCCTCGTGTGATCCTCGGAAAACCTGCGATGGAGGAGTTGATAAAGAAAGGGTAAAAGATGAGCATACTGAGGGGACTACACTTAACGACGAAGAAAGGTTAGCCAAATTCTCAATTAACGAAGTGGAAGGACGACCTATCAAGCATTACTGCAAACCCTTACTCGTCATGGAAGATGAAATTACTCACGCTGCCAGCGTGCAACCCTTTTGAATATTGCAACGGAGGAGGTAATGTGAAAAACGAGTTTGGATATGAATGAGGAGGCATGGCGTTGATTGGGAAATCTATCATTGAGATTAGTATTCATTAGATTCGGGGGGCCGCGATAATTAATTCGGCTTTGTTTAGGAATCTGGAACTCAAATATGAAAAACATATTCTTCGAGGAAAAACCATTAATCCCCTCGATGAGATTCCTTCTGAAGATGACAATGACGAAGAACTCAAAATCATTGGTGTGAACAAATTAAGTCCGTGTGAGGAAGCGTTTGGGCTTCTTGCGAGTATATGAATGTGATGGGGTAAGCAGCATTGAGAGAGTTGGGGAAGACGAGTTCCTATGGACTTCAACTAATGATTCTGAAAGAACGTAATTTGCCTTGGCCTGATGATCTCGGTTTCAACGATTGGGTCAGAATCAAATACGGAAAAATTGACGCATGGCAGAAGAAAATCTGGAATGGATGTATGAGTAAAGATCAACCTAACAACGAAAGTCCTAATGAAAAATCAGAAGATGACACCAAGGACTCGTCTAAGGTAGAAAAAGAAGAATGCAAGCAAATACTCGTAGAAAACAATGACCAACTTGAAGATACCGATTTACGGCAATGATGATTTCGATTATCTCAAGTTACAAGGCGAAGACGGTTTCATTGACCCCGATGATGAAGTACACGATAAAAGAAGATGCAAACTTCTTGGCATCCCGTTTAAGAGGCCACCACCAATTATAGCCGAAAAATATGAGTTTACGCGATACCACTGGGACCTGAAGAAAATTTTTGCAAGATTCGGAAGTTTGAAACCAAAGAATATCTCCGCACTGCCACAAATGTCGGTTGGGTTAGGCGTAACTTAATGAAAGACATGGAAGAAGTCGGGGAAGTCTAAAGGCCCCCATAGAAGCCCCGCGGTCCGAGTATAACTTAAAGACTCAATAAATAAAGAAAAGTGCTCTTTCGGAGACAACATCCGATTCTTTTGTTTTCTTTCCATTTCTATAGGGTTTTGTGTTTTCTAACCATTTTGCAGGAAATGAGAAGTAACCGCTGCTGGGTTCTTGTCGACCAAAGTTACAGTATCATCATCAGTGATTACGCCGTAACCAACCTTTAGTAGCAGAATTCTTGACACATTACCAATTACAAGCGTAATACCATCTCGTGGTTCGCCGTAACCACTCTTCTTGACTTATGTCGGGTTTTGAAATTACGGTAACTCCTTAAAGGAGTTCTGACGTAACCTTCCTCGGCTTTAATTCTTTCATTTTAAAACACAGTAACTTTGTATTAGTATTTTAAATGAACTTTGTGGGTGTGTTCCCTATAAACCCTCATGAGACTTCACTCGTCCACTTGGGACACCAAGTGGTTTAAAAGACTTGTAGCATATGCTAAATGCAACCGTGATTCCTACGAAAGTGAGTTAGGTTTGTTTTTCATTTTTCATTTTTTTCTTTTTAGAATTATGCTTGTTGGTAGTGTGATTTGAGGATTGAAGTTTGTTCATGATGCTTATACGAAGGCACTTCTCTTTTTCGTAGGCCTTCCTTCTTTATGGAGCAAATTTCAGGGAAGTTCTCGCTCTAATTCTACTTATCTCTTCACCTTTATTTAATGATTAGTACAAAAGGGACTTTGTACAATTCAAGTGGGGGCGGGTAGAATTATCTCTTGAGCATTATTTTGCCCTCGTTTTCTAGTTTATTTTGAAAAATTATGCCATTTTAAAATTTTGACATGTTTTTCTTAACCTAACTAGATTAGACCTTAGCCGAGCACATACAACCCTTGATATATATGGTGAGATTAGCCTTATCCGTTTCCAATATTTTACCCCAAATCCACCAAATTATGAGTGTGCGGTAGCTTGTAAACTTTAGAACTTGGCCTTTGCATCATTTTGAGACCATAGACGAGGTATGTTGAGTTAGCTCGATGTATTTGGACTTTTCAGTTTTAGAAGGCAATATTATAGGATTATCACCCAAACAGCCTACCATTGTGTGTATATCGATTAGTCACCTCGACTTTTCAACCCCCATGTGAAACCCTTTTGTTGCACTCACCTTTAGTGCAAGATACCCCCTAGATACACCCTTCTGAGCCATTCCTTTCATGTTGTTAACCCGATATATTGTTTCGATATACCTATACACCTTAGCCTACCCTGTAGTATTTATTTGTGATTGGGAAGTCTTCATTTGCCTAAGTTCAGGAGGGAGAGGTTAGGGTTCGAAATCATTTCATCAACATTTCTGAAGATCATTGAAGCACCCCTGAATTCCCATTGTTCATCTCAAGTGGGGGATATTATGTTTAGTATTTATTGTTATGTTGAAAAAAATAAAAAAAAAAATAAAATAGTTTTACGTTATTGTAAAGTGCGATGTTATAAGCACTGTAGTATGAGCTTTATAGATTTAGTATAGAGGAGGCCACCTCGGTCACATTTGAAGATTGGAGTTGGTATTATGCCAGCAGTTCAAGAAAAGGTAGTGTGCCCATCACGACGTCCTCTAATGACACATCTACCTTGCATTTCATGATCCGGTTTCTTGACTTCAAAGCTTGAACTTTGGGCGGACGGTAAGTGGTGATAACCTGGTTATAGATCTAGACTACGCTTGTTTTTATTTTACATCAATTATATATCCCATGTCTTATCCTACCCTTTAGTCATGAAGCGTGTCTAGGTGATGCGAGCAATCTTTGGTGTCTTGGCCATGGATTTGGTCATGTTTCGATTTTGTCCACTTCACGTGACATGTTAGTAATGACGAGTCACCCTTAACCTTTGTCGTGTCTACCCATATTTCCTTCGAGAATTGTTTAGCCCTTAACTCTAGTGGTGGAGATTTGTAGCTTATGATAGAATACATGCTATGCGTCGCGATTGAGTGATCACCCCGAAATTGACACTTAGAATAGTTGAGTGATTTGAGTGTTTTGTTCCCCTTTCTTGAGGTGTTCGACTTTGTTTTATTCTAGCATAAGGGATTTGTAAACTTATGTTTTTCGGTTATGGAGATATCTTTTTAGAATCTTTCTAATAAGGTCTACTTGAGGGCAAGTAGAGTTCAAGTGGGGGATATTTGATAACATCAAATAGTCCTGAATATTAAGCATCAATTTCCCTCGATAATGCTTGTAATTTATATCACTTATATGGATTTCGCTTTTTTCCATTGTTTTCCACTTCGAGGTAAATTACGAGCATTGGAGCTAAAGAGGCGGCGGAGAAATATCTAAAGATTTATCACATATGCTACTTTGAAGAAGTTACTGGCTCGTCAATCTGGCTCTAATATTGGTGCATTGACTCGAAAACCAACTTATCGAAGTTGCGGTAACTCTTCCCAAAGGTTGGACGTAACTATATTAGGTCAAATGAGGTTCCACGCCCGCGATACTATGTCGTAACTCTTTGCATCAACTACGACGTAACGAGTTTATTGAAGACTACGGAAAAACCACTATAAGGTTCGCCAACGGCGGATCTAGTGCAAAATACGAATAAATAGAAGGTTACAGTAACTCTATATTGGTTACAGCCGTAACCCATCTGGCCTATAAATACCCCACGAATTCTAGCATTTCTAATCATCCCATTCCACTCACAACACTTAGAGAATGTGGGAAAAAGCTCAAGGCATGTCTAGAGGAGCATACGGAGCTGTCTCCAAGGGAGAAATCACTCCCTACGATAAGCATTAGCGTTTTATATTTCTTTTACTTTCAATTCATGTATTTCGTACCTTTGAATATTGAATTGGTTTGCATGATTAATATGAGTAGCTAAGCACCTCTTGGTCTTGGCTTAGTTATGATTCCTTAATTGTTTTGTTTGTGTTTACTTTACTTCCGTACAATTATTTCTAAGTGTATGCATGCATAGTTTATTGGTAGCCACCCTTGGTTCGGTAGTTTTGAATGGCGGTAGAGGCCAATTGCCTAGGAGATATGACCAATGACCACTAGGTGGCGAGACAGGGAAGGAGGAGATATGACCAACCAGCGACCACTTGTGTGATTTGACCAACTGATCACCTATCGTTTGGATGAACTTAAGAATTAGGGGTGCGTGTCTAAGTTCCTAACGGTCGGGCATTCACTATTATAAATCTAGCATGTAGTGGTACTTAATGACTTGGCTTAGGGGACCAGGAACAACAGGACTTATGAGGGGACACCTGACTTCTCCTGTGGTGGCATCTTTGCTGATAGGTTAGGGCGAATTGACCAAATGTTGTCCTCTCGACTTTGACCCCACCTGAAGTAATGTAATCAAAGCATTGCTAGTTAGTTGTGTCGGTTTAACTTATAATATTCTAGAAGGTCTTGAGTAGGTCGAATTGTATTTAGATAATTATGGTAATTATATTTATCTTGTAGAATACGTTATGTGGATTGTATAGGACTCCTTAGCCTATAAAAGGAGGTCCTAGGTTAGAGTTAGATATACGTATTAGTTATATCTAAACTCGATACACTTCAAGGTTGTAAAACCCTAATACTATTCAGAGTATTCGTATTAATAAAATATTGAGGTGTTGAGTGATAATCAAAGTATTCTTCTTAAGATTAAACACTAAATTACGCGTAGTGTTTAATAGTTTGTTTTAGTTTAAGTCAGCTTCTATAAAGGATCGTTTGCTCAACTGGGATCAACAAGTGGTATCAGAGCTTGTGATCTAGAAGCTGTGATCAAGAAGAAGTCAAGTTAACTCGGATCGTTCAAATTAAAGAAGTTCAAAGTTGTCCGACGAAACTCATATGGTTCTGCCTCCAGGTACCTATCTTTGAAGCGGTGAGTTTCAAGTTTGGAAGATGCGAATGAGGCAATACATTCGCATGATTGATTACACCATCTGGGAGGTTGTTGAGAAGGGTGATACCTTATCTAAGAAGGGTCTTGATGGGCGGTTTTGGAATTGTGAGTGAGATTGATAAGGCTCAAAGGAAGCTGGAGATAAAGGCTTATAGTATTCTCAGTATGGGAATACCTAATGAGTTTGCATTGGACTTCCAAGAACATGAGACTGCTAAGGAGCTTATGGATGAACTTGAAACAAGATTTGCTGGTAATGATGCTACCGGAAAATCTAGGAAGAACATGCTCAAGCATCAACTTGAAAACTTCATTGCTCTCAGTGGAGAAAAACTTGATGGAAGCTATAACAGACTGCAGAAGCTCATAAGTCAATTAAAATTGGTGGACTACAAAGTTGCTCAAGAATACATTAATCTTAAGTTCATCAGAAGCTTGTCACAAGAATGGGCTATGCATACAGTTGTGTGGAGAAATAAAGATGACTTTGAAAAGATGACTCTGGACAATCTCTACAATAATTTAAAGGTTTATGAGTCTGAAAAGAACATTGCTGGCTCATCCTCATCTACACAGAACATTGCTTTTGTGTCAACAAACCATAGGAGTTCTCAGGAAGCTTCCACTACTGCTTATGGAGTTTCCACTGCTATCGTTAATGATATCACTGTTAGTGATAACATTAGTGATGGTGCCATATGTGCTTTCCTAGCTGATCTAAAAACCAGTGTTACAGTGCTAAACCAGGATTTGGATCAAATTGATCTTGATGATCTTGAAGAAATCAATCTTCAATGGCAAATGGCAATGCTAACATTGCACGCTAGGAGGTTTCTAAGGAGAACTAGCAGACAGATCAAGTATGATGGTCAAAGAAAGGCTGGGTTTGACAAAAGCATGATGGAGTGCTTCAACTGCAAGAAGAAGGGGCACTTTGCAAGGGAG
Organism: Chrysanthemum makinoi; assembly: GCA_910596185.1. NCBI lineage: Eukaryota > Viridiplantae > Streptophyta > Magnoliopsida > Asterales > Asteraceae > Chrysanthemum > Chrysanthemum makinoi. The sequence continues at coordinate 180,372,642 of OU343225.1, forward strand.
TGTAGGGCTCCTAAGAGGATGAGTGAGAACTTCAAGAAGGCACCTGAAGAGCCAAAGCCTTCCTTAAGATGGACTTGGAGACTATGATTGGAGTGATCAAATTGAGGAAGGACCCAATGCTGCTTTCCTGGCTAGTGAAGCTTCCAAAGTGCACAACTTTGCACTCATGGCTTATGCTTCATCATCTTTTGGTTCTGACACTGAGGTATCAAATAATTCAAATAGTTCTATTTGTTCTTACAAATCTTGTCAGGATACTTTAGAAGGTCAGAAAGCAATCATAGAAAGTCTTATGAAAGAAGTAGACAGATTGGCATTAGATAACTTAGGTTATAAAGTTGGTCTTAAGAGTGAATTTGAATATGTAGATCAAATCAACATTCTAGGTGGTGAGGTTGACGTTAGAGATAGGGAAATCAAGGTTCTTAAATAGAAACTTGAAAAAGCTGAATGTGTAAAACAAGAAGCCATAGAAGAGAAAGAAAAACATATAGTTAAAGTTGACAAAATAACTTATGCTTCTGATGTTGTAAACAACTCTATTACAAAGAACTTAATGAAAAAGGGGTCTGGGATAGGTTACAATCATGTTCCACCTTCAATGAAAAGTGGTTATGCACCACCCACAAAAGAGTTGTCCTTTAGCAGTGAATTTAGCTTCAACAAATCTGTAAGTGAGAATAGTGAAAACAGGTCACCTAAGGTAGGTTCTGATAGGTCATCTGATGGTCCAATCATTGAATATTGGGAGTCGGTAAGAGAGAGCAGTCAACACGGCAAGAAAAAATAATAAAACATTGATTCTAAACAAGCCAACCTTTTGCCTAGATTTGGAGCACAGATCTCTAGGAGAGTTGTAGAGTATAATGAGATTCCTAGGGACCAGATGAAAAGATACAAACCTAGGGGTAATCAAAGAAAATTTAATGTCTTAATCTCAAATAGATTAGGGGATGAGTTTACTGTGTCAAAAAGGCTTGTTTTACATGTGATAGTTTTGAGCATTTACAGAGAAACTGTTATAAAAATCAACCACAAGTTTGGAATCAATGGAGGAGGGTGAATCATAAAAACTTTTCAAAGCAAACCATCCCTCACCCAAACAAAAACATGGTTCCTAAAGCAGTGTTAATGAGGAATGGTAAAACAAAATCTATAATCACTGCTGCACCTAAATGGGTTCCAACCACTGCTAAGCAAAATGTTTCCACTGCTAAGCAGAATGTCATCACTGCTGAGACAAAAGAAATTTTAACTGTACTAAAGGTGATGACAGATACAGTGGTTGGAAGCCATTTCTATGTTGTAAAGGCCTCAGCTTGTTGGCAATGGAAACCAAAGACCAATGTCTTAGAACATGTCAACAGTGCATCAATGAAGTTAAAGAAATTTGACTATGTTGATGCACAAGGCAGACCCAAGTCAATATTGACTTGGGTCCCCAAAAGGAACTAACTTTTCTAATTTCACGTGCAGGGAAACTTACAAGATGAGCTACAAGATAAAGGAATTTTTTACAGTGGTTGCTCTGGGCACATGACATGGGATGAGAGCAACCTTGAGGATTTTGAAGCTTTTGATAGAGGCTATGTGGCATTTGGTAATGATCCAAAGGGAGGACAGATTCTTGGCAGAGGAACAATCAAAACAGGGAAGTTGGACTTTGAAAAAGTCTATCTGGTACAGGGACTGAAGTATAATTTATTCAGTGTATCCCAAATTTGTGATAAAAGAAACTGGGTACTTTTTGGGGAAACTGGATGTGTGGTGTTATCTCCTGACTTCAAAATGCCTGATGATAAGTATGTACAGCTTAGGGTTCCTAGGAAGGATAACATATATTGTTTTGATTTGAAAGATGTCATTCCTAATAGATCCCTAACCTGTTTGTTTGCTAAGGCATCTGTTGATGAGTCAATATTATGGCATAGAAGGCTAGGTCACCTAAACTTTAATACAATCAATAAATTGGAGAAGGGGAACTTAGTTAGAGGTCTACCTTCTAAGGTTTTTGAAAGTAAAGATCCTTGTGTGGCTTGTCAAAAAGGTGAACAACATAGAGCCTCCAAGACTGTGAACACCATTAGTCAACCACTGTTTATGCTACACATGGACTTATTTGGTCCCATATTTGTTAAGAGTTTGAACCATAAGCAGTATTGCCTAGTTATCACTGATGATTATAGCAGATTTTCTTGGGTTTACTTTCTGGCAGCTAAGAGTAAAACTAGTGAGATTCTTAAAAGTTTCATCACTAAGATAAAAAAAATAGAGTGAACCATAAGGTCAAAATAATCAGATGTGATAATGGAACTGAGTTTAAAAATGATTTCATGAATAAGTTTTGTGTGGATAAGGGTATTGAAAGACAGTTTAGTGTTGCTAGGACACCACAACAAAATGGTGTGGCTAAAAGGAAAAATAGAACACTAATTGAGGTACCAAGAACAATGTTATCCGAATCTAAGTTACCAACTACCTTTTTGGGCTAAAGTTTGTAGGAACCGCATACTATGTCTGTGAGAATAGAAGCAAGGTAGTAAAGCCTCATTACAAGATCCCCATGAGCTGTTATGTGGTAGGAAGCCTATGATAGATTTCCTAAAACCTTTTGGGTGTCCTGTTACTATCTTGTATACCATAGACCACCTAGGCAAGTTTGAGGAAAAGGCAGATGAGGGATACTTTATTGGCTATTCTTTCAGTAGTAAAGCCTTTAGGGTATACAATATGAGGACCAGAATAGTTGAAAGGAATCTACATGTTAGGCTCAATTAAGAAACTCCTTGTGTTGAGACAAAAGGACCAGAGTGGCTGTTTAATATTGATATACTAACCAAGTCTATGAATTATGAGCCTATCAATGCATGTACATCCACTAATGTTGATGCATGTACTCAAAAGGATTCAGATGCAAGAACAAATTCTAAGGAAGCTGAACCTCTAAAGAAATTCTATTTGATTGAGAAGTGGAAAGGTGGTCCTGTCAAACCCATCATTGAAAAGCAAAGTCCCTCAGATGATGATGTTTTGGATTCAGGAAGCAAAGGTGATCATCATCAAGATAAAGAAGAGTTGTCTCATGATAACTCAGTGTCGGTAGAAGAAATTGAGAAGCAGAGGAAAATTGCTGAAAGCACTACTAAGCCAAATTCTACCACTGCTAGTTCAACTGAATCCCCTGCTGCAAGTTCAGCTGGCAGTCCTTTCTTTGGAAACATTGCTAGGCCACTAGTTAATTTTGAGGAGTATCCAACTGACCCTAACATGCCTGACTTGGAAGAGAGGGACACTCCTACATATGATGAGAACATGTATGACTATTTCAAAGATACTGAAGTTACTAATCTGGAGCCAGTCATCATAGAAAGTCCAATTCCTACCACCAGAGTTCATAAGAATCATCCTAAAGAACAAATACTTGGAAATTTGAATACACCAGTTCAAACAAGAAGCAGGACTCAGAACACTAAAACCTTTCCTGAACAAGGTTTCTTTGCAAGGTTACTTCACAAAAGCAACAGTCATCAAGACCTGCAAAACTGTTTGTGTGCTTGCTTTTTTTTCACAGAAGGAGCCCAAAAGAGTTGAAGAAGCTTTAGGAGAAGAAGGATGGATTGAATCAATGCAAGAGGAACTGTTACAATTCAATCTTCAAGAAGTATGGACATTGGTTGATCTACCTAATGGAAAGAGGGCTATTGGAACTAAATGGGTATTCAGAAACAAAAGGGATGAAAGGGGTATAGTGGTGAGGAATAAATCAAGGTTGGTTGCTCAAAGATACACACAAACTGAAGGCTTGGATTATGATGAAGTATTTGCACCTGTTGCCAGAATTGAAGCTATCATACTGTTTTTGGCATATGCTTCATTCAAAAAAATTGCGGTGTATCAAATGGATGTTAAGAGTGCCTTTCTGTATGGTACTATTGAAGAGGAGGTTTATGTTTGTCAACCTCCTGGTTTTGAAGATCCTTATCATCTTGATAAGGTCTACAGGGTGAAGAAGGCTATGTATGGATTGCATCAAGCTCCAAGGGCATGGTATGACTGCCTTTCTACTTATTTGATGGACAATGGATTTAAGAGAGGACTGATTGACACAACATTGTTCATAAGGAAGCACAAGGATGATATATTGCTGGTTCATGTTTATATAAATGACATCATCTTTGGCTCAACAAATAAGGAGTTGTGCAAGGATTTTGAGAAACTTATGCATGATAAGTTTTAGATGAGTTCTATGAGTGAAATCACTTTCTTTTTGGGGCTACAGGTTCAACAAAGGACTGATGGAATCTTCATTAGTCAAGACATGTATGTAGCAGATATATTAAAGAAATTTGGATTTTAGGATGTCAAGAGTGCTAGTACACCCATGGAAACACAGAAACTACTGCTCCCTGATGATGGAAGTCCCAGAGTTGATGTGAAGCTGTATAGATCTATGATTGGATCTTTGATGTATCTCACTGCTTCAAGGCCAGACATTATGTTCTCAGTATGTGTGTGTGCAAGATTCCAAGTTACACTAAATATATCACACATGAATGCTGTGAAAAGGATCTTTAGATACCTTAAGGGTCATCCTAAATTGGGCCTTTGGTATTCTTAGGATTCAGCTTTTGATTTGGTGGCCTATACAGACAATGATTATGCTGGAGCTGGTTTGGATAGAAAATCTACTACTGGAGGGTGTCAGTTTTAGGAAGCGAGGCTAATCTCATGGCGCGTGTAAGAAGCGAGACTATTGTGGCCAATTTCACCACTTAAAAGGCTGAGTATGTGGTACAACAATTGCAAGTTGCGTGTTCAAGTGCTTTGGATTCAGAATCAATTGTTGGACTTTGGGTACAATTTTATGCATACTAAGATTTACATTGACAATAACAGTACAATATGCATCATTAAAAATCCAGTTTTGCATTCTAGAACTAAACATATTGAGATAAGACATCACTTTATTAGAGATTGTAATGAGAAAAGGTTAATTCAAATTGTTGGATCGATGTACTCTAACCAAACTAACTTATATAGCTTGTTAAGGGTTTAATAACCTCGGATAAATCCTAAGTTATTAAAAATGAAACACTGAGCAAACTCTATTAAGTATGCGGAATTTACTTAACAAAGCTAAGAAGAATTAACTTTAACTTTCAACGATTTTATTAATAACTCTGAATCTGCTTGTTATACAGATTCTTAAACAACTCTAAAACACTAATATCGAACTCTCTAAAACTCTAATAATGCATGTTTAATGCCAATCTAGGGGTCCTTTTATAGGCTTAAGGATAACCCTAGTCGGTTTACAATTACAAACCTTGTACGACAAGTAATCTAAACAAAGAATATTCTAGAATAACAAAGCTTTCCATAAACGAATATAGAAATTCTTTAGCTTTGCAAGATACTTTGACCGGGACAAAGCAGTACTTTGACTTTCACTTAGCAAGATTACTTTGAATCTCCAAAGACTTTGACTTCTTCAAGACTTTGACTTTCATATCCCAACAATCCTCCCCTAACTTGAATTCTACTTGCTTGACTTCAAGTTTCCTTTGTATCATTATCATTAACTCAAGTAGCCTCTTGGAAAGATTGTGTCTTTATCAATTTTCTTTATCTTCAGATTTGTCTTTGTATTTACTGTGCTTGGATTGTCATTATCAAAGTAGTCTTTATTCTTTCAGTAACATTCTTTACATCAACCTTAATCAGTAATTCTCTTTTCAAAGAACATTCAGAAGCTCCATCTTTTCAAAGAACATATGACAATTTGTACATCAGATCAGTTTAAGTTTTAGTCTATTCTCATCACTTCCAGGTGTGTAAACTCCTGTGAGAGGTGAATCATTGAAATTTAATTGATTTTGATGTCTTTTTTACCAAAGCCATAAACTCTGGAGTATCCAAATGTTTAGGTGTGTAAGACCATGGTACATTGATAACCATATGATTTTTAGCAAATCATCAGCTATCAACAGATTTGATTTGTCTTTACCAAAAGCTGTACCCTTTTGGACTAGTTAGTTCTTTCAATCATGGTGAACTAATTACCATATAATGGTTTTTCCACAGGCTTTACCACAAACCATTTTCTTGTGGGCTAGCCAAATTTCTTTACATTCTCGATATGGTGAGTTGATTACCATACAACTTATTAGCAAGTTGTCAACTATAAAACGGATTTGAGATATCTTTACCAGAGCTGTTTGCTCATGGATTAGCCAATCCTTTTGGTAGATTGATAACCTATTGTTGTTACCATCTCAAAAACCATTTATTTCTTTTAACCTTTGTTTCAAAATATTTATCACTTAACAAAAGTTTTCTTTCAAAATCATTAACTGGTTTAATGCTGCAAGCAATACTTTGATGAAAGTACTGTTTGATTAGCAGTACTTTGAATAAAGTAATGGTATTTCAAAAATAATTTATTCAATAAAGATTCAAACCAGTTATTCATCATCATCAGCCATAGTTTTCCATCTGATAAACAATTTGATGACCATAAGTGCAGTTTCATTATCTTCTTAACTTCCATACCATGTTCTAGCATTCTCCTCATAAGATCTGATGTAAGCGGATATCTTCTGTATGCTAACATATGAATCATAGTTCCATCTTCTAACTCTAAAACATATACTCTAGATTCTTCAAAAATCTCCGGTGATAATCTCCCAATCTTCTTGATTTTTCCAAATCTCATCAGTGCTTGATTCTTCAGTTTCCTAAACAGTTGTGAGATCTCTAAGCAAGATTAAACCAACACCTTCTGATAGAATGTGTTCAAAATATTATTGCACCAAATGATATAAATGAAATAAATCCTCTCTATCTATTATGTGCAATAGATCCCATAGCATATTAAACACTTTCAAGCTTTCATCTTCTCTATGAAACATCAGATAATTTCCATCCTTTGATTCTACAACTTCAAAAGTAGTTATTGTTGACTTTTTCTTCTTCTTTTCTGCATCATCTTTAGAATAGTTAAATTCTACAACTCTTAAGTAATTCCTTAGTTCATCATCTATATTAGATCTTAACTCAATCTTCTTTGATGGCTGTTCAATTTCAACTTCAGTTGTTCTTTTTCTTTTTAAGCTTCCTTTTCTATCATCTTCTTTCTGAGCATCATCATCTTTAAAGTCTTTGATACTATCAACATGCTTCTGATAAGCTTCTCTAACAACTTCATACATCTGTTTCATCTCAACATAATTCAACTTCTGCAATCCAATATATCCTTGACCTTTTAAATAAGCCATCATTGCATTTCTTTCCTTAGCACGATTTGGTCTTCTTGGTAGAGCAGAAACAGGAATAGGTTTCTCTATTGGTAACTCAGACTCATCATTTAATTCAGCTTGTAACTTTCTAGCTGCTTCCTCATTCTTGGCTTCCTGAATTGCTCTTATTTCTGCCAAAGTAAGCTTCTTCTTCTTCTTTGTTTCTACCAACTTACCTTTCCCTTTATCTTTTGGATCTATAGTAGGTTGAGAAACTTGTGGTTGTTCTTGACAACTCAAATGCTAACACCCCTTGGTTTTGATAAATCATGTAATATCTCAGCTATAGTTTCATCATCACTTGCAGTGTGTATTGGTTTGGGTGTATCGGCTTCCTTTTCCGGTGTATTGTTGAAGGACTAGCTTCTTCTTCAAAATTTAACACCCTTGGTGTAATTAACTCTTGCCTATAAGTTCCTTGAAGAGCAGTACTTTGATCATCAGTACTTTGAACTATAGTGCTTTCTTCCTCAGTACTTTCAATATTGACTTGCACTTCAGTACCTTGAGGTTGAACATCAGTACCTTGAGGTTCAACTTCTTTATCTGTATATGATGGAGCATCTTCATTCAAATTCTTATCTTCCAATTTCCTCCCCAATTGGAATGAAGATTGCGGTGAACCTTTTGCCTTTGGTGGTCTTCTTAAATTGCCTAACGGCTGCCTTGCTTTCTTTCAGACTTGACCCATAATCGATGATGTTGAACCAATGGCCATGCAAATTTCTTGAATCTTCTAAACTTAAGCTTGCTTAATCGTGTAGAACTGTTCTTCAAAAGATTTCTTCAATCTTGTCAATGCTCTTGATAAAGCATAACTATTTAGAACTATACCCTCAGGTGCCACATCTTCCTTATCTGCTTCAGAGGAGGGTGGATGTTCTTCCTGTTCTAAAGTATGAGCAAAGACGTGTGGAGATGGTGGAGGTGAAACTGCAGTATCTTCTTGAACATCAGCACCTTGTGAAGCAGTACCTTGTGATGCAGTACCTTGTGATGTAGTACCTTGTGATGCATTACCTTGTGATGCATTACCTTGTGATGCAAAGATGTTGAGAAGTAGTACCTTGAGTTGAAGCAGTACCTTCTCTTTCATCACTAGCTGCATCCTCATCTCTAATAGCTTGAACAATCTCCATCATTGAAGTAGTCAATAGAGTGTTCCTTCCAGTGAACAAATCACTCTTCCTAGCCATGAAGGTGAAGATCTTGGCTGGTTGTACCACAACAGGTAATAGACTTGTAGGCTTTTGTACATCTTGAAGTTGTTTATTCAAGAACACTTGAATAAATCTTGGATACATCAACCAGCGTGATCCATGAGAAATGTGAGATAACATTCCATCTAGAATTAGCCTTGAAAAATTGAAAATTCGAATTGTAGCCAATCCCACTATAGCAGATGCTATGTTAAACCCTAAATTGCTCAAAGTACTGATGTTTATTCTTGAAAGTACTGCTCCTCCTAGAAAGTACTGCTCCGAGTTCAAAGTACTGCTCGTCCTTGTAAAAGTACTGCCCGTATAAGCTGAAAGTACTGCTCGTTGTTTTAAAGTGCTGCTACTACTTGTTCGACATTAGTGAAGATTCAATTGTCATCAGTGGAGTATTATTGGTCTATTTTTTTATGATGGGATCATGGGTCTCTAATATAATAGGCTTGTTTTGGAATTGAGGGGAAGTTGAGCATAATAATTGTTATGGATTTTTGGCGACACACACAGGAGATTGGTTCACACACAGAGGTTATTGGAAGTTGTTCTTACAAGTGTTAAAAAGCTCAGATTTGGATTTATTGCATAATTTATTACGAAGACAATTATTTATCACTTCTTTGAAGGTGAAGTGGAGTTTCTTGGATACGTGTTTTATTATATCTTTTAGCAGGAGATAACTTGTTCGTACGTTTATGTTGTGGCTAAGACTTGGTAAATCTAGCAAGTAGGGTTTGCTATCACTTAAAGGAGTTTCGTTGTTGTGCTCAGTGTCTCATTGAAGATGAGGATTTTATCAAGAGATCGAGGTCTACTCATATACCATCAGGTATGAGTTCATAGTCACGTGGTTAGTACAAGACATAAGACGCGAGTTTGGGATGTTCTACTTCAGCATCAAGTTGGTTATACTTAGTTTTCTTCACAAGTGATCATTACAAGGAGCTTACAGATTTGAAGAATCATTTGATGTTCATGCACCACTCAAGGGGAAGTTTTTTATTCTTACTACTATTGATTAGTATTACTACTGATGGTTTAGATTTCTACTGTTTCAAGTTCATTTTTAGTTGCGGAAAACTTCATGGAGGGTAATTTGAGACATTGGAATGATGAATTGGATGTGTGGTATTGGTTCGTGGTGGTCAAGATCATTATTGGCATACGTTCCCCATTTGGATAATAACAAAAAGGGGAAGAGATGTTTGAGTGGCATGGCAGGAAGACATACTTGTTTCATTCATGGTGAGATCCCTGATCTCAATTTCTCTACTTCGTCTAGGGAAGTTCTTTCAAGAATGGTTTTGTCATTATCAACTAGGGGAAGATTGTTGGGAATTATACGTTTGAGTTGATAAGACAAAAAGAATGAAACAAGAGGGACTTAATACGACAAGAAGGAAACCTACAAAAAGATGGAAGGACTTGCTTGCAAAAGAAGTTTTATTTATTAGTCCTTTGTAGATATTTGTAAACCCTAATCCTCTAGTATATAAAGAGGACATGGGGTGTAGGTTTTACAATACATGTCTTCCAAGATGTAGTCGACTTAAAGGTGTGTGTGTGTCCTAGGCGTATAGTCTTGTAAACGCCTAGGTTATTAGTTTAGTTAGTAGTTTAGTTATCTAGACGTGTCCCTATAAACGTCTAAGATTAGTTAGTGTTAGTGAATGAAAACCTTGTTCAATAACAAAGAATTGATTAGTTTATTCCGCTGTGCATGTTATTAGTCTTTGTTATTGATCCCTAGCTGAGCTTTTAAACGATCTTATCACAAATGGTAAAGATCCATACTGACTTCAATGTTGCTGATCTTCTCACTATAGCTTTTGATGTGGGGAGGTTTCAGTATCTTGTAGTTAGTATTGGTATGATAAATCTCTAAATCTCAAATTTGTTTTGTAAAAGTTTGTAAAATATATGTACTGCTATTGGTAGATCTTAGTACTTCTAGTTTAGTACTATCCACTGCTTGTTATTTTTGTTTCCACTAACTATTTTGCATATCAAAGTTCAATCACAATCAGTAAGTAGCAATGGTCATTAAAAGAAACATGGAAATTATTCATTAAGATAAACTGCATCCTAAGATGCAGTGGTACAACCATGTCTATTCATACTACCATCATAAAAGTACATCAAAAGACAACCACTAAGGACTACCATCAAGAGACTACTACATAAAGACAACCACCTACAACAACTACTCCCTTGGCCTCTTCTATAATCCCCATGCTGGCATGGTCTGCTTCACTCCTCTTCCCCCAATCACATCCCACACTTTTAGGCAAGGGAGACCCATCACTTGCTCTCTTTTAGGGGGTGCTGATGAGGATGGACCAGATGGCTGTGCTGGAGCTGCAAGGAGTGCTTGAAGAGGTGCAGCTGAGAGTGGTTCAGGTGGTGGGATCTATGCCAGGGGAGGAACAATAAACACTCTGGAGGAAGCTTCATCATCTGTGTCCTCATAAGGTGACACATAGCTTGGCATGGAGCTCAAATAAGAACTTGTTCCTTTCATGAGAGTTCTTGGGGTACTGGTTGTATAGGAGTAGGTCCAGTAAGAGCAGTGTTTGTGCTCATGTAGATGATTGATGTGTTCTTTGGGGGAAAATAGTTTTCCCATGCATTGTTGGATGATGGACTCTTTGAAGAGTCAGAAGAGATTTCAATGGGATTGCTTGAGTTACTTATGTTTGCTGATCTTTTTGGTTTTGAGAGAGAAAGCTTTTTGGGAATGTAAGTGATATGTGTGGTTTGTAGGAGATATGTTCTTAAATAGACTTATTGAAGATCAGTGGGTAAATGTTTGGAAGGTGTGAGTTGTTGTGGAGTAAATGAAGTCTTTGACTTAAGGTGGACGAGCAATGACTTGGAGTTGACTATTTGACTGGGTACTTAACAAATTGTATAAGCAATGCCAGTTCATATTATGTAACCACTTCTAGTTATTTCTAAATACTGCTAACCTTAACAAAGATTGTAGTTTTTGGTTTGTGTTTGTGACATGCAGGTTTGAAGGAGCTGTTGTACTTTATGGAGCTTTTGGAATTTGTAGGAGTAGCTGATAAAAAAATGTATCTTTTGTAATCCTTCAAATTCATGCATGATATCACTATTTTTGGCAAAGATTTTACTGCAGAAGTCTTAGTCAACGGATTGGAGTGTTGGTGAAGTTTCCACGGCTTGCATATTCTAGCCACTGCTAGTTGTGGGCAACCCACTGCTAGAGCAGTTTTGATGAAAGTGGAAACTTCAGGGGCTGTTCTGAAACTTTTTGGTGATAAACGTATTTAATCCCCAATTCAATGCCGATCATTCAATTGATCATTCAAACACTCTCAATTGGTGCTAACCACAAACCCTAACCACTTCCAACTATTATTTTCACACATCCCACCACTTAGTCATTCACAACACACAATGGCAACAACATGTTCCACAACTCACAACCTTGTAGCATACCTAGTGAAGAACAACCATTCCAAAGGCTTCCATGAGATGATTGATTTCATTAAGCACAGTCCCATTCACTTTGCATTAACCGTTGAACCTATCATTGTTAAATCCTACGTTCATTAATTTTGGTGGAAAGCTGAAATTCAAGAAAGAGATGGATCAGAGGTTATTAGGTCTGTTGTTGATGAAAAAGAGATTTTGGTCACAGAGGATGTGATTAGAGGTGTTTTGAAGCTTGAGGATGCTGAAGGGGTTGTTAATTTGTCTAATGAGGAGATTTTTGAAGGGTTTGAAAGAATGGGTTATGAGAAAAGAGGGGATAGGATAAAGTTTCACAAAGGTATGTTTTCACCTCAATGGAAGTTTCTGATCCATACCTTGCTTATGTGTGTAAGCAATAAGACTACTGGTTTTGATGAGTTTCTCTCTAAATTGCAACTGCTATCATCTGTCTATCACAAGGAAAGGTATTCAATTGGTATAGGATGATATTTGATGGTTTTCTGAAGACATTAAAGAAAAAGGGAAAGTATTACTTATATCATAGTTTTGCTCAATTGATAGTGGAAAGTCAAATCACAGATCCCATTCCTCATAAAAGGAAGTATGATGTACTTCATATGCTTCCTAAGGTGTTTGCCCATATGAAGAAGCAGAGTCCAAAATTTTCAGGGATCATTACACCTTTGTTTCCTCACATGCTTAACTTGCCAGACATTGTAGAGGAGGAGAATCCACAACCCAACCCATCAACTGCTAAACCCACTGCTACCACATCTGAACCCACTGCTAACCCATCTAAACCTACTGCTGAACCCTTACCCTTACCAACAAAACCTAAAAAGATCTTAGTTCAAAGAAGGAAGAGGAAGGGCCCCAAGCTACCTCAGGCTGGTGTTAGTGGTGTAGTTAATGAGGCTGTCACAAGAGGTGCAGTGACATGATTGGAAGGGCTTCCACTACTGACTCAGGCTTAGATGCTGAGCAGGGCAGTGGAATCATAAGTAAGTCCCAACCTTTGGAAACTCCTAATGTGGAGAGTTCTCTTAAGCTCAACACAGGTGGAGGAATCCCCAGCCAATTGGCTAATCTGGGGGGCATGGATAATCAGGTTAGGTCTGATTCCATGTTTACTCAATCCCATGATTCACCTCTCGGAGCAAGTTACACAGTTCGAAGTGATGAGGATATTTTGGGACCATATACTGAATTGACGGGTACTGATCATGTACATGATGAATTTTCCAGGGATCCACCTCTCGGACCAGTTAACACAGGCCAAGTGGTGAGGATATACTTAAACTCTTAAATGAATTGACGGCTAAATGTACCAAAATGGAGTCAACAATCACTGGTCTTCAGGAACTGACAACCTCTCAAGTTGGCACTATTCGGAGGTTGAAGCACATTGTATCTATATTGGAAAGACAAAGGAGACCAGGGGTTCATGCTTTTAAGAGAGTTAAGAAGGTGGGCAAGCAGGAACGCTCCTCAATGGATCAAAGTTTGGAGGATGCATCCAAACAGGGGAGGAGTAGAAGCAAGGATTCAGGGGAGGATTTAAATTTGGATATGGATATGGATTTGGATAGTGGAGAGCATGGTAATGATTATGTGGTAATCAACAAGGAGGGAAAAGCTACAGTAATTGAAGAAACCTTAAAAGCTGTTGTTAAAGATGAAGAAGTGGTGCAAACTACAACCACTGCTAATGTGGCTGCACCCACTGCTAGTACAGAGGAAATCACTGCTGTGTCCACTGCTGCAACCACTTCTGAGGTAAATCAAACCACTGTTACTTCAAATATTCCCATTGCTATCACAACCACTGCCACAATAATCACAACCACTGTCACACCACCACCTAAGTCAAAAGAAGCTGAGAATGAGGTTGCTAGTACTTTGTTAAATCTAAGTAAAACCTTACCAATCCCTGAACCCACTATTGTTCCTGTTCCTATTATGCTGAAACCAACTGGACCTAAACCCTTGGGAAGTTTGAAAATTGGTGAGCCTGTAAAGACTAAAGTGGTTCAACCAGATATTGGAAAGGGTAAAGGTATTGCTGAACCAGAAGAACCTGTTTTGAAGTTTAAAAACAAGCAAGAGAAATTTCCCATGATGAAGAGCTTTCTAAAAGGTTGCATGTTGAATAATTAGCAGCTAGAGAGAAGCAAAAACAAAAGGGAGAGGAAGCTTCTTTGAGATTGATTGAAGAATGGAAAAATGAACAACCATTATTTAAAGCTGCTGAAAGCATAAGGACAGAGTGGACTGATCTTGAATGGGGACAATTAGACATTGATACAAGGTCTAAGGTTTTGGCTGAAAAGATGAGAAAAATGAAACAGGAGAGAGCATTTAGAGATTATCAAGCCAAGAAGAATAAACCTCCAACTAAGCAAGAAAAGAGAAATCAAATGATGAAGTTTATCAGGCATATGGGGATAAATGTTTCTGTTAATCTGAGAAATTGCTCCTATGAGCATGTTGAGGAGATTTATAGTACTTACAAAACAAGATGTGACGACTTCATTCCTATGAATTCTCAAAGAGAAGAAGAGTGGATAAGGAACTTACAATAGAAGAGGAAAGGAACTAATCAGGAAGAGTCTAGTTCCAAGAAACAGAAGTTGGATGAAGAGATGGAGAAGGAGGAAAGACTAAATCATTATCTTATGGTGTGTGATCAACCAGAACCTATTAATCCTACACCAATAAGAGCTATACATCCAATTATGGACTGGCAGATAGTCACAGCTAATGATAGAGAAATGATTGAAATCACAAGAGCTGATGGATGGAAAACTACATATTTCAATTTTGGATGTTTGTTGTTTTGTATGTCTAAAGTTGATCTGGAACAACTGTGGAAGATTATGGAGTTTAGATATGGTAAGTTGGACCAACTAGAAATTTATCAAGGTTTGTGTGGACTGCTGTAAAGAACATGTGTCAACCCAATCCATATAATAAATTTTGGGAAGACTGTGAAGTAGTTGAATGGATGCTATATCAGCCTTGTAGAGTACATGCTGTACAGACTACACAGGAGAAATTTTTCATGTTCATTGATAAAGACTATCCATTGACCAAGAATGTAGCAAGAAAGATGTTGGAAGCCAAACTAGCATCACAAGGGACTAAACCAACTAATCCAATGGTTGATCAATTGTTCTTGAAAATTGAGAAAATTGCTGATATAAAAGGTCCTTTAGCCATAAAATCCAAGTCTTAAGGAAGATTGAAAAGGAAGGCAGATAGATCAAAAGCTGTGGATTATAATTTTGAGTCAGAGACTAAAGAGGACATTGAAGTAAACAAGAAAAGACTGTTGGTTCTTACAAAATTATCTAAAGAGAAGGAGCCAGAGGTTAGTAATGCAGTGCCTCTTACAGTTCATCATCAAATTGTCTCCTATACATTTGAAATTAATGGAAGTGAAGGGTGTTGGAAGTTTAAGAGAATCAATGGTGAGATTTATGATTTTGTTAAATTTTCACAAATGCTTTACTACATGGATAGAGATGATTTGATGACCATCTGGAAGCTATACAAAGACAAATTTGGTGATTTATGTCCAGATGATTATCATGAGAGGATTGTGTATCATAATTTGAAGATCTTGTTTGAACCTACTCATGATGAACCAGAATGGAAAGGACTCTTCAATGGCAAGGTTACAAGATGGTTTCTATATCAGTCTTATGGAGTTCATGTGTTAACCATTTTTGGAGAGATTATTCATATGCTTGTAGAAAGTGATTATCCTAAACTGAATAATCATCCAGGAGTTTTTACTCAGATGTTACAGCCTGGTGGTTTAAAGTTGCAAAAACCCTTTGATGATCAAGCTTACAGGTTTCTAAGGAAGTATGAGAAGATACTTAATCCTGATAAGTGTTTGGAAGCATCCTCCAAGTAAGAGATTATGTGCTTAAAAAGAAACTTGATAATTTTGGTAGTAAATATAAAGTTTAGGGGAGGATTGTTGGGTTTTAGGTTCCAATAAAAGGAATTATTCTAAGTATGGAACCATTGCCAGCACAAAGGAAACCACGGCTAGAAGACTGGAACCACTGCTCAAGACATATCACGGCTAGTAGAAACATGGATCCACTGCTAATGTAATCAAAGAACTGCTAGTTAGTTGTGTGGATTTAACTTGTAATATTCTAGAAGGTCTTGAGTAGGTCGAATTGTATTTAGATAAGTATGGTAATTATATTTATCTTGTAGAATATGTTATGTAGATTGTATAGGACTCCTTAGCCTATAAAAGGAGGTCCTAGGTTATAGTTAGATACACGTATTAGTTATATCTAATGTCGATACACTTCAAGGTTGTAAAACCCTAATACTATTCAGAGTATTTGTATTAATAAAATATTGAGGTGTTGAGTAATAATCAAAGTATTCTTCTTAATATTAAACACCAAATTCCGAGTAGTGTTTAATAGTTTGTTTTAGTTTAAGTCAGCTTCTACAAAGGATCGTTTGCTCAACTGGGATCAACAATATTTATAGACCAGATCTGGTTACGGCGTAACTTAAGTTGAGAGTTACGCCGTAACACCATTATCTTCATAATTTGCACTGAAAATACTGGTTATGGCGTAACATCTGGAAGGAGTTACGCCGTATCTTCAATTAATCCTGGTTACGCCGTAGTTGAGACAATAGTTACGGCGTAGCTTGCAGCGGCGCGGAACCTCATTTGACCTAGTTAGTTACGTCGTAATCTTTGGAGAGAGTTACACTGTAATCTTCAGTTGAGTTGGTTTTCTGAGCCACGCTTCTGTTACGGCGTAATGTGAGAGGGGAGTTACGCCGTAACATCTTCAAAATGAGCATACTATCATATATCTTCAATAAACTCTCCAAATCCGCATCTCTTTAGCTCCAATGCTCGTAATTTACCTGAAAGTGAAATATAGAGGAAAACAAGCGTAAATCCATATAAATGATATAAAATACGAGCATTATCGGGGAAAATTGACGCTTCATATTCAGGACTATTTGATGTTATCACACTTATAAGTAACTTTGGTTATTTACATTTTATAAAAATGCATACTAGTTCAATGCATCTTGAAATATACATGTGTTGGGTAAACCATGATTCATAACCCATGCCCATGACCCATGAGCATTTACATCATGCATGAAATCATGTTGGGTAAACCCATGACCCATGACCCATAACCCATAACCCATAACCCATTGTCTATATACATTGTATCTAGTTGGGTACCCATGACCCAAAGTTCATGACTCATGGTGCATTACCTATAAACCATAACCTGATTTGTAACGCAAGACCTGGAATGATCTCACCAGACAGCGAGATCCCGTAGTTTACAGTGGCCGAATCCCTTTGGGAAGGGATCTGCCAAATCCGGGTGAACAGTAGGTAGAAATGTTTATAAATAGTGTGTCATTTCTTTTTTATCCTTCACTCTTTTTAGACATATCTTCTCTCTATGTTCTAACATCTCTAACCTCATATCTAAGGAAATTATATGTAGCTTTTCTCCAGGTTCCTCTTAAAGGCGAGATCACGACCTCTTGAAGACTTGCAAGCTCAAGGTCATGAGTTGCTAGGGCCGTCTTCATCAAGACCACTAAAGTGAATCTTCTTGATATTTCTTCTCTTTCTCCATTAGTGTGTTGTGTTAGTTGAAGGTGTTGGTATGTTGTGTTAATGGGTGTATTTAATATAGGGTGTCTATGTGTGTTGTGATACTTGGTGTGTAGGGTGTTGGTTCCTCCATTGTAATGGAACCCGATATCTAGCCTTGTACCGGATAAAGTGTAGGCGGCGTAGGTTTGGTTCTACCTTGCGGTAGAATCCGGTATTTAGCTTTGTACTAGATAAAGTGTAAGCGAAGTTGTGAAGGCTTCTCCGCCGGTTAAAGGAGCTTGTTGATGAGTGTGCAAATACTCATCATTTTTGTACCTTTTAGTCTGTCAAAAACATCCAAAAACACCTGTCAAAGCATCAAAATGATAAAAATATCACAAATAAGTGTTTTATGTGTTTCAAATGCAAAAATACCAAAAGCAGGTGAAAAATGTATCAAGTTTGCATAATTGGCAGCTTTGGTCCCTCAACTTTGAAAAATGTCAAAAATAGTCCTCGGATATTTAAAAATGGAAAATTATCAAATATTACCCTTGTACTATTCATATATGGCATAATTAGTCATTGTGTTAACTTTGGAAAAAGTGCAGGTTTAACCCCTCAACTTTGCAGAAATTACAATTTTGGTCCTTGTGATAATAAGCTAAACCAAACCGGACCCTTTGTTATTATTAACACAAACCCAACCCAGCTGGCCCAAATGCAAACCCAAGCCCAACACACTTGAACCTTGGCTCTTGAACTATGAACCCCGAGTCCAAAACCCATTTGAACCCTGCCAATATCCCATTTGAACCCCCACCCTAATATTAAAAACGGGGTCAGCGAAAGTCAAATCCCAAATAAGCATCGTTCATCTCTCACAAAATCCTCGCCAAACCGAAACCACCATGGTTTCAAAATTTACCTTGCTCCGGTTTCCACCTTTCCACCTCACCTTACTGTTTGTTTACCCACTCCCTAACACCTCCACATCCAACAAAATTCTTTAATTGCTTCCAAACCACTACTCCTTCTCAAACAACTTTTGCCGCCAAAATGTCAAATGGACGATTATGATGATTTAGAAGGATCCAATGGCTAAAAATAAGTGGGAAACAATCAGAGGTCGACAAAGAGTTGAAAAGATCATTATAAAGCAAGGATGGAGCAATGGAGAAAAATATCGAGAGTAATTTAACTTAGCTTATGTCGTTTTAGTTAATTTTAAAATTCCATTAGTAATTTCAAGCTTTCAAGTAATCTGTATTTGTCAATTTCAAGATATTATAAACCTTTTCAATAATCAATTTCAAGTATTAAGTACTAAATCAGTTTATGCATTTTCAAGCTTAAATTCTCAAAATGTTCTAATGTTGTTATTAGTTGTTGTTTTGGACTCATAAACCCATATAAGCTCCTATTAAAGCTTTTCTAAGCTTTTAGTAACCATAAAACTCAGTTTAGAAGTAAAACTCAAAAAATACAAAAAATTAGTCATAAATCAAAAATCAATCAAGAAATGATCAAGAAGTTGAGCGAGGTTGATTTTGATTGCTTTGGTTTAGTGCTTCTTGGGAAGCTATAGGTTGTGGTCTTGTGCTTTGGTTCTCAGTTTTGAGCTTGAAATCAATTTGTAAGCTTATTTCTTGATTTTGGTTATTCACTATAGAACTACTTATCACCGCTTTTATATCTTTTTGTTTTTATGCTTGTTTGGTGTATGATTAGTGAGATTAGTGCTTAATATTGCATGCTTGCTCATCAGTTCTCTCAGTCACTTAGTTTTCACTTTTTCACTTTTAATATTGCACAATAGTAAATCATAGGTCTTTGTTGTTATCACTGGTGTTTAGGTGCTCAAATCTGCTTTTATATCATTAAATGTTTGTATGAATCAGTTCATGGCTTAAATCGGTTTTAAACTTTGAAAAGCTTCAAAATAGTTTTATAAAAGGTTGTTTGGATTTACTTAGTTATCTGTGTTAGAAGCTATTTGTGTTGTTACTTAGTTATCTGTGTTAGAAGCTATTTGTGTTGTTAACTTTGGTTCCAACTGTGAAGCTTGTTTGAGCTTAAAAAATCAAAATAAGCCATAAGCTCAAACTGTTGAGCTCATAAGCTCATTCTCAGCTTATTTTTAAGTTCTAAAATTTTTGTCTTTATTAAAGTTGCTTATAATCAGTAGTATAGTAGTTTTGAAAAAGAAAAATCACAAAACATCATTTTAAAAATAGTGATAGCGTTTATTTAATATAAATTACCTTTTTAATTTTCTTTTTCAGCTTATAATTAAGCACTTTCTGTTTTTATAATTTTCTTAGTTTTCTGTCATCATAGGATATTTATAGAAAAAATTTCATAATTTTCTTAGTTTGTTTAGTATTTATTAGAATTTTAAATAGTTAAAAAGTATTAAATAATTAATAATAAATAGATAAAAAGTGTAAAAAATATATTTTCAATTTTAAAATAAGTTTTATAATATTTTAGATTTTTCTAAGTCATAATTTCACTTTTGTAGCTTTATTTAATATTTTCTTATATTTTAGAGTATTATTAAATAGTTAAAAATAGTTTTTAAATAATAATAATTAAATAAATAGTCATAAAAATAATTTTCTTTTTCCAATAATTTTCTTTTATTATTAGGATTGTAAAAATATCATTTTCATATCCATAGGTGTTCTAATCTTTTAAATTTACGTTTTATTTTATACGTTTACGTAAAATTTAATAAACGTACGTATTTACGTTTGTTTAATCTGATTGTTGTGCTTTATAATTCTGTATCCAATTACCATTCCAATCAATCGGTAGTGTAATTATAAACCAAAATCCTTACAGATCATTATCCTTAGTGATCATTCTATATCTGAACGTTTTCGAACACCATTCAACCTCCGTGGGACTTAATGATCCGGGAATCCACTAAATTCCAAGGGATATTGCATTGGTTTTAGACTGTTTGAATTTTATTATGGTTGACCATTCACAAGTGGTTGATTTGTGTAATAAACCTGACTGTTTGGAACGAATCAAATTTTGGCGCCACGCCGGGGAGGCTTTAGCGTGTTTTAAACATTTTCAGACCCATAATTGCACATATACCACCTTTTGTAAACAATTTTTTGTAAAGTTATCAAAATCAAAAAGTTCATTAACACTTTTCCTAAAGTGTTAAGCAACACCAAACAAAATATAGAAACAACAAAACAATGTAACGCGGTTTCCTATCTTGTATTTTCTTTAAGGTGATTCTTAAAGAGGTACGATTTGGCTAAACGAGACGATACCAAAAATATTGTCCAAAAATATTTAAACCCTTAGCACAAATCCATACCTACGTCTTTTCAGTGGTACTTAATAAATACATAAAAATCCCCCACACATAAAAATCAACCACCGCAAATCAAGGCAGAACACCTACCAACTGGGGGTGTGAACATTAATAAGTTCTTAATCTTAAAGATCAAAACTTGCCTTTGTGTCCTTGTGATTTGGTGTACCTTTTTCAAAGAAGCCATTTCATTTGTGATTATTGGTTTAAAGTTCACTTGTCGTTTTACCTCGCATTTGTTTTGAAACGATTTTTAAACTTAGTGCATGCGACTTTCGTTCTTCCAGCTCCACCAGTCCACTTTCGGAGCTTGTAAGTATTCCTCGTAAACGAGAGGGCGTTCGCTCCCTCACCGTGGATCGAGGAACGTCTAGCACCACCACCCCCTGCGTAATGGCGAAGATAAACCGATGAATGAGCTTCTCCAAGCACCCATCGAGGGTTACGGAGATGCCATTATTGTCCCAGCCATCGTGGGTGATACCTTCGAGCTCAAAACCGGGTTGCTTAATCTTGTAACCCAAAGCCAATTTTACGGTTTTGAAAGGGATGACCCTCATGCACATATTCGATGGTTCAACAAGATTGCATCGACCATCAAATACAAGAATGTCCCACATGAAGCAATTAAGCTTCTTATGTTCCCATTCTCTCTAGAGGGACAAGCCCGGAATTGGCTTGAGAAACAACCCCTCGTTCCATTGAGACATGGGAGGATTTAGTCACTAAGTTTGTTAACGAATTCTATCCTCCATCCCGAACTACAAGTCTTAAGAATGAGATAATGAAATTCACTCAAAGATTTGATGAATCATTCGGTGAGGCATGGGATCGTTACAAGAGTTGCTCAAAGTGTCCACATCATGGTTTTACCGAGTTAATGAAAATGGATACTTTCTACAATGGTCTGAACCAAACTAACCAAGACTCTTTAAATGCCTCCGCGGGAGGTAATTTCTGAGCAAGACCACAAAAGAAGCCTTGCAAATCATAGAAAACAAGTCCCAGTTCCGCCCTTTCCGAACAAAGACATATCAGTCTCAGCCCTAATGCGGGACCTTCTACTTCATCTCATGTGAGTACATCTAGCACCGATGCTAAGATTGACAAACTCACGGATGCTATTCAGGCTTTGGTTCTTGCTAACCAAAAGAAAGTCACTTTCGTACAGACACCATCACATGGTGTAGTAAAGAAAGTCTAGGTCTGTGTTACTTGTGGTGGCCCTCATGCATACTACAACTGATCTTTGCCACCAGATGGTAGTCCGTTTGAAGCCAATGCTATAGCCGGTACTTCACATCCGGGAGGTAATCAATACCGTCCTCAAAATGAACCAAACTACCGTGCTAATACTTATCAGGGACCACCGGTTTTAACCAGAATCCTAACATACAAAACCGAATCGAACCAACCTAGAATGAACCAAGGTTATCAAAACCAAGGTAATTTCTATCCCCGACCAAATCAAGGTTTCCAACATCAAGGAAACTTTAATCAAAACAATTTCAATCGAGGGAATCAATTTCATGGGAATATGAATCCTAACCAAGGAAATTTTCAAAATCAAGGCCCTAATCTGAACAATAGAGGCCATAATTTTCCTAATCAAACTCAAGCCATTGTTCCAACTGGACCATCATCCGATGAGCTATTGAAGCAATTCATGAAATCCCAAGATGAAATGAACAGGTTGTTGGTTAGCCGATTTTGATATTAAGAAGTCTTTAAATGATCAACCCTCGGGCTCGGAAAACTTCCGAGCAACACGATCGCTAACCCGAGGGGCGATGCAAAGGCGATCACAACCGAAGTGGTGTATCATACGATGGACCCGCTATTCCTACTACCTCTTCTTCTTCTCTCCCGAAGGTAGTGGAAAGTGAACCTGAGGCAACTAAGGACAAGGAACTTCCTACTAATAACGGAGGTACCAAAGATGTCCAACCTCAAGTTGTCCTGAAACCCAAGTCTAAGCCGGGAGTTGTTTTGATTCACATGACATCTCGGTTGAAAACCCCAAATCTAAATCTTCTATTCCTTACCCATCACGTTTAAATGAGCAAAAGCTCGCGAAAAAGCAGTCATCAAATGGACAAATTTTTCAAATTTTCCAAGAACTACATTTTGACATAAGCTTTGCGGATGCTATCATGCTGATGCCCAAGTTTGCATCAAATCTTAAACATATGTTAAGCAACAAGGAAAAACTGTTTGAAATGGCTAAAACTCCTCAACCGAACCGCTTCTCTGCGGTTAAAGAAGCTTCCGAGAAGCTTGGAGATCTGGAAAATTTCTCTTACCTTGTGTATTTCGTGGATGGTTGAATGCTTTGCCTTAGCCGATCTTGGTGCAAGCATTAACCCGATGCCTCATTCAAGATATGGAAGAAACTTTCTCTTCCAGACCTTACTCCTACATGCATGACTCTTGAGCTTGCAGATCGTACAATATCTCGTCCACTTGGCATTGCCGAGGATGTATTTGTGAAAGTAGGAAAGTTCCATTTCCGGTGACTTTGTGGTTGTTGAATTCGATGCGATCATCGGGTTCCCCTCATTGTTGGACGAGGATTCACGAGAACGGGCGTGCTCTCATTGATGTATTTGAGCAAGAAATCACATTACGTGTAGGTAATGAAGCTGTCACCTTTAATCTTGATCAAACTTGAGGTACTCCGCAAACTATGATTCTGAGTCGGTTAACCGAATAGATATCATTGATGTTGCTTCCGAAGAGTACTCTCAAGAAGTTCTCGGTTATGTTCATAATTCTTCGAGTGATAATCTCACTCATTCATCTCAACCCATCATTGCCAATTCTACTCTTTCTCTCACTCCGTTTGAGGAAAGTGACTTCATCTTGGAAGAGATTGAAGCATACTTGTCTAGTGATTCGATTTCATGGGAAATTGATCACGCTCCAATTGACATCGAGGGAGATATACTTCTCATTGAGAAGTTGCTTAATGATGATCCATCATCACTCCCTTCCGTCGAGCTTCATAACAAGGAAGTCAAGTCAGTTGAGAAAACTGAAGAATTTCCTGGAGTCGAACTTAAGGACTTACCACCTCATCTCGAGTATGCATTTCTTGAGGGTGATGATAAATTACCCTTCATTATTGCTCGAGATTTGAGTAAAGATGAAAAGTCTGCTCTCATAAAGGTCTTGAAGTCACACAAGCAAGCAATTGCTTGGAAACTCTCCGACATAAAGGGTATCAACCCCGAAGTTTTGTACTCACAAAATCTTGATGGAGGATGACTTCAAGCCAGCAGTTCAACATCATAGAAGGGTGAATCCAAAAATCCATGATGTTATTAAACAAGAGGTTCTTAAACTTCTTGATGCAGGATTAATTTACCCGATTTCAGATAGTCCTTGGGTTAGCCCAATTCAGTGTGTTCCTAAAAAGGGTGGCATTACTGTTGTCACAAATGAAAATAACGAGTTAATTCCAACTCATTGGTAACGGATGGCGTGTTTGCATTGACTATCATAAGTTGAATGACGCCACCGAAAAGACCATTTTCCTCTACCCTTCATGGACCAAATGCTTGAGAGATTAGCGAGGAACGATTACTATTGTTTCCTTGATGGTTTCTCGGGTTATTTTCAGATCCCCATTGATCCACGGATCAAGAAAGACTACATTCACTGCCCATACGGAACTTTTGCCTACTGACGTATGCCTTTTGGCCTATGTAATGCTCCTGGCACGTTCCAACGATGTATGATGGCAATTTTCCACGACATGATCTGGGAAACAATGGAGGTGTTTATGGATGACTTCTCGGTCATTGGGGACTCATTTCAAACATGTCTCTCCCATTTAGATAAAAAGCTAAAACGGTGTGAAGACACCAATCTTTGTCTAAATTGGGAGAAGAGCCACTTTATGGTCAAAGAAGGCATTGTCCTTGGCCATAAGATTTCTAAAAACGGGATTGAGGTAGATAGAGCAAAAGTCGATGTTATTGCTAAATTGCCTCATCCTACTACCATCAAAGGTATTAGGAGTTTTCTAGGTCATGCCGGTTTTTATCGCAGATTCATACAAAATTTTCTAAAATCGCTCGACCTATGACCCATCTTCTTGGAAAAGATGCTCCTTTTATCTTCTCACCCGAGTGCATCAAAGCTTTTGAAACATTAAAGAAAAAGCTTACTGAAGCACCCATTCTCGCGTTCCCCACCGACTTGCCTTTGAGCTCATGTGCGATGCAAGTGATTTTGCTATCGGTGCAGTCCTAGGGCAACGTATAACCAAGCATTTTCAGCCTATCCATTACGCAAGTAAAACTATGATCGAGGCTCAAACCCATTACACCACCACAGAAAAAGAGCTACTAGCCGTGGTATATGCGTTTGAGAAGTTTCGGCCGTACTTAATCTTGACCAAATGCGTGGTGTATACGGATCACTCGGCTCTCAAATATCTCTTTGCAAAACAAGATGCAAAGCCGAGATTGCTTCGTTGGGTTCTCCTCTCGCAAGAATTTGATATCATTATACGTGATAAAAAGGAGTGAGAACCTACTGGCTGGCGATCATCTGTCCGATTAGAAAACCCACACCAAGATGTTTTCGAGAAAAAAGGAAATAAATGAAACATTTCCTCTCGAGACACTCAATGCGGTTACTTTTCGTGGAAACTCTACTACCCCATGGTTTGCTGACTTCGCAAATTACCATGCGGGTAACTTCATAGTGAAAGGAATGTCGACCCAACAGAAGAACAAATTCTTCAAGGATGTTAAACATTACTTCTGGGACGACCCCTACTTATTCAAAAATCTGCGGATCAAGTCATCCGCCGGTGTGTTTATGGACAGGAAGCTATGGACATTCTCAAAGCTTGCCATGCTGGATCCACCGGGGGCCATCATAGTCCAAATTACACCGCCAAAAAGGTGTTTGATTCCGGGTTTTATTGGCCCACTATTTATAAGGATGCCTACGATTTTGTCAAAACCTGTGACGCTTGTCAACGTCACGGAAATATCTCACAAAGAAATGAAATGCCGCAAAAGGCCATTCAAGTGTGTGAGATCTTTGACATCTGGGGCATTGACTTTATGGGGCCATTTCCATCATCTCGAGGAAACAAATACATACTTGTGGTTGTTGACTATTTTTCAAAATGGGTTGAAGCGAAAGCTTTGCCTACCAATGATGCCCGAGTTGTTGTGAAATTCTTAAAATCTCTTTTTGCTAGGTTTGGAACTCCACGAGCTATAATCAGTGATCGTGGTATGCATTTCTACAATGACCGTTTGATAGAGTCATGCAAAAGTATGGTGTAACTCACCGTCTCTCTACTGCATACCACCCCCAAACAAGTGGGCAAGTGGAAGTTTCTAACCATGGTATTAAAAGAATTCGGAAAGGACAAGATGGCGAAAACCGTGCCTCTTGGTCGGATAAACCGGATGGCGACTCTGGGCCTTCCGTGCCTTATAAAACACCCATCGAGTGTACTCCATACAAGCTAGTGTACGGAAAGGCGTGTCATCTGCCGATTGAGCTGGAGCACAAAGCATACTGTGCTTTGAAACATGCCAACTTCGATATTCAGACAGCTGGTGATCACCGGAAAGTTCAAATGAATGAATTAAATGAACTCCGTGATCAA
Organism: Chrysanthemum makinoi; assembly: GCA_910596185.1. Lineage (NCBI taxonomy): Eukaryota > Viridiplantae > Streptophyta > Magnoliopsida > Asterales > Asteraceae > Chrysanthemum > Chrysanthemum makinoi. The sequence goes on from OU343225.1 coordinate 180,399,214, forward strand.
GCATACGAGAACTCTTTGATCTACAAACAAAAGACAAAGAAGATTCATGACTCCAAAATCAAGAACCGCGTTTTCACCGTCGGTGATCGAGTCCTTCTTTTCAATTCAAGATTGAAGATTTTCTCATGAAAACTAAAATCCCACAGTGTGGACCATTCACCATCACTAAAGTATTTCCTTATGAAACCATTGAGTTATCTCAACCCGATGGTCCAAATTTTACAGTGAATGGTCATCGATTGAAACACTATTTTGGAGAGGACATTCCACCTGTGGTTGTCCCGGATCTACAAACTTTCCCCATGAACCAATGAATGCGGGGATCGAGTCAAGCTAGTGACTCGGGAATCAAAAACAGTAGCACACCATATGGGTTTTCACCTATATTTCTGACTTCTTTCTACTTTCTACCACCCTAGTGTGGGGGAGTTGCCCCCGCTGTTGTATATAAATTTTCATATAAAAAAAAAGTATATATCAAAAATAAAATAATGGCCGTAGTATTTCCCTTTTACGTTCTATGTTTCGGCATAACCGCCGATACTTTGAATATTGAGGGCAATATTCATTTCTAGTGTGGGGGGGAATTCTCACGAATTTTATCATGTAATTATACCACCCAATTCCCCCATTTTTGGCCAAATTTTTTTTTGGAGTAATTGTTTTGCACTTACTCTTTACTACGTTATCAAGACGCCATGTCTAACAAAATAAAGGATTGGCTAATCCGGGAGCAAACGGCTCTTGGTAAAGATATCTCAAATCCGTTGATGGCTTGCAATTTGCCCAAAATTGTATGGTGTTCAACTCACCATATCTTTAATTAGTGAAAAGTTGGCTAGCCCGCAAGTTTATGGCTTGTGGTAAAGGCAGTTGGAAAACCATAATTGGTAAATCGACTCACCAAATATATTTTATCTAAGAGTTGGCTAGTCCAGAAGCAAACGACTTCTGGTAAAGACAAATCAAAACCGGTTGAAAGTCGGTGATTTGCTCAAAAATCATTTGGTTATCATTGTACCAAGGTTCTTACTTGAACTGAAACATTTGGCTACTCCAGAAGTAATGGCTTTTGGTAAAGAGATGAAATCCATTAAATTTTCATAAAAGATTGCTAGGGACTAGCAATAGTTTAGTATGGGGGATTGATGAGTGTGCAAATACTCATCATTTTTGTACCTTTTAGTCTGCCAAAAACATCCAAAAACACCTGTCAAAGCATCAAAATGATAAAAATATCACAAATAAGTGTTTTATGTGTTTCAAATGCAAAAATACCAAAAGCAGGTGAAAAATGTATCAAGTTTGCATAATTGGCAGCTTTGGTCCCTCAACTTTGAAAAATGTCAAAAATAGTCCTCGGATATTTAAAAATGGAAAATTATCAAATATTACCCTTGTACTATTCATAAATGGCATAATTAGTCCTTGTGTTAACTTTGGAAAAGTGCGTGTTTAACCCTCAACTTTGAGAAATTACAATTTTGGTCCTTGTGATAATAAGCTAAACCAAACCGGACCCTTTGTTATTATTAACACAAACCCAACCCAGTGCCCAAATGAAAACCCAAGCCCAACACACTTGAACCTTGACCCTTGAACTATGAACTCTGAGCCAGTCCAAAAACCCATTTGAACCCTGCCAATATCCCATTTGAACCCCCACCCTAATATTAAAAACGGGGTCTACGAAAGTCAAATCCAATAATACTGTTCATCTCTCACAAAATCGCCAAACCGAAACCACCATGGTTTCACCACCTGCACTGTTTCCACCTTTCCACCTCACCTTACCAGCTGTTTACCCACTCCCTAACACCTCCACATCCAACAAAATTCTTTAATTGCTTCCAAACCACTACTCCTGCTCAAACAACTTTTGCCGCCAAAAATGCCAAATGGACGATTATGATGATTTAGAAGGATCCAATGGCTAAAAAGAAGTGGGAAACAATCAGAGGTCGACAAAGAGTTGAAAAGATCATTATAAAGCAAGGATGGAGCAATGGAGAAAAATATCGAGAGTAATTTAACTTAGCTTATGTCGTTTTAGTTAATTTTAAAATTCCATTGTAATTTCAAGCTTTCAAGTACTGTATTTGTCAATTTCAGTATATTATAAACCTTTTTCAATAATCAATTTCAAGTATTAAGTACTAAATCAGTTTATGCATTTTCAAGCTTAAATTCTCAAAATGTTCTAATGTTGTTATTAGTTGTTGTTTTGGACTCATAAACCCATATAAGCTCCTATTAAAGCTTTTCTAAGCTTTTAGTAACCATAAAACTCAGTTTAGAAGTAAAACTCAAAAATACAAAAAAATTAGTCATAAATCAAAAATCAATCAAGAAATGATCAAGAAGCTGGAGCAGGGTTGATTTTGGATTGCCCTTGTTTTAGTGCTTCTTGGGAAGCTATAGGTTGTGGTCTTGTGCTTTGGTTCTCAGTTTTGAGCTTGAAATCAATTTGTAAGCTTATTTCTTGATTTTGGTTATTCACTGTAGAACTACTTATCACTGCTTATCTTTTTGTTTTATGCTTGTTTGGTGTATGATTAGTGAGATTAGTGCTTAATATTGCATGCTTGCTCATCAGTTCTCTCAGTCACTTAGTTTTCACTTTTTCACTTTTAATATTGCACAATAGTAAATCATAGGTCTTTGTTGTTATCACTGGTGTTTAGGTGCTCAAATCAGCTTTTTATATCATTAAATGTTTGTATGAATCAGTTTCATGGCTTAAATCAGTTTTAAACTTTGAAAAGCTTCAAAATAGTTTTATAAAAGGTTGTTTGGATTTACATAGTTATCTGTGTTAGAAGCTATTTGTGTTGTTACTTGTTGTTGTTTTGTGTCACATTAGTTCCCAATAACTCATAGATACAATAAAAATCAGTGCTCACTTGTTAAAAAGTCAAATCCTTTTTAATCTTACTCTAGTTGTTCACTGTTAGAATTTAACTTGTCAAATTCATCATAGTAGCTTATAACTTGGTAAAATAGCTTAATTTCATCTTATCTTAGCTTATTACAACATAATCAGTTAGTAGAATCAATTCAAAGTTCATATTAGGCAACCTGTTAGTGTAATATAAAAAAGTCAAAATTTCAGTTTGGTAGTTTTTGAATAAATTAGATAATTTTATATAGGATTTAATATTAAGTTTCAAGATTTGAGCTTTTGGGATATTAATATTCAACTGCTCATATTTATCATAGTATTTTTTATAATTTCTAGTTAGCTTATTTAACTGCTTATTTCTTAGCTTACTTTAGACCCTTTTCTAAAAAAAGTGCCACTTACAGTTGATTGAGTCTTTTTTCACAAGCTAATAAAAAGCTCATTAGTAAACCTTAGCTTGTGAATTTTGTTTTTTTTGTGTAGCTAACCTACCCATCTTAAAGTTCCAAGTTTATTTTTTACTTTCTAGCTTATTTGATAGGGCCAAAGTAGCTTTTAAGTTGTCCCATTTCTGTGTACACCTGAACACTTTCAGTGCTAGCAAGCTTTTTCATAAGCTCACACATAGCTTATTAGTGGGTCAAACCTTGTATATTTTGGTTTTTTGAGAAGCTCACCTAACAAGCTTGTTGCCTCAGTGCTTATTTTGAGCTTTGGAGCTTTTGCCCCTAGCTTAATCTAGCCTACAAAAATTGTTTGTTTTCTTGGTTTAGTAGAAGTGCTTATTTGCTTTTTAAAAGCTTATCAGTATGATTCTCTGTGATTTTTAGCTTAATATAAGTAGCTTTAGCTTATTTATATCTTATTTTAACTTTGGTTCCAACTGTGAAGCTTGTTTGAGCTTAAAAAATCAAAATAAGCCATAAGCTCAAACTGTTGAGCTCATAAGCTCATTCTCAGCTTATTTTTAAGTTCTAAAATTTTTGTCTTTATTAAAGTTGCTTATAATCAGTAGTATAGTAGTTTTGAAAAAGAAAAATCACAAAAACATCATTTTAAAAATAGTGATAGCGTTTATTTAATATAAATTAGCTTTTTAATTTTCTTTTTCAGCTTATTATTAAGCACTTTCTGTTTTTATAATTTTCTTAGTTTTCTGTCATCATAGGATATTTATAGAAAAAATTTCATAATTTTCTTAGTTTGTTTAGTATTTATTAGAATTTTAAATAGTTAAAAAGTATTAAATAATTAATAATAAATAGATAAAAAGTGTAAAAAATATATTTTCAATTTTAAAATAAGTTTTATAATATTTTAGATTTTTCTAAGTCATAATTTCACTTTTCTAGCTTTATTTAATATTTTCTTATATTTTAGACTATTATTAAATAGTTAAAAATAGTTTTTAAATAATAATAATTAAATAAACAGTCATAAAAATAATTTTCTTTTTCCAATAATTTTCTTTTATTATTAGGATTGTAAAAATATCATTTTCATATCCATAGGTGTTCTAATCTTTTAAATTTACGTTTTATTTTATACGTTTACGTAAAATTTAATAAACGTACGTATTTACGTTTGTTTAATCTGATTGTTGTGCTTTATAATTCTGTATCCAATTACCATTCCAATCAATCAGTAGTGTAATTATAAACCAAAATCCTTACATATCATTATCCTTAGTGATCATTCTATATCTGAACGTTTTCGAACACCATTCAACCTCAGGTGGGACTTAAGGATCCGTGAATCCACTAAATTCCAAGGGATATTGCATTGGTTTTAGACTGTTTGACTTTTATTACGGTTGACCATTCACAAGTGGTTGATTTGTGTAATAAACCTGACTGTTTGGAACGAATCACTTGTGTTGTGTAGTGATTACAAACTCTCGAGTTGGGTACTCTGGGAGTGGAGTAGGGCAAGAAAGGTATCCTTGTAGCCGAACCACTATAAATGCTCGTGTTGTGGTTGTGTCTCTCTAAATCTATCTCTTTGTTTCGTTTATATGCTTCTCTTACTATCAATATCCAACACGCCAAGACTAGATTGACATAAGTTGATCTATAAGTTTTAAAACGTAGTTTTAATTGTTAAAACTATTCAACCCCCCCTTTCTAGTTTTCCATAGTTTGTTTGCTCGTATACCCATATAATTCTTATATGTTCGTATACTCGTATGCTCTCATGCCTCTACACATTTATGGCTATACACACTTTTATGTTCGCATTCTCACATTATTACCGAAGGTCTTTATTGAAGCAATCTTCTTACCATCGTGTAAATGTACATCTATTTACATCCTACCTCTTCAATACTTTACTCTAGACAAAATGAATATTGTTGTTTTGGTTGATGCCGAAAAGTTGAAGATGAGTTGGTAAATTAAGTTGTTACATTCAAGGATCACTTGGTAAGTAATAGAATGTTATTGTTTAGTCTTTTACTTAAGTTATTGATACCTTATAGATTGTGAAAGTGAGAATATGTTTTAAATTTACTTAAACTTTATATAAAATATAGAGTAAACTCCAAAATACATCTATTTGTTTTGTCATATTTCACAGTTTATATCTCTAGCTGAAAATTTGGAACACATACATTCTTCCAACAATAAACCTTAGATAATATACATCCTTAAAAACTGACGATGCAAATTATTTCCTGTTTTCTACTAACATGGTTTCTAAATATGAGGGGTATCCCACTCCTCTAGCTAGTTGGGTTCCCACTCCTCTAGCTATAGCAAAACAGACCCTACTAAATATATAGTTAGCCGCACGCGCTCCAATATCTTGGGTGACAGAGAACTTTCGGATCCGCTTCAGCAGGGTCATCGCATCCTTCTCGAGTTCACCAAAAGAAGAGAAGGAGAATGGGAGGAACCCATATCCAATATCAGCGCATTTGGTTTCGTACTTGACACGTTTGCATTGTGCAGCTTCAATCACAGGCCGCCCCATTATAAAGTCAGTCATACCAGTTTGCGTCAAGGGCGATGACCCTGTTAGATCAACACACACATCAAGCCCTCTTTCCCATGAGTAAAGTGACAGGTCAGCTGGACGTAGGTGTTTGTCCCTCTCTCCGCTAAGCCCGACATCTACTTCTTTACGGGTCGAACCCCTACCCGGGAGCAGATATCAGCGAGAGTATCACGCACCACATTATTTCGATGTTTAATACCAATAATACCTGCGCATGATACAGCATGATCTCCGTAGATATCACTCGCAAAAACCTTGGAGCAAGCAGAGCACGGCATCTGAGTGGAGAAAAGGGGAACACCTAGTCGATAGCATTAAACACATTGGTAGGTTTTAACATTCATAGTCTGCCCCAGCCCAACTATCGAGACTACTCTGAGCCAGTCTGAAGTATGGTCTTCCATTTGCGATCTCCATAGGGCCATCTGTCTAGAAGATAAGCAGAAGGTGGATTCAGCCTCTTTGGTGACACATGTGAAATATAAATCTACCAATTTCTTCATTAGTTTGGGGGCAGCAATCTCACAAGAGCTACCCAGAAAGTCGGTCTCCATTTTTTCGTTAAAAACATACAGGGCATCATCAAAGGAAGATCCAGAAGTACCAACACCCGATTGTCGGAGAAGTTTACCAGAGGCTGGCCGATTGGAGTCTAGAAGCAAGGAAGGCCACACTTCAGAGGAGTGGGAGCCCAACTAGTATCTCGGCTTCCCACTAATTTATTATTATTATTGTTGTTGTTGTTGTTATTGTTATTGTTATTGTTGTTGTTATTGTTATTATTATTATTATTATTATTATTATTATTATTATTATTATTATTATTATTATTATTATTATTATTATTATTATTATTATTATTATTATTATTATTATTATTATTTTTATTTTTATTTTTATTATTATTTTTTTTATTATTATTTTTATTATTATTATTATTATTATTATTATTATTATTATTATTATTATTATTATTATTTTTTATTTTATTATTATTATTATGGAGATCACAAAAGGAGGACCACACTTCAGACTGGCTTAGGGTCGTTCCGATATCTGGGTTGGGACAGACCATGAATGCGAGAACCTACCATTGTGTGTTATGTTACAGGCTAGGTATCCCTCTTTTTTCCACACAAATGTCGTGCTCAGCTTGTTACAGGGTTTTTGCGAGAGACATTTAAGGGGACCATGCGGTATCATGTGCTGGTATTATTGGTATTAAACATCGACATAACGTGGTGTGTGATACCCTGGTTAACATATGTTCTCGTGCGGGGATTTCTGCTCGTAAACTGGTTGACATTGGGCTCTGTGGTACAAGGGACCAACCCTTACGCCTTGTTGATATGTTGCTCTACTCTTAGGACGGTGGTCGGGATGCATGTGTTGATTTGACAGGGTCGTCTCCTTTGACGCAAACTAACATTGTTGAATTTGTTCCGGGTCGTGCGGTGATTGACGTCGCACAGTGTAAGCGTGTCAAGTCCGAGGCTAAATGTGCAGACATTGGATACATGTTTATTCCCTTTTCATTCTCTTCGTTTGGAGAACTTGAGAAGGATGCTGTGACCGTACTAAAACGTATCCGAAAATTCTCGTTGACTCAAGACATTGGAGCACGTGCTGCTGATCATATTTTTAGTAGGATTAGCTTTGCTATAGTTAGAGGAGTAGGAGCCCAGATATTATCTCGGCTTCCCTCTAATTTCTTGTAACTCCTATGATTTTCTAATGACGTGATGTTTTTTTTATAATAATAATAATAATAATAATGATAATAATAATAATAAACTAGATATAAAAATTTAAAAATATTTAAAAAAAAGTATAATAGTTATAATATATTAATAAAAATAATATAATAATATAATTAATAATAATACTAAGAGTAACTAGAAAATACATTCTTGTTACAAGTAAAAAGATAAAAATGCCCCTCACATTAGAACAATGTTAGCGGATAACGAAAAAAAAAGTTGCATCATTCATCTCTATTAATGTATATTGTTTAACGTTTATTAACGGAATGATGTAGATATTTTAACTTTTCTGACACAAATGTAAATTATAAAATTTAACATATCAAAGGAATGTAATTTAAAGTTTACTCTACAATATAGGTTTACATAATGGTTTTTACTTTGAATAATAACTTAGAAATGAAAATACATTTCTACCGTATTTTGCTATGAATGTATAAAAAAAAGGGTATAAATGGGATTTAACAAAATATTCAACCAATCAGTAGACAAAATTGCCAGCAAGTCGGTGACCAATCCCATACATTTATTGAAGCAGTTCCATCATGAATAGGATACAGAATCATGAAGTGAACTCACGCTTTCTTTTAAGCGCGTGATCTACTATTAGGTCTCTTTGTCTCACATTCACCGTAAAATTGAACTCTATATACCTACTTCCCCAATCCCCATCCACTATTACTTTTTACTTCTTTCACGAACCCATCAACTATAGGGTATTAGCATATGAGATCCTCTACTAAGGCATTACAAAACTTTGTAAACATTTAGCAAAAAATCCCTTAATTCTTACAAAAACAAAATATAAAGGGTTTTTAAACGAGAATTTTTTTTAAATAAACACTTTACCTCCACCTTTACCAAAATAAACCATCTAAACTCGTTTTACCAAAATCTACACTTTTGGTGAGCAAACATGGGGCGATCAAGCATTTGTTCTCTACGTTCTTTGTCTTGTAGCGAGGCGGAGAGCAATTGGAAGGGAGAGCAAAGCATTTGCTCTCCATGTGCTTTGTCTTATAGCGAGGAGGAGAGCAATTGGGAGGGAGAGCAAAGCATCTACTCTCCATGTTCTTTGTCTTGTAGCGAGAATTTGTGAGTGGAGAGTAAATGGTTTGCTCGCCCAAATGGTTTGATTGCTCAAAGTGTCGATTTTAGTAAACTTCTTTAAAAATGTTTATTTTTGTAATTGAGTGTGAGAAGTGTTTGTTGTGGTAATTGGTTTTTTTTAAACTATTTTGATGGTTTGTTGATTTATTTCTAGTATGATAACATATCCAAATCATTTCAAAAACTGCATATTGTTTTCTAAGTGAAGTGACGACACTAAAGGTAAAAAGTGTTAATATAAAATGAGCATGTATAAATACTACAAGAAAAACTGCTTTTAGTGACAAGGGATATTTCGTCACTAACACCAAAAATTCGTCACAAATCCTACTTGGTGACGAAAACCGAGGTCCTCACTTGTCTTCACAATAGGTCCGTCACTAGTTTTTTTTAGAGACGAAAATGCAAAAGGTCGTCAATAATATGTGACAAAATCAGAGTTGTCACTGATAATTTTGACGACATCTTTCGTCACAAAATTTGTCACTAACGGCTGTAAATCGTCAATAATTATGAAGAGTATTTATTTCGTCACTAAATGGTTCAATTAGTGACGAGAATATGGGTCGTCAAAAAATTGTTCGTCACTAAAGGCACTTTTTCTTGTAGTGAAAAGAATCAACTCGTTTTATTGTCTCTTATAGAGTTTTGAGCCTCATACTTAAGGACTTGATAATGGCAAAGCAAACCATGATATTGATATACCGGAAACTTCAAACTCCTACTCTCCTTCAGCCGATTGATATTGCTGTATAGACGTCACGTAAGCGTAATGTAATTTTTTACTTTTTGCACTTCCTAATCACTTTCTCACTATTATATTTCTATCGTAACAATTTTTTCTTCCTCAAAATATATCATCACATTATCGATGTGTGTAAGATGGTGAAACCGATTGGAGTGTTTATAACCAAATGGTGTATATTTCATGATGCTTTCGTTAGATCCTATGATTCGCTGGAGTTATCTGGTTCGGTTGGTCTTGCCTTGAGGTAAAAAAAATGTTTGATGTTGTTATTTGTGTAATTCCATGTGTGATTTGGAAATCAAAACAAAATTGTTTTCAGATAAATAGATCTTAGCACCAACATTGTGCTAATGGATATATTGCTAATTGGAATGATTCCTTGTTAAACCCTTTGCGTATGTACTCTTTGTTATGACTGTTTAACTACTTGTTTTGGCTCTTTGCTTTTGGTGTTTTAGTTTTTTTCGGTGTTAGTTGATTTGGCCCTTTCTCTTTTATTTGACTATAGCCGTTAAGTGTTTTTTAATAAAATTTTGCTATTCCAAAAATAGTTTCTCTGCATTACCCATAATTTGTCTAATACTACATAGATGATACGAGCTAGTAGGTTCAACTTATCGTTAAGTTTCATGATATGTATATAAGAACAACTTTGTTTAGTTGTACAAACTGCTAGAAGGCCAAAACTACCAAATACCAATGATCATGGCACCCCTATCATTCCGTACTAGCTAGCCAATTGGTTAGGACCATAAAGATATACTAAAAGAACACAATGTGCGAGTATTTTTCTTTTGATAATCAATGAATGAAAGACCCAACAATCTTGGCTATAAAATATTCAAATGCAAACAAAGGTACTTAATCGGTTTTAATATTTGAGATCGGGACAAATCAAAACATGAGTGGTACTTAGTTTGTACTTTATTCCTAAGTTTTAATGTTTTTTTCTTTCATCCCATGAATCTTTTCTCTTTTTTATAATATAGTGCAAGTCAAATATAATTGCTATAAGAAGTTTCTATAATATTTTTTGGAAAGAACCAGACTTAATTTATTCACAAAGGACATGCAGTTTATGTATTAATTTAAGTCATTCGTAAAATACATAGTTTTATTAAATCTTTCTATAACAACAACCCATAGTTAATGAGACTCGTTTGTTGGAGGAACAAAATAATACCGGAACTGTGTCGAGTCATGCATTATTTTCTTTTAAATTTTTTATAACAAGTATTAGATATTTGCAAACTTAAATTATTTGAAAAGAAAGGAAGTGTTTGATTGTACCTTCGAATTATTGATTAATCATAGACATTCGATCCCTATTTATCATTCCTTGTTTCCCCTAATTTGGATATTAAATCAATCATTTATTTTCCATTGAAAACGGACATCCAATCAAATTATATTGGTGATAAGGCTAAGCACACAAAGGACTACCGGCGATCTTCATTTTACCTGCCACATCAGATTTCTCTCTCTCTCTCTAGTAACTAACATGCGATTTTTGCCACAATAAGGACGACTTACACTAAAAAAAATACCCTCACCAAAATACATTTTCATTTAATTTAAACACAGAAACACACACAGCCAACAAAAATGTCGATCGTTTCAGTGACCGATTCAAAGAGAAAAAAAGTTGATCGATCGTGACTTCATGCCACAATAGTAGCGATCGATTGAGACCAACATAAATCTTCAGTCGATCGATCCTTTTTCCCATTAATGTGTTTAGTCTAATGCATTTTTTTTATAAAGTCACTAGCAATAAGCTACCAAAATATAAGAGCATTGGATATGGTGTCATTTGCTCAACGTCATACCAACGTGGCAAGGATTTGGTTTGAGCCAAAGCCAAGCCCCTCCCCTCCCTCATCGCCATTGAATGATTGATTGTCGTGGCTTGCGCCACAAGGATGATTTTTGTTTTTATTTGTGGTTTTTGTGTTTTAATTGGGTATGGTGTATCTCAAAAGAAGTTTTTTGGCTTGAGTTGTGAGGAAGGGGGTTTTGGGTGTGTGACTGTGTGAGTGATAAGAGAAACGAAAGAGAAAAATGCTGAGGTGACATAACGTGACATCCTTTTTAAGTTTTGGCTTAAGCCACTATATCTAATGATCTAACGAGCCACCATACCTAATGCTCTAACAAGTGTTCATACAAGATGAAATTGGATAACATATAATTCCAACCAATCAAGTTCAACATTCCTACAACTATTCGAGATCCAATAATGGGATAGAGCCATCACTTGTTCGCCGAGAGTGTCTTTTTCGGTCGACTTTAGGCAAAGTTTGAATCACATTATCGAAGCAAAGTTTCTTTCTTTTTGTTGAAGTTCACCGTCTCGGCCCAATATAATGCATGTAATTGGGAGATCATTTGGATATGATGCCAAGCCCTACCAACCCGAGATTAGCCTCATGATCTCGCACATTCAACAAGTAGATATTGAGAGGTTTGGATCATGTTGGTGATAGTTTCATATAATATTATTATAGGGATTTAACTCAACTTAAGTTGATGAATTGTTTATCATGGTCCTAAAATTTGTTATTTAAACCGCAAAATTTTACTAAAAAAATCTGCAGGCAAGAGACTAGAGACAAAATGTTACAAGGTAACGTTACAAGCATTGATTGTATTTAAATTTCAATCAGTCCAAAATGGATGTAATCAGCCTACTTCTATTAGCTATTCATGTGCGATACAAGACTATTATATCATCACATAATGCATCTTTTCTCGGAGATTTGAGATCAAAGTAAATATTATTCCGACACATCCATATGATTGAGAATATAGTTTGAACAACTGCATCAAAGAAATGTTTAGTCATAACTTGAAGATATTGTTACTTCCTTGTTTATAACTACTTTAAAAGATGTTGTTAACTTTCTGTTGTTATTATTCCGTACTCAGTAAGAGGGCATTTGTATAACTGTTTTGATTTATTATATCTTAAATACATATAAAGAAAAATTATTTTTTCTTAAAATTTAAAAGCAAGTGATGTGTTATGCTTAAAAAAACTTTTTTAATCTTACTATAGTAATATATTTATAAAAAATAGTTGATGTATGTTTAAAATTGTTTGCTTTATCTTGCTGGAACCTTACACGATTTAAGAAAAGGTTGTTCTCATTTTCATTTTCACTAATTGTTATAGGTGGTAGGATCTATTGTAAAGTGGATAAATTTACAAAATGTATAAAGTTATTCATAGAGTGACACGTGTCTTCCACTCTATTTTATTAAAAAAATCTGTTTAGGAGTATAATGGTCTTTTGACCCGTTTTTACTTTTTCACCTCAAATTTCAAACGCACTATCTCTAAACGACAAACTTTTAGAAAAAAACGATTTCACCATAATTTTTAAAATTTGATTCTCTTTAATTGGCATAAATTTTGTTAATTATTTCTGATTGTACAATAATTCGTACGACTAGGCCTTCGATGGTGATCGAAGGGTATGAGGGATGATATGCTTGCACCAAACTTGTAGCCAATCTGCAATAAGAAATAATAGACATTTCGTTAAGTGATTGCGCAGGGGTTGAACCCTGCGAACCACCTCCGGCGTGAGAGTAAGTATGTGATATGTGTTGTAAGTAATATGGAGTATGTGAAATACTGTGTTGAGTGAACATACCATTTAAATGACTCGTCCAACCTATTTATAGGTGAAGAAATAAGCTTGGAGAGTGTTAGCACACGTTTCGGAGATCATGGGGGCGTCCCATGATTTGTGGTAACCGCTAGGGCTTCATCCCCACTCTCTCTGTCTTAGCGGGGAAGCTAAGGAGATAGTGGGAACGTGGGGGATGACCAAGTCAAGGTTCTCCTTTGTCTTGGTGCCTTCAAGAGAAGACTCCAAAGGGCATAGGCCTTCGGTGGCGAATTCCAACGGTAACCATGTCAATGATGAATGATTTTACGCCACCAATGACTTATGAAGAAAGACTTGGGTCTTCGTAATGCAAATTCAACTGAGGTCGAAGGGGTGTCCTTCGTCCTGATCGGAGGGTACGTCATCAAGCCCCTCAGTCGAAAGTGATATGTACGAACAAGAAATATTGCTTACGACTCAAAAATAGATACAAAACCTCCCCTCCGTCACAAAAACGAACGAAGATGAAAAGTCTAGCAACTATTGACCCGTAATTAATGCATGTACTTATCCTAACCACCCTTTCCTCGGTAAAATCAAAACGTCTCTTCAAAATTTTGAAAAAGAATTTGAATTCCGGAGGTTAGGGGGTATCTTAGGACACGTGTAGGGCCGATATTTAACATATGTGAGGGTATTTAAAATCAAAAACAGTAAAACCCTAACCCAATTTTATCTCACGCCCAAATTTTCACCAACTAAATCTCCTTCCGAGCAAGCTTTCGAGCAAACAGGTAAAGTATTCCTTCGTATCTGCTACGTTTTCAATACTTTTTTGTCGATTTAGAAGAATCATGTCTACCAATAAAAAATTTGTAATCAAAAAACAAGGTTGCACCTTGACTTGGGAGGAGCTTAAAGCATTCCTCACTGATTATCCGATTCCCAAAGAATACAAAATCATGTTACCTGGCAAAAATCAAGGTATTTTTGATGCCCCAGATAACTATGTAGGCTTATACACCCATGCATTCACCACCTCTAACCTTAGGATACCCTTGCACCCTTTGATTTTAGAACTCCTTCAGTACTACGAAGTACACATATCTAGGTTTAACCCTTTTGGCCTAGCCAAGCTCACAACATACATCGTAATGTGTAAAGCCTATGGGTATGAACCGTCATTGACTGTGCTTAGGGGATTTTTGAATTTGTACCCTGGAGGAGATTGGTTGACATTGGCAAAAAGGGGTGAAAGGGATGTGCCCATTCTCATAGTTAGGCCTTTTACGAACATCAGGAATTGGAAAGGAAAGTTCTTTTACATCCAAAATACTATTGTTCCTCCAAATTTCCCTGCGTTGCTAAACCCAGAATTTCAATATGATGAAAAGAGTTTTAATGATCCCTTGCCCTATACTGTGAGGAGGAATCTTTTGTATCAGTGTTTAGCTCGTCATCCAACTGATTGTCAAACATTCCCTGAGCCAATCCTATTTATGGCTGGGTCTGCTGAAAGCTGGGAGGGATCTCCATTGCATCCTGAGATTATGTGTTGTGGAGAAAGTATGTAAATTTTTAATTAAAATAAGAGATAGGAACTTATCTTTCTGATATTCATCTTTTTTCTTCCTTTTTGCAGAGATGTCGTTCAGGAATTTTATTGTTGCTGGTGGTGCAAAGGAAGTAAGCTTCATCCCGAAGGATCCTCAAGAGGTTAGCTATGGTGTGGGCTCTCCTTCAGTGTCTGTGAACAACAATGATGTTGATGCTCAACCCATCGAACCTGTGTCATCTGCTCCTCCTTCAAAAGAGCCGATAGATGTTGAAAACCAGCTAGTGGAGAATGTTGCAGACTCTGATGAACCTGTCTCAGAGGGACAGTTAGCTATCGTAGGACCCTCCGGCATTGGTGAGAGAGTCCGAAGTAGGAAGGGTACAAGCACGAAGGCTGCTAAATCTGCATCAAAGAGGAAGCTTATCCTACCCACTCCACCCTCTCGAACTACCCGGCAGAAGAGTGTCGAGGGTAAGGTTGTGGTGTTTCCAGCCATCGAAGGGCCCAGCACAGATGATATCCATGGTAAGGTTTTTTTCCTGTTACAAAAGATTAGATGCAAGTAATAATATATTAACAAATTTATTTATGCTGCAGGACTTCCTGATACGAAGGAGCTTCCGTCCCCCCTAGCTTGTCATTTGCTTGTGGAGCGTGTAACCCCATCCAGTTGGAAGGAGGTGATGGACAATATGTCCATGGAAAGGCTATGTGATCTTCATGACAAGAGCTATGTCAGATAGTGTATGCTGGATAACCAGCTCAACACCAGGACAAGGGAGCTTCTTCGTACTGTCACCAAGGCTAGAGAAGAGATGGATGTCATGCATGCCAGGGAAAAGGCTAAGGGCCAGAAGTATGCAAACTTGCAGAGAAAGTGTGAAGAAGCAATGGAGGACTTCGACAAAAATCCCTTGGTTCAAGATCTCAGAGCTGATGTGGAAAAGCACAAAGGTCAGTTAGCAGCAAGCCAAGCTGAATGCAGCAAGCTATCTCTCGAAGGCGCGAAGGTCATAGGCTGCAAAGAGAAAATATCCGTTCTTACATCCAAGTGTGGAGGCCTTGAAGAAGAGAGGGCTAAGCTAGCGGACCAGGAGATCAAGCTCAGGGAAAAGGTGGATGGGTTAAACCTTCGTTTGAAAATGCTCAAGAAGGATAGGGTGGATTTGGTAACCAAAATCATCCCCTACATCGCCATGGAACTGTACCATAGTGATGATGTGGGTATCGTGGTTGGGAATTTGGTTAACGCAACCATATTTCATAGTAAGTGTACCACCTTAGAGGAGATAGCTAAGACAGGGGAACCAGTGAAGCTGGAAAATGTTCCATACTACAGGGCAACTCATGAGTAGGAATATGATGCTGCAGGTAATACCTTAACTGCTTCAGAGTTCTCCTTCCTTGCCGAAGCGACGAAGGACCCAACGGCCTCTATTGAGGACCTGCTAGCCAAGAAGCCAAGGAAAGTCCAGCCTATCTCCCCTTCGAAGAAGACGCCATCTCCCAAGGTTCCATCCCCCGGTTCTGCTGATCCGACCCATTCCAAAGTTTGATGAAGGCTACCATGTGGTAGTAATTTGATCCCTCAGGGTGGTATGTACCCTGTTTTCAAACAATTTGTCTGTGTCTCTTTCCAGGCTATATGCCTGATGAAACAATTTACATTTGATGTGTGTGGTAAAGTCTTTGGCCTAAGACAATAGTTTGTTTGTTTGATCGTTAAGGCTACGACCTGTTTGGACTAGTTAAACTAGTCATAAATGAATATCTACATCAAGGCCACTGGGGCCTATATTTTGCTATGTGTGATTCTTCTCTTTACGTTTCATTTGCATGTAAAATTTTTACAACCTAAGGCGTATGGTAGATGCATAGCCTCATTGTGTGTAATTACTTCACCAAGAATATAGCAATCGTATAATTTGACTGCTGACAGGGGGTTGCGACCCACTCCATCTTAATCCTTTGGGCAACAAAAGGCTTAAAATACCTTAAGGCCATATAGGAAAGTTAATGTGAAGTTGAGATGGATGTTATGCATATGAGCAAGACGTATTGTTAGTCTTTGTACATCCCTTCGACATTGAAACTTATAAAAGCGACTTGGTGGACAAATCTTTGTTGTATTGAACGAAACAAGAGATTTGAGGGAAATGCGTTATATCATTAAGTGGGTAGGGAGGATTACATCATTTTAAAAAATGAATACTAGACGCCTACCATTAATGCTTCTTTCCCCAAGTGAGAAGAATGCAAATACATTGATTGAAAGCAAATTAAAAAATGTATTTCGACATTGTAAGTTTCATACGTAAAACTTACGAAGGGTAGTGCCATTCCAAGTTCTATCAATAGCGTCTCCGTCGAGGGTTTCCAGCTTGTAGGCTCCGTTGCCATATGCTTCCTTAACAACGTAGGGGCCTTCCTATGTAGGCCCTAGTTTACCCTGGTACTCTGCTTTACTTGCGCTATTGAGTCGGAGGACGTATTCTCCTGGCTTGAAGGTCGAAGGCCGAACCCTGCTGTTGTAGTACTTTACAATCTTTCGTTTATTGTTAGGAATTAGAAATTCCATAGTGAAGAGTCGATCACCCCAAATATAATCTAGCATAAGTTAGCTCGTAGACATATCGTTATTTACTGTTTTATTAGTTAGTTATTTAGTTTAGAGCAACACCGTGGAGGAAGGACGGGTCTTTACCCACTGTATGCCTGATCCATAGTCCGAAGGAGGACGTTTAGTTTGTAACTATAAATACCCTCTACCTCCCAAGGTAGAGGGTTGGACCTTTCTCATTCTTAATCTAACCTTCTATGTTTTCTTTCACTTTCTCTTTCTAGAA
Source organism: Chrysanthemum makinoi (assembly GCA_910596185.1). Taxonomy (NCBI): domain Eukaryota; kingdom Viridiplantae; phylum Streptophyta; class Magnoliopsida; order Asterales; family Asteraceae; genus Chrysanthemum; species Chrysanthemum makinoi. The sequence continues at coordinate 180,416,752 of OU343225.1, forward strand.
AGGATCCCACTTTCTCTCTCTAAACTCTATACTATTCGATCCATTGTTGAGCTTATTTGTGTGTTTATGAAATCAAATATGTTACAAATGGTATCAAGAGCCATGGTTTGATCATCTATCACATGTTCTTGGATTTCTAGTGGTTTTATATGGCTTTTTTGGGTTTGAAATAGTTTAGAGGTATTTGCATCATTTGGACCATTTTGTGTGTTAAAGCTTGGATTTTGATTGTACTTTTGTGTTTAGGATCATCATAAGTGTTTAGGTTTTGATTTGGAAGGCTTGAATCATCGTGGTTGGGTTGTTTTTGGATTGAAAAGTGGTATTTTTGAGATTTTCTTGCTAGCGACTTGAGTCACGGATTTTTATTCTTGGTAGCGACTTGCTTTGTAAGTTTGTAGCGACTTGTAGTTGAAGTGGTAGCGATTTAAGCTTAGTGACTTGTCTATTGAGATAAGCCGACAAATAGTACAAGTTAGTGGATTCTCCACTAAGGCTAGCGACTTGGTGAGGTTAGAGACTTGCTTCAAAAATTGTTAGCGAGTTGTAGTGTAAATTGTTAGCAACTTGATACTAGCGACTTGGACACTTAGCGAGTTGTTCTTTAGCGACTTGTCTGCTTAGCGATTTGGTGTTAGCGACTTGGACCTTAGCGAGTTGATCTTTAGCGACTTGACTGTGTAGCGACTTGGTGCTTTAGCGACTTGGGTCCTGGCGACTTGGTCTTAGCGACTTGGTTCAAGAATTCTTAGCGACTTGTTGAATTTTCCTGACAAAACTTCAAACGGCTATAACTTTTGTTCCGTAACTCCGTTTTCAGCGTTCTACCCATCAAAACGACCGTGAGAATGAGGAGAATGGCACGCCGAATGAACTAAAGGGTCAACCTTCGAGGCCTAAATCCGCTCCGAACAGAAGTTATTGAGGTTTTTATGTTTTTAGACCTAAATTTCTCCGTAAAAACGAGCATAAACCAATCCAAATCTCAACCAAACAACATCTCTGCTAATCCTACAAACAATCATAAGTCCTAACACACAATTGTCTATCATTGTGACAATCCATCAGTCATTTTAACACGTTCCATTGGTCATTGCTTAACGGTTTGGTCTTGATTTTAGTAAAATCCCGCGAAACATTCTATTTCTCGGTTTAAATGATAGACTTGTAAAATCCCTTGCATTCTACCACATCATGTCTTACTCTACTGACCCAGTGATTTCGAAGTGCTTAAACGTATGATGCTGTGGACAACAATGATAATGTATGCTACACCGATCGATTAAAGATGATTGAATTAAGCAATGAGGATGTGAGATCTCCGTGTTCAGAATCTAAAGAGAGAGAATTGCACCAGTTTAGGCTACAAAATGCCATGCTAATGGAAAGTAACATTGAACCTTATCAGCTAATTCACTCTCACCTCGCATGCTTTTGTCCACAATTAGGGATCGAACATGTAGTGCCATCTTCCGTCAGGATTTACCCACACTGACTAGAAACTTGCTGTTGAACTTAGAACAATTGGAACAACAACTTGATAAAGAAAAGGTTCAAAAGGATAGTTCTAGTGCTGCACTTCATGTGATCCACAAACAATTTCAGCAATTCATCAATGGAGAATATTCATCAGATTATGATCAAGAATTGACTGAAATATCTTTCAAGAGGCACACTGGAAGGGAAATTAGCATGTTCATTGAGACACTTATTCATCTCATGCATAATGTGGAGAAGTATATTGAGAAAGTTACTCAGAAAGATGAAAAAGTGGATGTGTGTGCAGTGCGGTTAAGAGATTGTTCGATGAGTTGGGTAATGTGTTACTTGAAAGATCGGATGTTGTTGAATGCAGAATAAAAGAGACAACAAAGAATGAGGCAAAAAAATGTTCAGTAACTCATGTCAGACAAGATGAGGATACAATAATCAGAGAGGTGAATGAATGTTTGGTGAATGAATGTCAAGTGCAATCAAGAGATTGTAGTGTTGAGATGGGTAAAGCATCAGATGATGGATCAATTGTCACTGAATCTGAGAGGCTCGAAATAGATAAGCTTGACACGACCGGTGGTTCGGTGACTCTTGTTACACATGATGTGGATGCAATATCAGACAGAAATTGAACAGGTGTCATGTAATGAGGTACCCTTTATTGTTCAATATAGTGCATCTGCTAAAGTACTTAAACAAACTGATCATGATGCTGAACATGACTCGATAAATGTCCCTGAATCTTGAGGCTGAGTCCGAGATTAAGTGTTTCAAAACAAACAATATGGTTGATAAAAAGGCTTTTGATGAACTTTCAAACAAATTCTCAAATCTTGAAAAACATTGCATTTCACTTGAAATTGCGATACAAAGTAAAGAAGAAAGTTTCCAAATTAACAAACCATGTAAAAATCCGGAACTTCCTGAATTCCATGAACTTTTTGAAATAAACACTTTGAAAGCTCAGCTTCAAGACAAAAACTCAACTATCCACAATTTGAAGAAACATATTTCTGATATGCATGTGAAAAGTAATTTGGTTACAAGTAATTCCGATGTTAATGCTATTGATGATATTCAAATGAGAAATGATGAATTAGCGGTTGGTGTGGCCAAATTACTAAAGGAAAATGAGTCCTTGAGAAAGCATCACATAGAACTAAGTGACTCTGTCAAAGAAGCTAGAACTATGTCAATAGAACAAACAAACTCTTTGATAGCAAAAATTGATGTTCTCAAAGCTCAACTTCAGGAAAAGAGTTTCGCTATTGTTGCCCTAAAAAATGAGCTTAGGAAAACTGTAGGGAAAAGTGTGAACACTAAGTTTACAAAACCATCAACCTTGGGGAAACCGGTTTCTCATCCCATTAGAAACCGGTCCATTGTTAGGCGACCTCTGCGTTTATATCCGAAAGACCAAAATTTTCAAAAACACGGTTTGCCTCCCAAGTTGATGAAAAACATGTTTTGTCAAAACCAGTCACTTCACCTGACTTACCTAAGAATAAGGCTTCTAGCTCCGTTAACCCTCAACACGTAGCCACTTCTACTCCCAGCACCTCTAGGATTAGTTAGAAAATAGTGTCAAAACCAAGCATTAAAACCCAGAATTCATATGATATGAATGACTTGTGGAAGAACTATTATCTAGAAAAAGCTAGGAAAAAGGCACAGATTTGAAAAGACGGAATTTTAGGTGCAAGACCTAGGGTGAGGAATTCTACGAGATTTCAAGGAACTGCTAGTAGTTGTAAACCACTACCTAGGAACACTCAAAAGACTAGGGATTGGCGTGCATCTAAGAATAGTTATGTGCATATGAATGCTAAGCATGTAGAAAACAAAACTAGAAATTCTGAGTCTTTTCCACAAAAGAAACATTTTACTAATTCACATGCTAAGGTACAATCCACTAAGACTACTAATGTGACTAAGGTTCAACATGTTGTTAAGCAAAACAAACCAAAAACTTCACCTAGATGGATACCAACTGCTGAATCTTTGGAAACTAGGAATAAGGATAAGTCTTCCACTGTGCATAAGAAGCCTAACAATCCTAGACCTTGCCATAAGTGGATACCGTCTGGTAGAATGTTTAAGGATGCTGGACTTAGGTGGATTCCTACCGGAAAGTTATTTTCTGATGACAAAATCAAGGTTGACCGTGAAACCCCAAAGGGTTTGGATACTAATGTCACTAACCAATATATATGCAATCAAGCTTGTAATGTTAGTTCAGGTAGACCTTACTCGATTGCATATACTTGATCCTTCAATACATTGGACCTGGTTTAAAGTATGGATAACACAAGGATTGATATCTCATAACTCACGGGTTCAAGTAACTCAATCTTGATATTCTTTCTTCTTATGACGTCTGTTCACATCATTCAGGCCTTCGTGCTTCATCATTATGGCGTCTACAGATAACACTTCAGGCCCCGTTCCTCATAGAAAAGAAAGGTGTACGCTTCAGTGCGCTTTATCTTCAGAAGAAGAGAAATCTTCATGTTTATGTCCATTCTCATCGACATTCTTCATCAACAAGCTTCATGTTTATGACCATTCTCATCGACATTCTTCATCAACAAGCTTCATGTTTCTCCCATGCTCATTCAGTCATCAAGTGGATCTACGTTCATTGGTGTCTATTCTTATTCACTTGGTTAAATCAAAAATGGCAACTTCGGATGCAATTTTTGAGGGGGAGAAGAGTGAATTTACTACATGTTGATGGATGTTGATGGCAACTTCATGTTTCTCTCCTCCAACGCCTAATGTTTCACTTACTAAGGATAAATGGGATTTATTATTTGGGATTCATTGTTTCAAGATATGTTTGTTGAGTATTTCCAACCGAATGTTGATCATCTAAGAAGTACTTCTCGGACTACTCAAGAAGCCCAATCTACCGTTATTCCTCAAGGCGTTGATAATGACTATCATAATATTGCAGTTGCACTCATGAATAATGATCCGCTCTTTGGTATTCCTTACCAAATCTTCACGGATTATTGTTCATGAATAATGATCCGCTCTTTGGTATTCCTTTGCCAAATCTTCACGGATTATTATTCCTCTCAATGTGAACGCTATGAATCAACCACATGAACATCAAGGAAAATGACTACCTCATCCGCTCGAAAACATTATTGGTGAATCTTCGGATCGGTCTCTACATGTATAATTTTAAGGAAGAATGCATTGATGTTGAGGAATCATTTGTTCCGGTTCATTCAGTGGGTCAATGTACATCCGATTGTATGTTGTTTTCACGTGTTGGGCATTTGACACAAGTTGATGACTTCAGAGTTAATCATTTATCACTTATTTGAGATTGAAGTTGACTTTCACAAAGGCGTGTTCTTATTTAATAACTTGCTCGGGCTTAAGAATTTGAGTTGAAGACTTGGTTTATCTAGTTACCAGCAGTCAAGGTGGTTGGTTGAAGACCTGGTTAACTATCACTATTAGGAGTTACGTTGTTTTACTCGGTGTCACATGCAGATGACGATGTGGATAATCTCAAGAGATGTTAATGTCTCATACTCTGTTTGAGTAGTGAGTACTTAGAGATTTGCTTGAAGCATAGATTCTCGACACCGTTCTTCCATCATTAAGTGCAAGCTTAAGATACAAATGCGGGAATTCGACTTCAGTTTCAAGGTTGGTATATCGGGTTTTTTTCAACAGTGGTCACTTCAAAATTTCTACATATGGGTTGATAAAGATAGTCAGAGAGAGTTTCTGTAGCAGTTGATTCTCACAGGATTCATTTGGGTTATTTGAGTTCTTCTCACAAGATTTCAAGTTTATGGGTATATTATGTTTTGCTGATTCTGAGGTATCAAAACCAGCAAGGGGGATGGAGACATATATCTAAAAGCTCAATGAGTACACATGATTGAAGTTATCCCGGAAAGACAATGGTCATAACCGTAGAGAAACTCAGTGTTTAACTCGTAGCATTTGGTGTATTATTCCAACATCTTAGGGGAAGTGGTCTCTGGAGACTTTTGGTATGTGTTACTTCAGTGTTCAGTTGGAAGAAATATGAGAAGAATATTTGGAGCGTGAGATGATATTGCTTGTCGACATCTTCGATATGATTATGATAAAGTGCTTCTGGTTACTGCTTCATGTACACTATGTAATGATGATTTCGTTGAGATCGCAACCATCAGGGGAGAGATTTGTGTACATCATGGACACACAACATGATCACTTGATCGAGCTTAATCGGTTATTCGAGTTGACATCTGCAGAGAAGATCGGTGATTCAACCATTCTTGTGATGTCGTTGTCTCTACTCGGTTGGGTACTTGTGTACATTATGGGGTGATTGGTTATATGGAAGATAACTGGAATGCACTTGGTAAAATGAAGATGTTGATATATTGTTCCCTTGAATAGACAACTGGTCAATCTCGAAGAGTAATTTGTACATCGGGGATGCACAACAGGTTCATGTGATCGGACTTAATCAGTTATTCGGATTTGATAACCACTGAGACGATCAATGTTTCAACTTGTTACTTCGGTGTTCTCAAGTTCTTTGGGGTGTTGAGCTTCATTCAATGAGACCGCTTAGTCTTCCACTCTACTTCTTAGGGAAATGGTCTTTATTCGATGTTTTTCGGTTTGGGGGGAAGCTACCAAAGATTCAAATTGAGAAGGCTCATGTTCAGATGATTTTCTTAGAAGCCTCGAATGCTTTGGTGGTGAAAGTTTAAGAGATGATGACTTCTATCTTCTACAAAGTCTTTGACGATTTCCTTATCTCGGTACTTGTATCATCATCTTCTTAAACTATTTCTCTATCTTTGTAAATATTTTTCAAAAAGAAAAATACAAAAATATAAAACCAACAAAAACAAAATAGAAAAATATAAAATCAACAAAAGACCATAAAAATCAGAAAATTGAAAAATACCAAAAATATGTTTTCTCAAGACATGTCTTCTGGTATCGATAACATCTACGGTCTTAGAAATGTCATTCAATAATGGCACGGGACTTTAGATGAAGTTCGAGCAGGAGGTGTATATTTCTTTCTAAACATGTCTCAAAATATGGCTTGCAGTTATTTCAGACTGTAACCCGTGCTTAATCTAAGGCTTGCAATTATTTCAGATAGCAACCCGCTCTTTTAAAGGAAGGAAAGTGCTACGCTAAACCAATTTTCAAATATTTCGTGCACTTATCCTAAATCAAAAATGAGGAAGTATGTCGAAGGACTGCTGTTCCTACACAAATGTTTTTCCGTCTTAAATTCTTCAGAAAAATATTTGGTGTTTTCAAAAATTGGTGGTAAATGAGTTGCTTAAAAATCAATCAGATTCAGAGTTTTGATAAAATTTGCAAACTCAATCAATGACTTCAGTGCTTTTAAACTTTTTAGAAAATGAGTCATTGATTGAGGGGGAGAATGTTTTGAAATTTACATCATCTAACGGACTTTCTTAATTATCCTACGTGCTTAATTAAAATATATAATTGCCTATGTTGAAGGACTAGGTTTCTAGGATGTGATTGTTAGGATTAGATGATTATAGTTTGATGAACACATTATTCCCATACCTTATATGAACTGATTGATATGTTGAATTGACTTGAATTAGTCGATTGCTGTTATGGGTGATGTCGACCACCATATATCTGTATGTGTGTTCACTAACATATGCAGGTATATTGGTATATAAGAATGTTCCCGATCCGGATCCCACAATTTAAGATGATTGGATGCCGAAAGGAAAGGGTAACTATATCTTGGGTTGACAAATGAAGAAACGGAGCTTAATTGGACTTCCATGGAGAGTTGGCATAAATGCAACGTAAGAGGTCTCACTGCATCAGCAAATGGTTTTCTTCTAAGCGATTGAAGATACAGAGCTTAATTTGACCTCAGTTGGCATTAAAATGAAACGTAAGAAGTCTCACTGCATCTGCAGACGGTTTTCTTCCAAGCCCTACAACAACATCAACAAAAGCAACTTATGATTCTCTGCACCTAACGTATCTTGTGCAGGAAAAGTAGTGAATGATACCATTTTTAAACAATTTTTGAAAATATTGTTTTGAAAATGGAAAAATATTGTTTTGAAAATAAATTGGTCTTAATTTTGAAAATCACCGGACTTCTTTTTATCAAAACCTATGTCACTCAATTATCGACTTCGGTCATCGATTGAGGGGGAGAGTGATTTAAAATAAAATATTTTCAAACGATATTTCTTCACAAAAGTTCTGACTTGTACGAAATAAAAGTGGTGATCTAAAGATTTAATGTTATGTCATGGTATGATTTTTCTTTTGAATCAAGGTCTTTCAAAATGAAATTTTTTCTGTTCTTGTTTGATTGTGAAACTATTTTATTTTACTTTAAGATCTCTTAAAACAATCATACCTGACACTAACAATCTTTAATGTCTTAAACTGTTCCTTATCAGTAATTTTTCAAATTTAAATTTGGCCACGTCTTTCCTCAAAATCTTTTAAATGATTTAAATCAATTGGGATCACAAATCTCAAAAGGTTTGAAATTTTTGATCGGGGGAGAGATCGTGATTTAAATCTCAAATATGTTTTAATGGAATCGGTTTTAGTCCTTTATAGGCACTCCTGCCTCCATGTGCCAAACGATTTCAAATACATAATGCACATGTTGAGGAGGAGGATTTATCCAAAAATGAGATGAGTATTTAAACCTGGCCACATTTTCTCCCATGTTTTCTAAACCTTATGAGATCGTGATTTAAATCTCAAATCTGTTTTAATGGAATCGGTTTTAGTCCTTTATAGGCACTCCTGCCTCCATGTGCCAAACGATTTCAAATACATAATGCACATGTTGAGGAGGAGGATTTATCCAAAAACTAGACGAGTATTTAAACACACCACATTTTCTCCTATGTTTTCTAAACCTTATTAAATCACTTGGGATCCAAAATCTCAAAGGTGATCATTTGATTCAATGTGCTGGCTCTCTCTAATATGTGCTAAACTCTTTCACATATTGATGCACATATTGAGGGGGAGCGAATGGTTTCTTAATGGCTTGTGTGATCGTGAAAAGTGCTTCAAAAGAACTCTTTCCTCTATGTGATAAAATGTTTTTAAATATCCTATGCACATATTGAGGGGGAGAATTTCACCAAGAAAATCAAATGGCTTTTTTCTATGAAAATAGTGATCAAAGAAAATATTTCAAAGTCCTCTTGCCTCCATGTGCTAAACAATTTCTAAATCATATGCACATGTTGAGGGGGAGGTTTTCTAAATGATCAAAACTATTAAGGTACAAAATGCTTTGATCTCGTATCACAAGTACCTTGATTGTTTTTCCAAATGATTTTTCAATTGGTTTCAAGGAAGAATGAAATGTACCAAAAGACCGACCATTTTACTTTATGTATGGAGTTATAAGGATGGTGAGGTTAGGTATTAGTTCCGACTATCCGCCAGAACCGGAGGGATCTACCCAGGGACAATCCACTAGATAGTGTAGAGTCCTTAGGTATGATGAAAAAAGGAGAAAAGTGAGATATGGGAAGAGTGCAGACTGAGACAGAGCTAGTCTTGGAATAAACCCAACAAGGTTCTAGTTATGAAGTCTCGGTAAGCACTGAAGGGGTTGAAGAATGAAAAAGAATTAAATGTGAAAAGGGTGAAAAGAAATAGCCCTCTAATTATTCAACCTTAAGGCAGAAACCGGGTTCAATACATATGCTACTGGTGTTTACTGGTATTGAAGACAAGACATCATGGACCCAGTGACGCACTGCACTAAACTTCCCAAGCTACTCAAGTTCCTCTTAAAAGGGCTTGTTTCATTCTCACGGGGAACCAACATCATCTATCGACTTTCTCTGAGAGATTGTTGATATTGAAGAAGGAGACCCTCTCCCTAGTCTCCGGCATAAGAACCAAATGTGCACTATTGAGTCTAGAGCCAAGAGATCATCCACAATATCTCATTAGGACACAAAGTAATGAAGACTTGCTATTTCACACAATGTGGAAAGTAAGTATATATTTAGAGTCCTACGCATTATCCTTGTGGTATTGCCAGAACATCCGAGTGATATGAAAATATTCACGATGAAGATGGAAATCCTTCAAGAGCCAACATCAAAGAAGCTCTTGGTGGGTAACATGTGAAATCTTGCAAAAGATCAAGCTTGTGACAACTGGATAGAAACAATGGGGCGATTCAATCTTGAATCAAACTTGGTCCAGGAATGGAATTGACGAATATTTTTGGAAAAACCGTTCGATGTGCAAACCTTCTTTTCTCTAGCACGTCGAATGTGTATTCATGTTTTCAAACACAAAAGTATCTCGATTGAAACAATTACTTTTGGAAAAACCGTTCGATGTTCGAATCTCTTCTTTTCTCTAGCACGTCGAATGTGTACTCTTTTCAAATACAAAAGTATTTTTGATTGAAAATTGATCTTTCTTATAAAACCTTCGTCGTATTGCAAAACTCTTTCTTTAAGAAATACGCGATTGTTTTTCAAATCAATTTTTCATCAATCAGTGAATCTCAATTCTTTGGTTCACTCACTCCGTGTTGTCTTCTTTGAGACGCGTCGGTTTGAGAACGGCTAGAGCTGCGAAACCCATCAAGGAGATTCTTGAATTATACGATCACAGCGGCAATACTTGTCTGATCAACGGGGAACCATGGGCCGTGTACCTCAATTCAACGAAAGTGATCAAAGACATTTTCATTTGTTTTATTGCTAGCGTTGTTTGCGGTACATTTGGACGGTTGCGGTGATCGAATTGAGGAGTCAATCCAAAGCCGCATGCTCACGGCATCCACACTTAATTGAAGAAATCATGACTTGTGCATATCTACATAACCGGCTCGATATTGTTATACTATGCTTACGCTTCTGCTGCTGCAAATATCATGAACCAATAAAGCTTCCGCTACTCTGATGGAAAGATGTCATGATCCAAAAGGTGTGAGCATGTCGGTCCAAAAGTCACAACATCACATGAAGGCAACACAACTATGGATGATTAAGAGAGATTTGTTGTAGGTGATGATCTCAAAGCTCGAAGATCATCAAAGATGTGGATCAGTTCAAAGGCCTCCACTTAAAGTACAAAGTTATCGGACTTTAAAGAATCAATGCTAAAGCACAAAGATGCAGATGTTGAAGAATTAATGTCTACGAGCTCAAGACTAAAGATTAAATAGAATGCTAGGATTCGAAATGTAAAACATAGGGTGACCTCCCTTAGGGGGAGATTGTTAGGAATTAGAAATTCGATAGTGAAGATTCCACCCCAAATATAATCTAGCATAAGTTAGCTCGTAGACATATCGTTATTTACTGTTTTATTAGTTAGTTATTAGTTTAGAGCAACACCGTGGAGGAAGGACGGGTCTTTACCCTTGTATGCACGATCCACATCCGAAGGAGGACGTTTAGTTTGTAACTATAAATACCCTCTACCTCCCAAGGTAGAGGGTTGGACCTTTCTCATTCTTAATCTAACCTTCTATGTTTTCTTTCACTTTCTCTCTCTAGAAAGGATCCCACTTTCTCTCTCTAAACTCTATACTATTCGATCCATTGTTGAGCTTATTTGTGTGTTTATGAAATCCAATATGTTACATTTATGGATAGCCTCCCTGATTGAGGCTATTTCCCTTTGTTCTTCGAGTAGGTCTAGGTTGCTATGGAGTCTTTCTTCGTTGTCTGCTACTTCGAAGTTCATGACCCTTTTTGTTTCGACACTTACTTCCGAAGGGATGATAGCTTCTGTGCCATATGTCAAGCTAAAAGGTGTCTCCCCATGACTTGACTTTGTGTGCGTTCTGTGATCCCAGAGTACTTGAGGTAGCTCATCTACCCAACCCGTGGTATTGTATCCCAACGACTTCGTTCTATGCCTTGGATGATGTCCCTGTTAGTAACCTCCACTTGTCCGTTACATTGAGGATGGTATACGGATGTGAAAGATTGTTTTATGTTCAGGCCTCTCCAAAAAACACTGGAAATACCCTTTCGGCAAACTGTTTCCCGTTATCTGAGATGATGATATGGGGTACTCCGAACTGGCAAATAATGTGTTCCCACACAAACTTTTCCATGTGCCTTCCTGTGATGGATGCTAAAGGCTTAACTTCCACCCATTTCGTGAAGTAATCGATGGCTACGACCGAGAACTTTACTCCTCCTGGAGCAATTGGTAGAGGGCCTACGATATCTATCCCCCATTGGCTGAAAGGCCATGCGGACGTCACGGAGGTCATATCTTGTTTTGGTAGCCTTGGCACTCTTTAGTGGACTTGACAGGCTTCACACTTTTGGATGATTTATACTGCGTCCCTGTGCATCGAAGGCCAATAATATCCAGTCCTCATGATCTTAGAAACAACGGAGCGGGGTACTGCGTGTAGTCCGCAGGATCCTTCATGCACTTCTTGAATGATGTTGGCGGCTTTCCTAGGTTCTACACAACGAAGCCATGGAGACAAGAAGGACCTTCTGTATAGGTATTTCCCCATGATTCTGTACTGTGGTGCTTTGATGCGAACCTTCGAGCTAGCCGATCCTCCAAAGTATACCACTTATTAGATACTCTCTAATCGGAGTCATCCAATTTGAATCTTCCTCCAGTATTACGTTCGACACCTCCTTTCGGACGATGGACCTATATGCCAACACTTTGACCAGAACCTCCATAGTTAAATGAGAAAACGCCATTGATGCCAATTTGCTAAGTGCATCTGCTTTTTGTTTTGGTTTCTTCAAACATGCTCTATGTTGTAGGATGTAAACCCTTCGAGCATCTCCTTGGCCTTATCCACGTATTGCTTGATCACTGGTTGTCTTGCTTCGTAGGAGCCCTTTATCTGATTGGCCACCAGTTGTGAGTCAACAAAAATAGCCAAGTCTTCTACCTCCATGTCCTTAGCCAGTCGGAGGCCTGCTAGTAAGGCTTCGTACTCCACCTCATTGTTAGTAGCATCGAATTCGAAACAATGTGCATAAGTATACTCCTTCCCTTCAGGATCAACAAGCATTAGACCTGCGCCAGAACCGTCAGAGCTGGAGGCCCCATTGGTGTAAAGCTTCCATCCTTCGACCGTTCTAGCAGGCTTCTTCTCAGCAACTTTGGTGTCCTGCTTCGGTACGGAGGGTGTTTCGGCTAAGAAGTGTGCCAATATTTGCCCTTTGTCCGAGTTTCTACCCTTGTACTCAATATCATGTTCCCCTAGCTCGATAGCCCACAGCTATCCTTCCGATTTATCCGACGAAAGTATCTTAATAGGCTTGTAGCTAGTATGGTTATGGGATGAGCTTGGAAGTACCTTCGGAGGCGCCTCGCAGCATGAACCAAAGCCAAGATTAACTTCTCCAACTTTGGATAATTTAGCTCAGCTCCCTGCCAATAATACAGCACTGATGCTTTCGACAGAGGCTGCGATGTACATAAACATCACTTCGCCTTTGATTGGGGCGGTAAGTGTAGGTAGAATAGCCATGAACTCCTTGAGCTTTTGAAAGGCAACTTACGCATCGACACTCCAAGCTGAAGCGTCTTTTTATCCGTTCATCCTTTGAGTGTCTTGAAGAAAGGCAAAGATCTATACGCACCCTTCGACAAGAATCTGTGCGAGGCTGCTAGCTTTCCGTTCGGACTTTGCACATCCTTGAGGGATTTAGGAGAATTTTGTACGCAAATCTGTGATGGCCTTAACCTTCTAAGGGTTGGACTTAATACCACTGCTTGGTGATCGGATGTCCCAAAAATTGTCCTTCTTCCAGGCCGAAGGAACACTTCTTGGGATTTAACTTCATGTTGATGGCGAAGGTCGGTGAAGGTTTCTTTATGTGGGAGAGCATGTCCTCCTCCGTTCTACTCTTGATAACCATATCGTCTCACGTAAGCGAGATTCCTACCTATCTACTTATGGAAAGCTTTGTCCACTAGCCGTTGGCGGTGCTTTTGCATTTTTGAGACGAAAGGCATCTTCTTATAGCAATACACGCCCTTTCACGTAAAAAGGCGTTTTTTTCTTTGTCCTCTTCATGCCATCGTATCGATGGTAACCCTTGTAAGCATCCAAAACATTTCGGTCGAAACCGATAAGGATTCCACTTTCCAATCGATTTCTGCTAGAGGATAGCAGTCCTTCGGACATGCTTTGTTAATATCTGTGAAGTCTACACACATCCGCCACCCTCCATCATGTTTTTAACCATCACGGATTGCCTACCGGGTTTGATACTTCACCTCCCCGAGTATGCCTGTACTCTGAGCTCATCCACTTCCTTGCATGCTTTGCAGCATTCCTTTCAGGTGCAAGGCCGGCCGCTTTGCTTGATAGGTTCAATGTGCTTGAACTCATTAAGCTTGTGCTCTCAGTCTTAGAAGGGCTTTCCATCTATGATGAGAGTTTTAGGGACCCCCGTCATGTCAGAGTAAGTCCATGCGAAGACATCTGCATTAGCCCTTAGTAACTTTTCCAATTCAGCCTTAAAGGAGGTAGGGAGCTGCTTTCCAATTACCACCGTCTGATCAGGGTAGAGATCGTTTACTACGATGCGCTCTTCGGTATCGGTACAGCTGAGAACATCTTTCGGAGGCTCCTCCAGAATTTGTTTGACCCTTTTGCCTACTTCCGTAGGCTTCTTCGTGTTGTATCTGGAGAAAACCGTTCCAATACCGAATGGTGTTTGGAATTTGATTGTGGCATGTATGGTGGAGACAACGATGCCCATTTTATGCATTGCTTCTCCCTATTAACGGTTATAGGGAGATTGGACCTTCGATCAAAACCGGGGTTTTACGTTCTTTTAGCCTTCCTTCTCCAATCGTAACCTCTAGATGGACTTCTCCCAAGGGCCATGAGTGTTCCCACGAGAATCCCCCAAGGGTACTTCCGAATCTACTCTCTTGACCTTATCGAAGGCTTGAGCTTCAGAAAAAATGTTCGTAGATCACTTCGCAAGAGCTACCACAGTCTAAGTAAGCTCTGTTTACTTCTCTGTTGGAGATCGGGACTTTGATGACCACAGGGTCATTTGAGAGAACCTTGCCTGCAATTGAAGGGAAAGTATCATCTCCTACTCCGCATAATGCTTCCTCCGCTACTTTCCTTTTTAAACCAGAATCATCCATGTACACCATGAGGATGGGTGCTTTGACAGGTGTGGTGTCTTTCCCCAACTGTGTGTCGGAGACCTTTTCTTTACCTTTCTTTATGCCTGATGAGTGCTTATTCACTCATCATTTTTACCCATCTAAGCCCACAAAAACGTCTAAAAACACGGAAATATAACCAATTATGCTGCAGATATCCTTGGAATGTATTTTTATGTATTTCAGTACAAAGGTTGAGCAGGACCAAAACAGACAGAAATGAGCTCGGACTGGAAAACGTGCTTTGTAGATGGAGCCGGAAGCGGATTTTCTGCATTTTCAGAGCCGGATTACACATTTGGGAGTGGGCTTGGGGAATCAGACGAAAAACCTATCCCTAAATCCAAATTACTAATTTAGCCTTCACCCGAAACCAAGTTACCATTTTATCCCTTAAACCCGAACCCAAATCACCAATTCACCCATTTTCATTAAAAACAATTATTTTTATTTAAAACCATTTTTTTTATTTAAAACAATTATTTTTTATTAAAAACAATTTTTTTATTTATTAAAAACCATTTTTTTATTTTACAACTACTCATTTTATTTTTTATGACAAAACTTGAATACTTTTTAAATAGCTAAACATATAAATAAACCCTTAACCACCCATGACCCATCACCACTTATACCTAAAATCCCCTTTAACCCATTTTACCCACTCACTGTTTTTACCCAAATCCCAAACCCAGAACACAACCTTGGCGCCAAAGCAAAATTATCCAAGCCCTCCCCTCTCTCTCCGTCACTTTCATCACCAAGATGCTGCCAAGACATAGTCACATGGGGCACCTTGCCACTTTGGCAATCCACAACTCACAAGTGCCCATCAATGGGTGAAAGAATGCCCTTGGTCCCCAAGCGTGAATCCAACGGTACGTGATTAAAGGAAAGAAGTCAAGCTCAAGTTTCTCTTTCACTCTCTCACAAACAAAGCACACTGAGGAAGCAGACAAAGAAAACAAGAAAGAAGAGTAAAGACAGATTCACATTTTTTTTAGTATAAATAGGCATTTGGGGTAATTGTAAACTTTGTCTAGAAATTTATGTTCTAGTTCCATTTTTACTTTTATTGTCATTTAATTTACTTGTAATTCCTATTTCCAGTTGAATGCAAATTCAGTGTTTTTTTTTTAAATTCCATCTCTAAGTTTATGCAGTGTTTATCTTTTTCATGTTATTCCCTTCTGTTGAATTTGATTAGACAAAGTGTGTTGTAAATTTGTTTTTAAGCTCATGTGAGCTTATGTTTAAGTTGTCAAAGCAGTCTTTGAAAGTTTTTAAGTCTCAAACATTTTTTTTTACAGTTTCATAGCTTTTCTGCTCCTAAAGGTGTGTTTGGTACTGCACTGGTTTTGGGTCAAAAATCCATTTTGACCCATGATGGGGTCCCTAGAATAGTTTTGTTTAAGAAAAAGTTCCAATAGTATATTAGTTTTAGTGGTAAAACAAGTCTCTGTAATGGTTTTCAAAAAAAAAAATCATGACTGCTCCTAGTGCCTTTTTTCTTTTCTGTCACAGCTGCCTCAGTGTCATTTTTTTAGCTTAATTTTAGTATGGTTAATGTTAGAATTAGGACTTGATTTGAATGTTATGAGTAGTTAAGTAGTACTAGGCTTATCAGTTATGCTTTAATAGGATTTTAGAGTTAATTAGCTAGCTTAATTCTTGCCTTAAAATTCCCCTCATGTGTTTTTTTTTGTGTCTGCAGCAGCCAAAGCAGCCCCTTGCAGCCCTTTTCTTTAGCTTGTTAAAAGCTTTAAATTAGCTGTTTGTGGGGGCAAAAGCTTGCCCCCCAGCTTGTCTTCATTTTCCCAAAAGCTCATAAGCTCACTCCCATTTTAGCTCATTTAGATTGTGCTTCAAAAGCCACCCATTGGGCCTGTTTGGAACTGATGAAACAGCATAGTAG
>OU343225.1:180433433-180483805 GCA_910596185.1 Chrysanthemum makinoi
GAAGCTCAAATACATTACACCACGACGGAAAAAGAATTACTAGCGTGGTGTATGCTTTCGAGATTTCGGCCATACTTGATCTTGTCCAAAGCATAGGTATACTCTGGATCACTTTCGGCTCTCAAATATCTTTTTGCTAAGCAAGATGCTAAGCCGAGATTGCTCCGATGGGTTCTCCTCCTACAAGAATTTGATATCACCATTTGTGATAAAAAAGGAGAGAGAACCTAGCGGTGATCATCTTTCCCGTCTTGAAAATCCTCATCAAGGTGTGCTCGATAAAAAGGAGATAAACGAAACGTTTCCTCTCGAGACACTTAATGTGGTATCTCATCGTGGAGATTCTAGTACCCCATGGTTTGCAGACTTTGCAAACTATCATGCGGGTAACTTTGTTGTGAAAGGGATGTCGTCCCAACAGAAAAACAAATTCTTTAAAGACGTTAAGCATTACTTCGGGGCGACCCCTACTTGTTTAAGGTTTGTGCGGATCAAGTCATCCGACGGTGTGTTCCCGGCCAAGAAGCCGATGAAATTCTCAAGGCTTGTCATCATTGACCCCGCGGGGGACATAATGGCCCGAACTACAACCGCCAAGAAGGTGTTTGATTCTGTTTCTATTGGCCACAATTTACAAAGATGCCCATGACCTCGTCAAATCTTGCGACTCTTGCCAACGTCATGGTAACATCTCTTAAAGAGATGAAATGCCTCAAAATGCCATTCAAGTGTGCGAGATATTTGACGTATGGGGAATTGACTTTATGGGGCGTTCCCGTCTTCGAGGAACAAGTATATACTCGTGGCGGTCGATTACTTGTCTAAATGGGTGGAGGCGCAAGCGCTACCTACCAACGCGCCAGTAGTGGTGAAGTTTTAAAGTCTCTCTTTACCCGTTTTGGAACTCCTCGTGCCATCATTAGTGATCGCGGTACACACTTTTGCAATGACCAATTTGCAAAAGTAATGCTTATAACCGGTCAATCACCCACCGTCTCTCCACCGCGTATCACCCACAAACTAATTGGGCAAGTGGAAGTTTCGAACCGTGGTTTGAAAAGAATCTTGGAGAGGACCGTAGGAGAAAATCGTGCCTCTTGGTCAGACAAATTAGAAGATGCACTTTGGGCCTTCCGTTGCAGCTTACAAAACACCCATCGGGTGTACTCCTTACAAGCTCGTGTATGGAAAGGTGTGTCATCTCCCGATCGAGCTTGAGCACAAAGCCTATTGGGCCTTGAAGCATGCAAATTTCGACCTCAAGTCTTCTGGTGATCATCGGAAAAGTTCAACTCACGAATTAAATGAACTCCGTGATCAAGCCTACGAGAACTCTTTGATCTACAAAGAAAAGACAAAGAAGATCCATGACTCAAAGATTAAGAACCGCATTTTCAACGTTGGTGGCCAAGTCCTTCTTTTAATTCTAGATTGAAGATCTTCTCGGGGAAACTTAAGACCCGTTGGACTGGTCCATTCACCATTACCACAGTGTTTCCATATGGCACAGGTCGAATTATCTCAAATAGACGGGCCAAACTTAAAAGTGAATGGACATAGGTTGAAGCACTATTTTGGAGAGGACATTCCCCATGGTTGTCCCGGATTTACAAACTTTCCCCATGAACCAATAAATGCGGGGATCGAGTCAAGCTAGCGACTCGGGAATCAAAAACAATAGCACACTATATGGGTTTTCACCCATATTTCTGACTTCTTTCTATTTTCTACCACCTTAGTGTGGGGGGGGTTGCCCATATGTTGTGTATATAAGTTTCAAAAACTTTCAAAATAATGGCCGTAGTATTTCCTTTTACGTTCTAAGTTTGGCATAGCCGCGGTACTTTGAATATTGAGGGCAATATTCATTTCTAAGTGTGGGGGGGAATTCTCACGAATTTTATCATGTAATTATACCGCCTAATTCCCCATTTTTGGCCAAAATTTTTTGGAGTAAGTGTTCTACACTTACTCAATTGGTTATCAGTCCGCCTTGTCTAATAAACAAAAGGATTGGCTAATCCAGGAGTAAACGGCTCTTGGTAAAGATTTATCAAATCGTTGACGCTTTGCAATTTGCCCAAAATTGTATGGTATTCCACTCACCATATCCTAAAAAGTGAAGAGTTGGCTAGCCCGCAAGTTTATGGCTTGTGGTAAAGGCGGTGGGAAATCCATAATTGGTAATCACTCACCAAGATAATTACGATAATTTATCTAAGAGTTGGCTAGTCCAGAGCAAACGGCTTCGGTAAAGACAAACAAATCCGTTGGAAGTGGTGGTTTGCTCAAAATCACATGGTTATCGGTGTACCATGGTTCTTACTTGAACGAAAACATTTGGCTACTTGAAGTAATGGCTTCGGTAAAGAGATCAAAACCATTAAGTTTTTCTCAAAAGATTGCTAGGGACTAGCAATAGTTTAGTGTGGGGATTGATGAGTGTGTAAATACTCATCATTTTTGGGTCAATCTGAACGGCAAAACGTTTAAAAATGCTCAGAAATGCATCAAAATACTGAAAATATTCTAAAATTGTATTTTATATGTTTCAGATGCAAAATGTTCAAAATCAGATGAAAAATGAGCTAAGTTTGCATAATTGGCAGTTTCAGTCCACCAAGTTTCAAAAATTGTCAAAAATAGTCCCTGAGCACATAATTTCAAAAGAAAAATCACCAAAGGTCCTTTTAAAATCATAAGTTGTCAAAATTAGTCCTTTGGTGAAAAATGTCAAAAGTTTGAGAAAATTACAAAATTAGTCCTTCAAGTTTGAAATTTGGCAGAAATGACCCTTGGAAAATTGCAAAATGGCAAGTTTGGTCCTTATACTTTTTGAGAGTGTCACTCTTAGTCCTTGGAGCAGCTTTGATGAAATGGCAGTAATAGTCCCTCAATTTTCAGAATTTACACAAAGGCCCCTTGGATTATTAAACCCTTTATCTCTTTTTGGCCTGGTCATAATACCTTGGACCCTTGTCAAATTGAATTTTGGACCCCCTTTTGTATTATTATATCTGGTCAATCCATGTGGTCAAAACACAGTTGGCGCCTAAAGTCTCCTTCTCAACTGCTTTCTCTGCAACTAAGCAATACCCCATTCCCCCTCCTAAATTCCACTCCACCATGTCCCCCCACCTACAACTAACATCCAAGGATCATTAATTACATCTCCCCCCTCCTCACTCAACCCCAATTGTCAAAAGGTCATTTTGGCGCCAAAATCTGTTTAAACGGCTAGGATCATTTTGAGCCATCCAAAGGTTGAGATTAATGCTGGGAATTGGTCAGAAAGGAGAGAGAAGATGTTTGGTTTATAAAAAGATAGCAAAAGGAAGCAAGAGAGGAGAGTAGTTTTAGTTTATTTTTCACTTATGTCGTTTTTCATTAAAAGCTTTTAATTTAATGTAATTTCTGAAATATTTTGTTTCTTAGTATCAAAGTAAGGTATTTGTATCAGAATTATCGACTTTTAAGTATAAACTCAAGTTATTGTTCACATTTCAAATTTGTACACCAGCATTTGGAAATTTTCATTTCTATTTCTTGCATCCAAGCTTCAATAAGCTCATTTTCACCGATTCCAATAAGCTTATACAAGCTTCTAGTAGTTTTCTATAAGCTCACATTTAAGATTTTAGCAAAATTGAACTTTGGTCAAAGAAAGTCAAACAAGGTGGATTTGAAGTAAATGGAAATGGAAATGGGTTGATTGATTATGGATTTGGGTTAGTTCAGAGTTCATTGGGTCAAGTTGAATAGGCTAGTGGTCACTGGTTGTTGTTGCAAGCCATTGTGGCTTAGGACCACTTGTAAGTTATTTCCAAATTTTATAGCATAATCTGCTCTTGTGGTTTATAATAAGTTTTATCTGTTCAATAAGCTGTATTTAGGTTATATAGATGTATCTTGATCATTGATACAAGTTTGAAAAGTGTTTGTCTCTTTTAATCTTCATTGATAAGATAAAGGTGTGTTTGGATTCTTGATAAATCTGTCTCATAGGTTTGTTCAGTGTATGCTTCTTGTTGGATCATGTTTGTGTAGCATATTTGAGCTCATATCTGTCAAAGTCTTGTGCACCGCTAGCTCAAAGTCAAAACATCAAGTAATATGTCTTAACTTGTTCACTGTTGTGGATTTGGATTAGCAGATCCTTGTTTTGTGTTTAGAACTGTTAAACATAGATTACATTAGTTTTATTTGATCATAACACTTCATAATCAGTGCTTAAATTGTATCCAAATCTCATCAAAGTCAACATTTCGATTTTGTTCAAAAGTCAAAACATAAAAAATGGAATTGAGCTAGATTAGAAGGATTTTTCATGGCTTCATTTTTGAGCCATTTTCAGTGAAACTTGGCATTCTGAAAACTTCAACTGGTCTTTATCCTTATTACCATTTTAGTAGAATTTTCCAAATTTCTTAAAAGCTCTAAACAGGCTTCTCTTTTGGGTGTCAAGTGCCCTGTTCACAGGGCTTATTATAAACTGAGGTTTCCTCAGTTTTGTCCAGGGTTGCATAGGGCTCATTAGAGCTACCCAAGGTCTAATTTTTGGTTTGCTAGTTCTTAGCCAGGTCTAGGATAAGTTCCAATTTGTAGTTTTCAGTTTTAGCTTAATTTGAAGATTGTGCTTGTGTCCAAAGTTGGTACCCTTTAACTGTTTTCATACATAAGCTCATTCATCAAATCTGTTGTAGATTGCAAATCAGAGGTTCAAGCTTGTTGTTACTCATTTCATTTTGGTTATTTTAGCTTATTATAGCTTCATTATCAGTTTGGTGCTCTTTGGTAGCCATTTGCTTATTCTAGTGCTTATTTCAATAAGCACTTGGTCATCAGTTTCAAAATCCTCCACATAAGCTCTTGTTTTTCCAATTTTCCTAGCTTCCTAATATTATTTTAGACTTTTCCTGAAATTTTCAGATTTTTCCAAGCTTGTTTGCTATTTTTCTTAATTTAAATTAGTTTTTAAGCATTTTAAATAGCATTTAATACAAAAAACTAAGAAAAGCTTCAAAAAACAATTTTTCATTTTTCTTAAGTTAAGATAAATATAAAAAGACAAAAAAAATATTTTTCTAGATTTTTCTTAGTTAAATTTGTATTTTTAAATAATTTAATTAGTTTTTAATAGTTTTTAATTCCTAGAAAATCCAAAAATAATCGAGAAATTACAAAAATAGTTTTGAAAATTCTATTTTGATATTTTAGATTTTTCTAAGTCTTAATTTTATTTTTCTAGCTTTATTTCCTAATTTCTTGTATTTTAGGTATTTATTTAATAGTTAAAAATAGTTTTTAATTAATAATAATTAGATAATTAGTTATAAAAAATAATTTTCTTTTTCTATAAATTTTCTTTTATCATTAGGATTGTAAAAAATGTATTTTTCATATTTTTAGGATTTATATTGTATAAGTTTCACTTTTTCACTTGTACGTCACGTAGATTTTAATTTAAATTTTATAAAAGCATAAAAACAAAAAAATCATTTTAAATATAGTGATAGCGTTTATTTAATAGTTTTTATCTTTTTTATTTCCTTTAATTTGCATTTTAGCCCTTGTAGTTTATGTCCTTCTTCTGTAGTTATAATAATTCACAATCTCCTTTTAGTTCAAATCTCCGATCACTATCGTTTGATAATCCATTGCATAGCTCATTTGGGACATAACGACCGGAAACACTATACTCCCAGTCTTCATTGCATTAGGTGCTTAGCGGTTTAAAGCTCGATTCTGTCGCCATTCACAAGTGGGGCTTGAGTGATTTAGCTTGAATGTTTGGCACGCCGGTCGGTTTCAACAATATTTTCGAGCTTTACGCTTATCTAAATCCATTTTCCGAACACTTGTTAGGGAGTTAACAATGTGAGGCTTAAACTTGTTTAAGGCAATCCAATTCTCCTTTTTGTAATCATGGGGTGTGATGAATACTTTCTTTTCTTTACATTTTGGATTAGCTAGTTTCTTGTTTAACTTTTCCCTAGTGATTTCATCTGATTTCTTATCTTCCTCGTGCTTTCAGTAACTAGGTTTTGTCTAGGTTGAAGGATTTCCTTGCCATCATAAAGAACCTTATGAGCATTTCTAGCCTTTTTAATGACCTCTGGATTTGGTTCCTCAACAAGGGGAATGCTATGCTTATCACTTAGGACTCTATGCTTAGTGATCATGTGAGCAGTCTGAATGGTGTTTCATTGTACGTACAACTTATTTTCAAGCTTGTTTTTCAAGGTTTTTTGATTAGAAAAATCATTCAAAAGTTTTGATTCCTTAGCACTGAATTCTTGCTAAAGCATTTTAACATTTTCTTGAAGTTCTTGTTTTTGCTTAGCAGTTTTTGAAAGTTTTTCTTGCAAGGAGTTTAACTCTTGTTTTAATACTTCTTCTCTAAACCTACTTTTTCTAATAGTTGTACGCATTTGGTCATCCATTTCCTCCTCACGGGTGGTCAACTCAAATTTTGCACGTTGTTCATAAATAGCAACACGTTCTTTATAGGCATTCATTACAGAGATAACAGCATCATCAGGGGCACATGCGGTGTATTCATCAAAAACATAGTCATTGTTGACTGCAGAAGATGCATCACTTGATACAATATCACTTTCACTTTGTTTCACATATTGATCATATGGGACAACATTGATATTACCATGTTTTCAATATTTGATTCAATAATTTCAGTTGATTGTACTTTGTCATGCATCTTTTGTACATCAGCATCATCGTATAGTTTTAATACCTCTAAGATGAGTTTGTCTTTGGATCGCGACTTGTGGTGAAGAAGAGACCTTGGGAGAAACCATTGGAGAAATGCTAGCCATAAAAATGTGTGTGCCGTAGGTCCATCATCCATCGAGTCATGTATCACAAATCACAATCAGCGACTTGAAAGGCGTTCGATGATTGTGACCTATCTCTTGAATGGTTTTCATCCACATCGGCATCATAGGTCTTGGCATTGCCCTCAGCAAGAAACAATAACTCCTCTTCATCCTACGCAGCACCATTATCACGAGCGGCCAAGCATCTTATCTCGAAGTAATCAGGCGTGCAGTGGGCACGTTTTGGAGATGTCAGTTCCTTGCAATGTGTCCCTCACCACCACAGTTATAGCATTTGATCGGCTTAGTTTGACCTTGATTTCCATTTCTTCCTCGATTCTGATTACCAACATAACCTCTACCATCTCCTCCTCTTCCTTGATCATCTGTCTTTCTGAACGGTTGCACAACAATTTTCCCATCTCTGGCGGTAGCTTGATTGTGTGGGTTAGAAGGCATTCGAGGTTGTTGTTGGTTTGTGGGAGAGAATTCATGTTTTGACTAATCTGGAGAGCCAGTTGATTAATGAAGTTACCCAGCGTGTTCATCAGCATCGGTTTGTTTGAACTTTGGATCGGGAATGAGTTTGTGAGTTCCATCACCCATGGGTATAACTTGTGAAGCTTTAGTGGTAGTCCCAATGTTTGAGTATAAGGCAGTTGAATCATTTGATGAGCTTGTCTCTCTGGATTTGTTTTGAATTGTTCAAGAATCCTCTTTTCAAACATGGCATGTCTCTCATTCCGAAGAAGGAAGGCATAGAGCTGCTCATAGTTAGTATTCTTCAATCCTTTAGTGAGCTTCCCAGAAGTAACAAATTTGTGCCATTCGGGATTCATGTTGTTTACAAATTTTGAGTTGGTGAATGTTAGGCATAGTCATTCCGATGTTCCTCATGTCATTCACCAACTTATGAAATCTCACATAGTACTCATAGACACTTTCATCTGGTTTCATCTTGAATTGCTCAAATTCATCATCACAGTTTGATTCTCGGTCTTCAACAGTTAGCTGGAACCCGAAGAAGCATCTTGACACTATCATACGGCTTTTGCCTGGTGTTGTGATTGATAAGCTTGTAGATGTCCTTTGGTAGACCTTGCAGTATAATGTTGGAAGCTTCGGATATCGCATCGAATCTCTTTTTCTCCTTATCGTCAAGCTCATCATACATCTTTGGCCTGTCCATTCCGTAAATCAAAGTTCCATCTTCAATTATCAAGTATATCTCTAGTAATTTCAACTCGGTAAGGTCCTTCATCAATGGATTTGAGAATGTTAACCCCAGTTTCTTTTCCAAGACAATTACAATCGATTCGTTGAGCCCAAGAGTCATAGGCAGATTCATCAAGCATGGGTGGGACGAGTGTCGAACCAATTGCTTGAACATCCTCGGCAACAGTGGAGATGATTGTAGGAGCGTTGGTAGACATGATGACAAGTTAAACGAGATTTTATAACTCTATGATTAAACCGGGCAATAGATTCTTTCACGAGTTTTTCTGAATCAAGAGAAAACGTATTTAAAGGAAATCACTCAAGTTAAGCTAGGAAAATTTGAACCAAATTAAGCTAAGTGCCAGTGCTATAGTCCCAAGTAAACTATATAACAACTCGCTACAATCCAGTCGCTAGCAAAATTTTGTGACAATTAAACTTATCACCAAGTCGCTGATTTGTCAAATTAAGCTAAATAGCAACTCGCTAGGTACCAACTCGCTAACACCAAATTAAGCTAACAAAATAAAGTACAAATTAAGCTAACTTACACCAAGTCGCTACGTGTAGTGGAGAACCACACTTGTACTTTTGTCGGCTGTCTCACTAGGCAAGTCGGTAACTCGCTAAGACTTTCAACTACAACTCGCTACCAAATTGTAAAGCAAGTCGCTAACAAGAAAACTTTTCCGTGGCTCCAGTCGCTAGCATGAAAAACACATAAACACCACTTTTCAATCCAAAAACAACCCAACCACTACGATTCAAACCTTCTAAATCAAAACCTAAACACTTGTGATGATTCTAAACACAAAAGTACTACCGAAATCCACACTTTAACACTAGAAATCAACCAAATGATGTAAAAACCACTAAACTTTTTCAAGCTCAAAAACCACCTAAAACCACTAGAAATCCAAAGATATGTAAGATATGATCTAACCATGGCTCTTGATACCAAATTGTAGGATATTGGATTTCACATACACATCAAACCATAACACAAAGTAGGCGTATAAGTGGAATTCTAGAGAGAGAAATTTAGAGGTTTAGGGAACTTTAGTGAGAGAAAGAAAATTCTTATTATGAGCTCCAACTCTCTACCTTGGAAGGTAGAGTATTTATAGTCTTACAATAAAACGCCACACAACGAGCTGTGGATCAGGCATACAGTGGGTAAAGACCCGTCCGTCCTCCACGGTGTTACTAAACGAAATACTACTAAACATAGAAGTACTATGACTACGAGCTTTCTAACGATTACATATACTTGAGGTGACCGACTCTTTAATACCTGTAATTTCTAATTCCTAACACCCAGTAATTTTAGAAGTACTTAAATTGTATGACGTTGTAAACAATCATGAGAATATTTGCTACATTGAACGGTTAAAGATGATTGAATCAGTCAATGAGGATGTGATATCTCCGGGTTAGGACTCGAAAATACAGAATGCACGGTCAATGTTCTGAGAATGCTTGTGCAAAGGATAAGGAAAGTTTCATTGAACCTTATCGACTACTTCATTCACACCTCACGTTGCTTCTATCTATGGGAAGTAAACGAACAGTTACTGCACTTTTCCGTCAAGAATTATCAACGTTCAAGAGCATATTATTCTTAAACTTAGAACAATTGGAACAACAACTTGATAAAGAAACGGTTCAAAAGGATAGTTCGGTCTTTGCACTTCAAGTGATCTACAACCAATTTGAGTCATTCATCGATGGGAATTTACATCAGATTATGATCAAGACATGACTGAAATGTCTTTCAAAACACCTTTGGAATGGCAATTAGCGTGTTCACAGAGACACTTATCCATCTCATGGATAATGTGGAGAAGTATATTGAGGAAGTTACTCAGAAGGATGAAAAAGTGGATGAGAGTCTTGTGCAGTTGAGAGATTGTTGTGATGAGTTGGGTAATGTATCAGTCGAAAGATCGGGTGTTGCTGAATGCACAATATCAGAGACAACTAAGAATGATGTAACCAGCGGCTCAGTAACTCCAGGCACACAAGAAGTGGATGCTGTGATCAGAAAGGTGAATGAATGTCGGGTACAATCTATAGATTGTAGTGTTGAGACCGATTTGGCATCGGATGATGGATCGGTTGACACTGAATCAGAGGCTCGGAAGCGTTGAAGCGGCCGTTGGTTCATGACTCTTGTTACACATGATGTGGATGCAGATATCAGACCGATAAATGAACAGGTTTCATGTGATGAGGTACCCTTAACTTTTCAACATAGTGCATCTGCTAATGTAACTAAACAAACTGATCTCAATCTGAACATGATTACGATATTTCCTTGGTTGAGGCTGAGTCTAATAATTTCAAAACAAATGATATGGTTGATAAAAAGGCTTTTGATGAACTTTCAAACAAATTCTCAAATATTGAAAAACATTGCATTTCACTTGAAATGCGTTCTGAGTAAAGAAGAAAGTTTTCAAACTAAGAAACCATGTAAAATCCGAATTTCACGAATTTCGTGAATTTTTTGAAATAAACGATTTAAAGCTCGACTTCAAGCCAAAAACTTCGACTATCAACAATTTGAAGAAACATATTTCTGGTATGCATGTGAAAAGTAATTTGGTTACAAGTAATTCAGTATTAATGCTATTTATGATATTCAAATGAAAAATGATGAATTAGCGTTTTGTGTGGCAAATACTAAAGGAAAATGAGTCTTTGAGAAAGAATCACATAGAACTAAGTGACTCTGTCAAAGAAGCTAGAACTAAGTCAATGGAAACAAACTCTTTGATAGCAAAAATTGATGATCTCAAAGCTCAACTTCAGGAAAAGAGTTTCGCTATTGTTGCTTTAAAAATGAGCTCAGAAAAACAACAGGAGATAGTGTGAACACTAAGTTTTCAAAACCATCAAACTTGGGGAAACAGTTATTAGACAATAGAATGCGTTTAGATCGAGCGACCAAAATTTTCAAAGCAGCGGTTTGCCTCCCAAGTTGATGCGAAACAAGTTTTGAAAAAACTAGTCACTTCACCTCACTTGCCTAGGAAAATTGATATGAATGACTTGTATAAGAACTCTTATCTAGAAATGGTTAGAAAGAAGGCACAGGCCATAAAAGACGGAATTTTAGGTGCAAGACCTAGGATGATGATTCTTTGAGATTTCAAGGCCTTGCTAGTAGTTCTAAACCATTACCTAGGAACACTAATCTAAAGACTAGGGATTGGCTTACATCTAAGAGTAGTTGCGTTTCGATTAAAGCTATTCGCATAGCAGATCACTCTAAGAAATCTAGATCTAAACCATTACCTAGGAACACTAATCTAAAGATGGTTACCAACTGCTAAATCTTTGGAAACTAAGAATAAGGATAAGTCTTCCACTATGCATAAGAAGCCTAACAATCCTAGACCTTGCCATAAGTGGATAGCATCTGGTAGAATGTTTAACGATGCTGGACTTAGGTGGATACCTACCGGAAAGCTATTTTCCAATGGCAAAATCAAGGTTGACCGTGAAGCCCCAAAGAGTTTGGATACTAATGTCACTAACCCATATATATGCAAACAAGCTTGTAATGTTAGTACAGGTATTCCTTACTCGATTCTGCAGATACTTCGATCCTTCATTACATGGACTGGCTTAAAGTATGGATAACAAATGGATTAATATCTCATAACTCACGGGTCCAAGTAACTCAACCTTGATATTCAAACCGGCAATGATGTCTATTCACATCAGTTCAGTCCTCGTTCTTCATCACTATGGTGTCTGCAGATAACTCTTCAGGCCCCGTTCCTCAAGAAAGAAAGGTGTAATACGCTTGATGCGCTTTATCTGAGGAAGAAGAAATCTTCATATTTATGACCATTCTCATCGACATTCTTCATCAACATACTTCATGTTTCTCCCATGCTCATTCAGTCATCAAGTGGATCTACTAACATTGGTGTATACTCTTATTCACTTGTTAAATAAAAATGGCAACCGGATGCAATTTTTGAGGGGAGAAGAGTGAATATACTACATGATGATGGATGTTTGAATAATGGTCATACGATGATTTTTATCTCTCCTCCAGCGCCTAATGCTTCACTTACTAAGGATAGCTGGGATTCATTGTTTGGGATTCATTGTTTTTCAAAGATATGTTTGATGAGTACTTCCAACCTCCGGCGAATGTTGATCATCCGATTCGAAGCTCATGCTCGGTTATTCTTGACTCAACTGGTTCACCATCTAAGAAGTACTTCTCGAATTCTCAAAACCTTATCTCGGTTACTTCACAAGGCGTTGATAATGACTATCATGATATTGTAGTTGCACTACTGAATAATGATCCGCTCTTTGGTATTCCTTTGCCAAATCTTCACGGATTATTGTTCCTCTCATTGTGGTCGCTATAAATCAACCACATGAACATTAAGGAAAATGACTGCCTCATCCGCTAGAAGACATTTTTGGTAAAACTTCCAAATCAGTTTCTACATGTATACCTTAAGGAAGAATGCATTGATGTTGAGGAATCATTTGCTCTGGTTCATTCAGTGGGTCAATGTTCATCCGATTGTATGTTTATTCACGTGTTGGACATTTGACACAAGTTGATTACTTCAAAGTTACTCATTTATCACATATTTGAGGTTGAAGTTGACATTCACAAAGGCGTGTTCTTATTTGATAACTTGCTCGGGCTTAAGAATTTGAGTTGAAGTATTGGGTTATCTAGTTACCGTGAGAGTGGATGGTTGAAGACACTGTTAACTATCACTATTAGAAGTTACTTTGTTTTACTCAGTGTCACATGCATATGACGGTGTGGATAATCGCAAGACGTGTTAATGTCTCATACTTTGTTTGAGTAATGAGTACTTAGAGACTTTCTTGAAGCATAAATTCTCGACGCCGTTCTTCCATCATTAAGTGCAAAAGATACAAATGTGGAAAATTCTACTTCAGTTTCAAGTTTGGTATATCGAGTTTGCTTCATCAATGGTCACTTCAATTTGTCCACATATGGGTTGGTAAAGATAGTCAGGGAGAGTTGCCGTTGCAGTTGATTCTCACAGGATTCATTTGGGCTATTTGAGTTCTTCTCACAAGATTTTGAGTTGATGGGTATATTATGTTTTGCTGAATCTGAGGTATCAAAACCAGCAAGGGGAAGGATACATATATCTAGAAGCACAACGAGTACACATGATGAACTTAACACTTCTACCTGATTGAAGTTATCCCGGAAAGACAATGGTCATAACCGTAGAGAAACTCAGTGTTTAACTCGTGGCCTTTAGTGTATTATTCCAACTAATTGGGGGAAATGGTCTCTGGAGACTTTTGGTATGTGTTACTTCAGCGTTCAGTTAGAAGAAATGTGAAAAGAATATTTGGTTCGTGAGATGATATTGCATATCGACATCTTCTATATGATTTATGATAAAGTGCTTCCGGTTAGTGCTTCATGTACACAATTTAATGATGATTCTGATGAGATCGCAACGATCAGGGGAGATATATGTGCACATCAAGGTCGGATAACATATTCATATGATCAAGCTTAATCAGTTATTCTAGAGTTGACATCCGTAGAGGAGATCAGTGATTCAACCAGTTAGTGTGATGGTGTTGTCTCTACTCTGGTTGGGTACTTGTGTACATTATGGGCTGATTGGTTATATGGAAGATAACTGGAATGCATTTGGTAAAATGACGATGTTGATGTATTGTTCCCCTGAATAAGACAACTGGTCAATCTCGAAGAGTAATGTGTACATCGAGGATGCACAACAGGTTCATGTGATCGGTCTTCATCAGTTATTTCGGATTTGATAACCGCTAAGACGATCAATGTCTTAACTTGTTACCTCGGTGTTCTCATGTTCTTGAGGTCTTGAGCTTCATTCAATGAGACTGTTTCTCTTCTCATTCTTCTTCTTGGGAAAATGGTCTTTATTCGAAGATTGTCGATATGGGGGGAAGCTACCAAAGTCTCACTTTCTACAGGCTCAATTTCTGACGTCCATTCAAGAGCCTCGGAAGCTTTGGTGGTGAAAGTTTTAGGGATGATGACTTCTATCTTCTACAACGGGGCTGCTCGATATCCTTATCTCGGTACTCGTATCATCATCTTCTTAAACTATATCATCTAATCTATCTGTGTATATATTTTTCAAAAAAGAAAAATAAAAAAATATAAAACCAACAAAATAAAAATAGAAAATTATAAAACCAACATAAACCCATAAAAATTAGAAAATTTAAAAATACCAAAAATATGTTTTCTCAAGACATGTCTTCTGGTATCGATAACATCTACGGACTTAGAAATGTCATTCAATAATGGCACGGGACTTTAGATGAAGTTCGAGCAGGAGGTGTAAATATTTCTTTTCCAAAACATGTCTAAAAATATGGCTTACAGTTATTTCAGACTGTAACCCGCGCTACAAAAAATGGCTTGCAGTTACTTCAGACTGTAACCCGTGCTTCTAACTATGGCTTGCTATTATTTCAGATAGCAACCCGTTCTTCAAGTAAGGAAAGTGCTGCGCTAAACCATTTTTCAAAATTCGTGCACTTATCCTAAAACAAAACAAGGAAAGCATGTCGTCAAAAAGACTGCTGTTTCTACACTAATGTTTTTCCGCCTAAAATTCTTCAGAAAAATATTTGTTGTTTTTCAAAAATGGTGGTAAATGAGTTGCTTGAAAATCAATCTAATTCAGACTTTTAGAAATAAATTGTAAACTCAATCAATGACTTCAGCGCTTTTAAACTTTTCAAAAATTGAGTTATTGATTGAGGGGGATAATGTTTTCAAATCTATATCATCTAACGGGATTTTTTAATTATCCTACGTGCTTAATTAAAAATGATATTTTCTTAGGTTTAGATTTTTAGGTTTAGATGATTATAGTTTGATGAAACACATTATTCCCATGCCTTATATGAACTAATTGATATGTTGGATTGACTTTTATTAGTCGATTGCTGTTTGGGTGATGTCGACCACCATATATCTGTATGTGTGTTCACTAACATATGCAGGTATATTGGTATATAAGAATGTTCCCGATCCGGATCCCACAATAGGAGATGATTGGATGCCGAAAGAAAAGGGTAACTATATCTTGGGTTGACAAATGAAGAAACGGAGCTTAATTTGACTTCTATGGAGAGTTGGCATGAAATGCAACGTAAGAGGTCTCATTGCATCAGTAGATGATTTTCTTCATCATCAAATGAAGAAACAGAGCTTAATTGGACCTCTATGAAGAGTTGGCATGACAAATTCAACGTCAGAAGTCTCACTGCATCTGCAGACGGTTTTCTTCCAGCCCTATAGCAACAACAAAAGCCTCTCAACCACCTAACGTATCTTTGTGCAGGACAAGTAGTGGATGATACCATTTTTCTTAAAACAATTTTGAAAATATTGGTTTGAAAATGGAAAAATATTGCTTTGAAAATAAATCGAATTCAAAGTTTTGAAATCAACCAGACTTTATTTTGTCAAATCATAAGTGATTTCAAATTAAATATTTTCAAACGATATTTCTTCATAAAATTCCGGTCTGTACAACATAAAGTGGTGATCTAAAGATTTAATGTTATGTCATGGTATGATTTTCTTTAAAACCCAAAGATCTTACAAAATGAAATTTTTTCTGATCTTGTTTGATTGTGAAATTGTTTTATTGTACTTAAAGATCTCTTGAAAACTATCATACCTGACACTAACAATCTTTAATATCTAAAAATTGATCCGTATCAATCATTTTTCAAAATTAAATCAAGCCACATCTTTCCCAAAAATCTTTTAAATGATTTAAATCAATTGGGATCACAAATCTCAAAAGGTTTGAAATTTTTGATCGGGGTAGAGATCGTGATTTAAATCTCAAAATTGTTTAAACGGAATTGGTTTTAGCCCTTTAAAGGCACTCCTGCCTCCATGTGCCAAATGATTTCTAATACATAATGCACATGTTGAGGGGGAGCATTTATCCAAAAACAAGATGAGTATTTAAACCTGGCCACATATTCTCCTATGTTTTTCTAAACCTTATTAAATCACTTGGGATCCAAAATCTCAAAGGGTTTGATATTATTGATCGGGGGAGAATTTGTGATTTAATAATGAAACTTGATTAAAGATGGTCATTTTTTGATTTTTTGGTTCAAATGTGCATACTGCTGTCCCATATGTGCTAAACGCTTTCGAATCTCGAAGCACATATTGAGGGGGAGCATTTCAAAAGAAAATAAACTTTCAAGGTACAATGATTTCTATGTTTCAACATAAAGTACCTTGATTGATTTTCTAAATGGTTTCTTAATGGATTTTGTGATCGTGGATGTACTTCAAAAGAACTCTTTCCTCTATGTGATAAAATGATTTCAAAAATCCTATGTACATATTGAGGGGGAGAATTTACCAAAGAAATTCAAATGGCTTTTTCTACGGAAATTGTGATCAAGAAATTATTTCAAAGAACTCTTACCTCCATGTGCTAAACAATTTCTAAATCATATGCACATGTTGAGGGGGAGGTTTTCTAAATGATCAAAACTATTAAGGTACAAAATGCTTTGATCTCGTATCACAAGTACCTTGATTGTTTTTCCAAATGATTTTTCAATTGGTTTTGAGAAGGAATGAACTGTACCAAAAGACTGACCATTTTACTTTATGCATGGAGTTATAAGGATGGTGAGGTTAGGTATTCGTTCCCACGATCCCGCCAGAACCAGAGGGATCTACCCAGAGACAATCCACTAGATAGTGTAGAGTCCTTAGGTATGATGAAAAAAGGAGAAAAGTGAGAAATGGGAAGAGTGCGGACTGAGACAGAGCTAGTACTGGAATAAACCCAACAAGGTTCTAGCTATGAAGTCTCGGTAAGAACTGAAGGGGTTGAAGAATGAAAAAAAAAATGAATGAGAAAAGGGTGAAAAGAAATAGCCCTCCAATAATTCAACCTTAGGGCAGACAACGGGTTCAATACATATGCTACTGGTGGTTACTAAGGTAACACTGGTATTGAAGACAAGACTTCATGGACCCAGTGACGCACTGCACTACAACTTCCCAACCTACTCAAGTTCCTCTTAAAAGGGCTTGTTTCATTCTCACGAGGAACCGACATAATCTATCGAATTTCTCTTAGATATTGTTGATATTGAAGAAGGAGACCCTCTCCCTAGTCTCCGGCATAGGAACCAAATGTGTACAATTGAGTCTAGAGCCAAGAGATCATCCACAATATCTCATTAGGACACAAAAATTCCTGAAGGCTTGCTTTTCACACTATGTGGAAAGTAAGATTATATATTATGAGTCCTACGCATTATCCTTGTGGTATTGCCAGAACATCCGAGTGATATAAAAATATTCATGATGAAGATGGAAATCCTTCTAGAGCCAACATCAAACAAGCTCTTGGTGGGTGACATGTTAAATCTTGCAAAAGATCAAGCTTGTGACAACTGGACAGAAACGATGGGGCGATTCACTCTTGAATCAACCTTGGTCCAGGATTGGAATTGACGAATGCTTTTGGAAATACCGTTCGATGTGCAAACCTTCTTTTCTCTAGCACATCGTATGTGTATTCATTTTCAAATTCAAAAAGTATCTCTGATTGAAAAATTACTTTTGGAAAAACCGTTCGGTGTGCAAATCTCTTTTTTTCTCTAGCACATCGAATGTGTACTCTTTTCAAATACAAAAGGTATTTATGATTGAAAATTGATCTTTCTCACAAAACCTTCATCGTATTGCAAAACTTTTTCTTCTAAGCAATACGCGATTGTTTTCAAATCAATTTTTCATCAATCAGTGAATCTCAATTCACTGGTTCACTCACTCCGTGTTGTCTTCTTTGAGACGTTCCGATTAGAGAATAGCTAGAACAGCTGCGAAACCCTATCAAGGAGATTCTTCAGAATCCTACCTGATCACAGGCAGTACTTGTACTAATCAACGGGGAACCATGGGCCGTATACCTCAATTCAATGAAAGTGATCAAAGACACTTTCGTGCGCTTTATTGCTAATTGTTTTATGCAGGTACACCCCGACGATTGCAGCTGATCAGAATTGAGGAGTCAATCCAAAACCGCATGCTCACAACATCCTCACTTAATTTGAAGAAATCATGACAAGTGCTTATCTACATAACCTGGCTCAGATATTTTTATTCTATGTTTCTGCTACGTTGCTGCAAATATCTTGAACCAGTAAAATCTTCCGCTACTCTGATGAAAAGATGTCATGATCCAGAAAGTGTGAGCATGTCAGTCCGAAAGTCACAACATCACATGAAGGCAACACAACTATGGATGATCCAAAGAGATTTGTTGTGGCTGATGATCTCAAAGAAAGGTCGAAGATCATCAAAGATGTGGATCAGTTAAAGGCCTCCACTAAAAGTACAAAAATATGCGGACTTTGAAGAATCGCTACAAAAGCACAAAGATGCAAATATTGAAGAATTCAAGTCTACGAGCTCAAGATTGAAGATTAAATAGAATGCTAGGATTCAAAATGTAAAACATGGGGTGACCTCCCTTAGGGGGAGATTGTTAGGAATTGGAAATTCCATTGTGAAGAGTCGGTCACCCCAAATATTATCTAGCATAAGTTAGCTCGTAGACTTGTAGTTATTTACGTTATTAAGTAGTTAATTAGTTAGTTTGTAGCGTAGTATAGTTTAGTGTAACACCGTAGAGGAAGGACGGGTCTTTACCCACTATATACCTAATCCACAGGCCGATAGGAGGTCGTTATATATGTAACTATAAATACCCTCTACCTCCCAAGGTAGAAGGTTGGACCTTTCATTCTAATCTAACCTTCTATGTTTTCTTTCACTTTCTCTCTCTAGAAAGGCTCCCACCTTCCACTTTCTCTCTCTAAACTCTTAAACCATATGCCCCATTTATAATGTTATGATATCTTATGAAATTCAATATGTTTCAGCTACCATCATAAATCACTTCTTGAGCCCTTTTGGCTTTCTTAAGGTACACAGGATTTGGGTCTTCTACAAGGTTTTCATTATGTTTATCACTTAAAACTCTCTGATTTGTAATCATGTGACCAGTCTGAATGGTGTTGCCTTGTACGTATAACTTGTTTTCAAGTCTGTTCTTTGAATTCCTGTTTAAGCGTTTTTACATTTTCTTGGATTTCTTGGTTTTGCTTAACAGTCTGATTAAGTTTCTCTTGTAAGGAATTTAACTCTTGTTTTAACGTTTCTTCTCTTAAATTACATTTAGTGATCAATGTACGCATTTGGCTATCCATTTCTTGCTCACGTGTGGTCAGCTCAAATTTAGCACGCTGTTCATAGTTGGCAACTTGATCCTTATATATATTTAGCTTAGTGGTCATGAAGTCGTCAGTTACATATTCAGTGTACTCATTAAACACATATTCATCATTAATGACAGAAAATGCACCACTTGATACAATAGGACTTTCGTCGTGCTTCACATATTGCTCATATGGGATAACATTGATATTTCTCATACTTACAATATCTGACTCAACAACTTCTGTTAGTTTACTTTATTGGGAATATTTTGCTCATCAACCATATCATATAGCTTTAGTACCCCTAATATGACTGAAGCATTGGAGGGACTAGCTTGTTGAGGTGATGTAACCATGGGAGAAATATTAGCCATGATAATAGTCTGTGACGTTGGTTCATCATCAACATCAGAGTCGAAGGCATCACAGTCAGCAACCTAGAAGACATTGGGATTGTTTTGTGCCAAATCATACACTGGTTGTTCATCCACGTCAACATCAAATGTGCTGGCATTCCCATCAGCAAGAAACAACAACACCTCCTCATCCAACACTGCTCCACTGTCCTGAGCCTGCATCAGTGACATCTTATCCCTAAAGTACTCAACATTTTGTGGACGCTTAGATTGTGTGTAGTTCCTAGCAATATGTCCCTCACCACCATAGTTTTAACACTTAATCGGTTTTCCTTGACCTTGAACTACTACCCTTCCTCTGTTCTGAGCCCCCACATAACCAGCTGCAGAATTCCCCCGTGCACCATTCCTTGGATTCACATTTTGCCTTCCTTGCACATTCTATACCACAACCCTTCCATCTTACACTGTAGCTTGATTGTGTGGGTTAGATGAGGTCCTAAGTTGGTTGTTGGTTTGGGGAAGTGAGGTTCTGTATTGTTGAACCAATAGAGCAACTTGGTTCGAGAGGTTTTCAATCAACATGTCTGTTGGGGTAAATCCTGAGTCTGGCATAGTAATCTGATTCTGATTCTGGGAAGATGGTAGGACCTGTGATGTTCAAGTGTTTAGCTTCACATTAGAAACAAATGCAACTGAGTAATTTGTTGTGCTTGTTGTTGTAGTTGGATTGAATTTTTCCATGATCAAACGGTCAGATGTAGCATGCTTCTCATGTTGAAGTAAGTAAGCGTACAACTGCTCATAGTTTGTATTTCTCAATCCTTTGTTCAGCTTCACTGCAGTAACAAACCTGTTCCACTCAGGTTCATGTTGTTTATGAACCTGGAATTGAGTTGGATATTTGGCATGGTCATATTAATATTCCTCATATCATTCACAAGTTTGTGAAACCTCACATGGTACTCTGTAATACTCTCCCCTGGATTCATCTTGAAGTTCTCAAAGTCATCATATAATTATGACTCTCGATCTTCCTTTGTCAGTACTGAGCCAGAAAGAAGCATCTTGACATTATCCCAAACTGCTTTGGCTTGGGTGTTCTGATTAATCAGCTTGTAAATGTCCTTTGATAGACCTTGAAGGATGATGTTGGAAGCTCTGATGTCAGCATCATATCTTTTCTTCTCCTTATCACTGAGATCATTATAAGTCCTTGGTCTATCCATTTCCAAAGTGACACTTCCATCCTCACCAGTTTCAAGTTGATCTCTGGTGGTGCCCGTCTGGTACGGACCTTCATCAATTGATTGAATGATGTTAAGACCATTCTTTTTGCCTAAGCAATACAATCGGATTCTCTGAGCCCAAGAGTCATAATTTGTTCTATCCAGCATAGGAGGGCGGGTATCGGACTCAGCAGCTTGAACATCATCTGAAACAGTAGACATGATTTCTAAGTACACGGGATTTTACAACTCTTTGATTTAACCGAGAAATACAATCTTTCGGGGGATTTTACAAAATCAAGAGGAAACCGTAGAACCCAAACCGCAAGTGTCAAATCTCAAGAGACAAGTCGTAAGAAAGTCAAATCGCAGGAAACAAATCGCAGAATACCCAAACTGCAACTTTCAAAACGCAGGAACACAAACCGCAACACTTGACAAAACGCAAAGAAAAATCACAGAATTACGAAAACGCAACTTTCAAAACGCAGGTAGCTGAAATCTCAACCTGTCAACTTGCAAGATATCAAAACGTAAGAACACAAACTGCAACAATTGACAAAACGCAGAGACAAATCGCAGCGGAACCAGACAAATCGCAAGTCTTGTCAGGTCGTAGAGACAAATCGCACAACAAAAAAACAAATTGCATGTCACTGTCAAAAGGTACAAGTGTCACAATCGTCCTTTTTGTCCTTTTAGCAAGCTGTCAAAACGCAATCTTTGTCTTTATCTAACAAATCGCAACAGAATATTATTAAAATAATCAAATCGCAAAGTTAGATCACCAAGCCGCAACACAAATCAGTCAAGTCGCAACGCAAAATAACCAACTCGCAAGCTAGGTTGTACCAAATCTCAACCAAGAACCAATTAAGTTGCAACTCATAAGACACAAACCGCAACGAAGAACTTGAACTCAACCTTACGTTTTCAATCAAAAACCACCACAAACAAGATGAAACAAGCCTTCCAAACCCAAAACTAAGTTAATATGATAAACCTAAACACAAAAGTACAACCAAATAACAAACTTAACCACTAAATAAGATCAAACTAGTGAAAATGTCTCTAAACACATTCGACCCATAAATTATGAATAACCAATCAAAAATCTAAGAACACATGAAGTAGATGATCA
This sequence comes from Chrysanthemum makinoi, assembly GCA_910596185.1. Classification (NCBI taxonomy): domain Eukaryota; kingdom Viridiplantae; phylum Streptophyta; class Magnoliopsida; order Asterales; family Asteraceae; genus Chrysanthemum; species Chrysanthemum makinoi. Next base: position 180,455,524 of record OU343225.1, read on the forward strand.
AACCATGGCTCTTGATACCAATTGTAAGATATTGGTTATCATAAAGAAACTAGAACACAAGTTATGGATCGAATATGGATGAAAGTTTAAAGAGAGAAAGTTGAGAGAAATGAGAACTTCTAGTGAGAGAAAGTGAAAGTATAATATGAAGCTCCACCCTCTACCTTGGGAGATAGAGGGTACTTATAGTTTTTACAAAATACGCCACCTACGGGCTGTGGATGAGGTATACACTGGGTAAACACCCGTCCGTCCTTCACAGTGTTACTTAACTAACTACTTTAAGTAACTAAACGTCTAAGACTACGAGCTTTCTAATGCTAACAGATACTCGAGGTGACCGAGTCTTTAACTTACGGATTTACTAAATCCTAACATCTTTCACCACTTTGTCATTATTTTTACCCTTTAACTAACTACCCCATCACTAACCAACTTTAAAAATGTAAAAGAAAACAAATTTTTTGCTCAATCTCGTAACCACGAACCACTCAACACTGAGCAGTCCACTAAATATCTGCAACAATCACTCAGACTCACCACGACATCAAGCAAAATTTGTGCCATTGCACTTGCTTCAAGAAAGGTGGTGATCACTAAAAAACTAAGAGTGGTAAAAATATGCAATTAAATAGACATGATATGACGCTAATGTGACGATAATACACCATTACCTTAAAATAATAACGGTACTAAAAGAATTAGGATAAGGATCCTTTTAGATCATAGGGTATGATCACTCAGGGTTAAACTTTCACTTAGTGACACGTCAGCGACACATCAGCTTTAACCTTTTAACCTTAACTAAAAAAAACACCCCTTATCAGAACTCAACCTTAACTCAACTATTTTCAAATTCAACCTCTAAACTAAAACTAATATTTCATTTAATAAACAACATAACATTAAATCGTAAACATTACAATACGAATTAAAAAAAATTACAACGAAAAAAAAACTAAATAATAAAAACATGACATAAAGGAAACTACAACATGGAAATTACGAAATACAATTACATCTACTGTCGAGGTTGTAAATTATATTTTTTGATGATTTTGTCTTTTTTCGAATTGATCCAAAATGCAATGTTCGGATCCTTGCTAGTAGTGTCAATCATTAGAAATTTCATCTCTTCCAACCTTTAAATCGTTTCATCTTTTTCTTTACCCGCCCAATACACCGCTTGGGCGGTTTCCCATTTTAAACGATACTCGTATGTCATGTCTCCATGAATTGGCTTGACGAGCTCGTTGCTCCGATACTCGCTCCCCCGGTACTTGTCGTGCTCTCAGACTTGGCTTTCTCGAAGCATGCTTTTTGCCCATCGGACGTGGTTGGTCATCATGACCAAATAACGCCTCGTTTATTTGGCTTGGGACATCTCCGGTTAAATCAAGAGGTTCATCGCTATTAAACGGCGCACTTTTGTGCTCGTCACGGTACATGTCTCTAGCCCGCGCATGATATCCATCTTACTTTCCCCACCTTTTTCTTGACGTTTTGAATGTTTGTAGTGTGCGTTGAACTTCATGCAATCATGGTTCAACATTTTCCACTTGTCTTGTAACATATCCTTGTTGCGATTTTGAAAATTGAGTCTATTGAACTCGTTGATTACCCGTTTCCAAAACGTATCGCGAGCTTGTGCACGTCCGACTTGTGGATCCTCGGTAGCGGCCACATAGCACTTTGCAAGTATTTTTTCCTCACTTAATTGCCAACGTGTATTGGTCACGTCAGGATTTTCTTCATTCTCCTCGATTTGTTCAATTGGTTCGGGTTATTTGGATTTTTTGGCCTTCGTTTACCACCCCGTTTGAATGGCTTTGTAGGAGACGTAGGTTTTACGGAAACTTCATTTGTTCCGGTTTGTGTTTGTGATGATTAGGATGGCGGTTGTGATTGTTGTGAGAATTATAGATTTTGAAAATTGGTGTTTAGTGTGTTTTGTTGGTTTTGTTCACAATATAAAAATCGTTGATGTTGTAGGTAAAGTTCTTGGCTCGACAAGCCGAATGGGTTAGGGAAATGGATGTTGGGTGATGATGAACCCGCATTTGGCTTATTCCACCCACCCATGAGATTTAAGAAACTATCTTCGTTGTTGTTAAATCCCGACATTTTTTTAGCAAATGGAAGTATATGTAGATGAGATTGAGTTGTGGAAGTGTGAAAAAAAGTTGTGTGTCAATTAGTTATTTATAGTGGTGGGAAAAAGGTTTTAAATTTTGTGGAAAAATAGAAGGGGGGTTGAATAGTTTTGCGGATTTTAAGTTAGTTTCAAAAACTTTAGATTCGAGGTTTTGTGAAATCGTATGGATGAAGAGAAAGTATAGATCTAAGAGTAATGCAAATAAAGAAAGCAAGTAAAGTAAAGGATAGAAATGACACAACCGATTTATAGTGGTTCGGCTACAAGGACACCTTCCTTGCCCTACTCTACTCCCCGAGTCACCTACTCAAGAGTTCAAGCACTATGTCAACAAACTCCTTCAACTCGGCGGAGAAGCCTTCACAACGTCGCTTACACTTTTTCCGGTACAAAGCTAAATACCGAGTCCGTAACACGGAGGACCAAACCAACACTACTATAACACAACAAATATGTGAAATATGAAATACAAGATCTTCGCTACAAAAATCTTGTGAAGGAACAAATCAATCAAGGACCCTTTGCTTGGATGACTTGTAGAGTGCTCGTGATCTCGCCTTAGAGAAGGACCTATATGAGAATCACAATAAAAGAAAGAAGAACTACTCTCTAGATCAAGTGATCTTTTGTTAGATGAGTGTAAGAATATATGAGAGAGTTTGTAAGAAGAGGGGTGAGTAAAAATGAAGAAATGGTTCTCTATTTATAGGCAAATTCTTGCCACTGTTGCACGGATGAGGGATCCCTCACTTGAGGGATCCGTCTAGTGTATTCCTGGGGATCCGTGGGACGCTCATCTTTGCCCATGGGTTTTTAGGTTGTGGGTCATGGGTCCTAGATTATGATCCATGGGTATCTAAATAGATACAATGTATCTAATAGATGCAATGCATCTAGACAATAGGTATGGGTTAACTCCATGGGTTATGGATATGATCCTTGGGTATGGGTCATGGGTTGTGGTTTTTACACATCCTAATAAACTATTACAACAAATGAACTATTACAGCAATTTGTATTAAATGACTATGTGTAGATGCTTTACAAAAGATAACGTGTATTCTTATAATTTTACTTATGATAACATTATATTTGTTATCAACAAAACACAAAGAGATCGCTAAATATTAATAAACGTTTTTACAGTTTATTTGTATTAACAATCTCCCCCCTTTTTGTTGATGACAAAACATAATATTATGATGAGTAAAACTTAAGATTAGATGTATGTTTTGAAAGCATAAGTTTTACTTCTTCTCTCCCTTTTTGTCAAAACAAAAAGTGACCCTAATGAAGAAATAAAGTATGGAAAAATAGTCCACGTATCTCTAACTCCCCCTTGACGGTAGCTCCCCCTAGAATGGGGCTTCAAGTGAGAAAAAATAAAAACCTACAAAGACAAGGTTAGTAGTAACATGCATAAATATTCTTGTGATTGACGAGAAACAAGATTAGGATCCAAGGTATGTAAACAAAGCCTTGTAATAAAATAACAAAATGTAGTGGTATTTATGCCACATACAAGGATGTAAAACTAAGAACAAGAATTGTTCAAAAAAATGACTCAAATAGAAAATACTAGAGAAAATAGTAAAATGATTCCTTTCGTGCTTGCACAAGGGTATGGATGGAAGTTTTGGTGGGTGATGATGTTGATGCGATCAAGGATGAGGTTAAGTATGACTCGCATTTCTTCCCTAATTTCTATTGAAATATCCCTAGTGGATTGGCAATGTTCACAATGTAAATGATGTGGGTAATGTGTGCGGAATTTTTCCGGGTTAGTTTGATTTGTGAGATGCGGAAGTTGTGGTGGAAAAGTTGGAAAATACGGATCAAAGTCTGGAATGTTTGGAAGTGGTGCTGGAAAAGAACCTAGATGTTCTTGTAACACAATGGGAGCTAAAGGTGGTGAAGTTTCATGGTCTTTGAAGATTGTGTTTGGAGATGTGGGAGGTGTTAAAAAGACTAGTTCTTTTAGGTTGGTTTGTTGGGATCTTGTTGGAGTCTTAAGGAGTTCCAATAGAGTGACTTTAGGTGGAGATTTTATGGGTGATGATGTTGGTGTGCTTTTTGGAGATGAGGGATGTGCTACTATGGAAGCATTTTGTGGTGAATGAGTGGTTGGTGATTAACCATTTGATAATGGTTTTGCTAAACAACAAGGCCGGATGCTAATCCGTGCAGTTTTTCTCGATTTGGGTGGTGGTGCTATAGAAGGTGGTAGGACAAAATTTTGGATTTCTTGAAAAGGATTGGTTGCACTAGGTGATTCATCGATGTTGGAAGATCTTTTGGATGACATGATGATGGTTGTTTGTGAGGTTGAGAGTGATGAATATGCAAGCATTTTGGGAATCCTATTTATAGAAAAATAATGCATTGTAATGAACACTTGACCTAAAATGTGGACTAAAATCTAATGATTAGATATGAATTTAAGGCATGTGATCATGAGAACACAAGCATTAAGTAACATACTCATTAAAAAAATGATAAAATGATGAAAATATAGAAGTTTTCATCCAAAGGAGAAAACTAGAAGATAATTTTAGCTTCTGTTTCACTGATCTCACGGATCCTTCCCTTGAGGGAACCGTCCAACGTTAATGCTTGGAAATGTTCCTTTTGGAAACATTTGTACCTAGTGTGTGCCATGCAAACCATTTGAAGTTGCGGTTATCTGGACTCCTAAAAAGAAAAGAAAAATAAACTAGAAGTGAAAAAGCACACTATTATGTGACATAACCCGAGTGCTCCTACATCATTGTTGCTTAAATGAATGTACCCGAAAACACATATTAGTTATGAGTTCTCTTTAGTATTCAAAAGACATGAGATGCAATGAAAACGTGTTTTTACTTTGTATTAATAATAATAAAAAATTATCCTAGACATGAGAAATAGCTTTTATGAAAGTGATACGGGAAGAAGTATCCTTTTATAAATCATTTCAAAAAAGTTTCTTTGTTTGAAGAAAACGTTTAATAAAAATAGGTATGAGCTTACGTGTTGTAAGAGAAACTTACTTTGAAAAGTAAGGAAAAATTATGAAAGTACGAGTTATAAATAAAACCTATCTTGGGTTTTGAAAATTCTCGTATTTGCTTGTGAGTTGTGTGTGAAATGGTGATCCTAGACTCAGAAAGAAGAAGGCTAGTGTTTACATACCTTGTAGAGTTTAAAAACTAATTACGACGATTGTTCCATGAGATCAAAACCAAGACGAGGTAGGTTGAATTGTTCCCGCTTCAACGGTTTGGTGAGGACGTCGGCTATGTTTTCTTCGGATGCTACCTTCTCAATAGAGATGTTCCCCTTTTGAAATTTATCTCTTAAGAAGTGATGACGAATCTCTATATTCTTGGTGCGAGAGTGTGGCACCTTTGTTGTCACATAGAATGGCTATGTCACTTAGATGAATGTCATAGTCAACTAACGCTTGTTTCATCCATAGTGCTTGTTGGCATGCTTTGCCCGCGGAGAAATATTTGGCTTCGGTTGTTGATATGGCCAATGCCGTTTGCTTCTTTAAGAACCAAGATGTTAAAAAACATCCCATGAAATTACATACACCACTTGTACTCTTTCTATCAACATAATCACCTGCATGGTCAGAATTTGCATATACAATTGTTTCTACCCCCGTACCCTTAGGATACCATAATCCTAATTGAATCGTACCCTTGATGTATCTAAATATTCTTTTGACGGCTTCTAGATGTGATGTTTTAGGATCTTCTTGAAACCTAGCACAAAGACAAACACTAAACATGATATCCGGCCGACTAGCCGTGAGGTAGATAAGACTACCAATCATGCCACGGTATTTTGTGTTATCGACGGATTCGCCGTCTTCATCTTTTGTGAGTTTAGTATCGGAAGAAATTGGAGTTCTTATGGGTTTTATCTCTTCTAAACCAAATTTCTTTAACATCTCCTTTATGTATTTAGATTGATTAAAGAAGATACCATCTTCTACTTGTTTAATTTGTAGACCAAGAAAGAAACTTAGTTGTCCTATCATACTCATCTCGAACTCGTCATGCATGATTTTAGAGAAATCATCACACATGTCTTGACAAGTAGATCCGAATATAATATCATCCACGTATATTTGAACAATGATTATATGTGATTCTTTTTTCTTACTAAAAAGTGTATTATCAACTAACCCCATGGTGTAGTTGTTTTTTTATTAAAAATGACTTGAGTCTATCATACCAAGCTTTTGGAGCTTGTTTAAGACCATAAAGAGCTTTCTTTAATTTATACACATTTTTAGGTTTTTCGAAATCGATAAAGCCCGGAGGTTGAGCTACATATACTTCTTCATTAATGCAACCATTTAGAAAAGCACTTTTGACATCCATTTGATAAAGCTTAAGATCATTATCACAAGCATAAGCAAGAAGTATTCTTATAGACTCTAATCTAGCAACGGGGGCATAGGTCTCATCAAAGTCTATTCCTTCTTGTTGATTATACCCTTGGGCAACGAGTCTAGCTTTGTTTCTAGACACTACACCGTTTGCATCTAACTTGTTTTTATATACCCATTTGGTTCCTATTATGGTTTGATTACTAGGTGGGGGGACGAGTGTCCAAACATCGTTAGAAACAAATGGATTTAACTCTTCTTGCATAGCCATTACCCAACTTTCATCTTCTATGGCTTCTTGTGTATTCTTAGGTTCTATGGTTGAGACAAAATAAAATAAGCTACTTTGGTTTTGGACTTGAGACCTTAAGGTTCTTTCGTTTAATTTTCCTATGACCTTATCTACGGGGTGATCTTTAGATTCTTTAATATTGATGATTTCATTATTTAAAGGTTCTTCTTCTTCGTTTGTCTTTTTCCTTATTTCAATAGCTTCACTCTCGACAATCTCGTCATCGACAAGAGGTAGAGTAGGTTTGGGTGGACTCTCATCAAATTTTACGTTTAATGACTCTTCAACCTTCATTGTTTCTTTATTTAGTATGACGTAAGCTTTGGTATTATGAGAGTAACCTAAAAAGATACCTTCGGTTGATTTAGGATTAAATTTTGTAAGGTAATCTTTTGTGTTAAGTAGAAAACATTTGCTACCAAAGACTCTAAAATGATCTAACGTAGGCTTTTTGCCTCGAAGTAACTCGTATGGAGTTGTACCTAAAAATGGTCTAATTAAGACTCGATTAAGTATGTACTTTGATGTATCAACGACATTGCACCAAAACTTTTGAGGAATGGATTGCTCATTTAACATGGTGCGACTCATTTCTTGTAGGGTTCTATTATTTCTTTCAACTACCCCATTCGATTGTGAAGTGCGAGGAGCCGAGAAGTTGTGAGTATTACCATTAGCGTCACAAAAGGCTCTGAATTGCACTTCATTATCGAATTCCCTACCATGATCCGTTCTAATAGACACTATAGGACTTCCTAATTGTCTTTGGATTTTCTTACTTAATATTTCAAAGTAATCGAACATTTAAGTTTTGTTCTTTAAAAATTTAGTCTGTGTGTACCTAGAGTAATCATCCACTATAACCAAAGTGTAGTAGTTGCCTCCATAACTTTGGATAGCGGATGGACCAAATAAATCCATGTGTAGTAATTCTAGACACTTAGTTGTAGAGACCATGTTTTTAGCTTTATGACTAGCATGGACTTGTTTTCCTACGTTACAAGCATCACAATAGTGATGTTCATATTTTAATTTTGGTAGATCTCTTACTAGATCTTTGGATGATAACGATTGAAGAAGTCGCATATTGGCATGACCCAATCTTCGATGCCATCAGGTTGAAGTATCATCCATAGAAGTAAGACAAAGTTTGTCTTTAGGTTCATTACCGATTTTAATGACACAGACTCCATGTTTCCTAATTCCTCTACCTATAGTGATACCGTTTTTCAATATCTTACTACCGATTTTGTTAAAAAGTACGTTGCACATCTTATCACATATTTGGCATATACTTAAGAGGTTAAAGTTTAGGTTTTCTACGTGACAAACATCGTTAATGGTTAGAGATTTGTTAGAAATCGTACCTTTACCGATGATTTTGCTTTTGCTATTTCCAAATACCACATTTCCTCCATTGAAGGATTCATATGTGGAAAATAAATCTTTATTGCCAGTCATGTGCCTCGTGCACCCGCTATCCTTGATCCACTCATCCGGATCTAGGTCGACCTTTAAGCACACCTAAGAATACAATTAACTCAAAAGTTTGGTCCCCATTTTTTCATAGGTCCATTAGTGCTAAACATTCCATTCATGTTAGGCATATATGGAAAAGGTGAGTATGCGTTCCATGGTGCAAAGTTTTGAAATTGAAAACCGTTTTGCATATTTGGATTCCATCCCATTTGATGGTTACTTCTCGGATAAACATTATTAGGTCTCCTAGATGTGTTCGGTTTTGAAAATGATGGACCTTTGTTTCTTGTAAAACTTTGATTTGGTCTTGGTAGTGGTTGTCTAATAGTAACATGGGTTGGTTTCTTCTTATTAACAATAACAAAATCGGTTCTAGATGAGGAAGCTATATTATTGCTACTGTTTGCTTCAGCAGACCCACGGATCCCTGGATGTACACTAGCCGGTTCCCTTTTTGTGGGATCCGTAGGATCCGTGACTACAGTGGTTTGTTTTTCTATTGCTTTTATGAATTGTGTTTCTTTGTTTTCACTAGTTGATGCATCAAGTTGCTGAAAGCCTAAACGTTTTTGGTTGTTTCCTGTTTTAACACTATCTAATATCATATCTAGAGTATTAGTATTCATTCTAGCAATCTTAGAGTCTACATGATCAACTAGTGTTTGAAGTTGAACGCAAAGTTCACATTCCCCACTTGCTATCTTCCCCTTTTTTATACGTTTTAATTTTGCTTTTAACTCAATGACTTCCTTCTCTAAACGTTGATTTTGGTTTTTCAAAAACTTGTTTTTGTTGATTACTTTTAAACTAATTTTGAAAAGTTTATCATATTCATTATGCAATGAGTCATCATCTAATGATGAGCTACTATAGTATTCGTGACATACCTCGTCATTTGCCATGAGACAAATTTCCTCGTGCTCCTCCTCGCTCATTCCCCACGAACCGCTCACGAACGCTTTTTGTTCATCACGTTTGGGATACTTACTAATAAAGTGGTTGGGATCCCCACATTTAAAGCAAACGCGTTCATCCCTTGCCTTCTCGTCATCTTTGCTCTTTCGGAACCCTTTCTTGCCGTCATAGGGTTGCTTGACGTATCTTCCCTTTCTTCTAAAAAACTTCTTGAAGTCCCTTACAACCATGGCATACTCCTCATCATCACTATCCGAAGAGGAGTTCTCTTCATCGCTTGAGACCTTCTTGGCTTTAAGGGCAAGATATTTGTGCTTCTCTTTCACTTTTGAGGATTCAGAATCTTTAGCGAGGACAAGCTCATAGACTTTTAAATTGCCTATGAGTTCATCAAGGGTGAGGATTGACAAGTCTTTTGATTTTTCGATTGCCGTCACCTTAGATCTCCACTTGGATGGAAGTGCCCTTAGATATCTCCTAACATGATTACGACTAGAGAAAGACTCATCAAGTGCTTGTAAAGATGTAATTATAGTATTAAATTTAGCAAAAGAATGATCTATAGTATCCTCATCCGATATTGAAATTTGTTCATATTGTTGAACAAATAAATCTACTTTTTTTAACTTGTTGATTACCTTGATGAGTTACAACTAAAGAATTCCAAATTTCTTTAGAGGTTTTGAGCATGGAAATTCTTTCGAATTCCTTTTTGGGTAAAGCATTATACATTTTTGCTTCACTATTTTTAGAAAGGTTTTTCTTAATATCATCGGTGAGTTTATCATGAGTTGTGTTAACTAAATTTGCATTTTCATTTTTTGTAATGGCTTCAAACTCGCCTTCAACAATGATGTACCAAAGATCAATATCTTTTGACTTCACATACGTTTCAAATCTATTTTTCCAATATATAAAACCGTTAGTTTCAAGTAGTGGAAGTCGTTGCATGGATTGCCCTTCCTTGTAATTTTCAAAACTCATAGTGATCGAAAAGTTTTTAAAATACGGTTTACTTTAAAACTTTATAAACTTAGCTCTTGATGCCAATTGTGAAAAACTAGAAGGGGGGGTTGAATAGTTTTGCTGATTTTAAGTTAGTTTCAAAAACTTTAGATTCGAGGTTTTGTGAAATCGTATGGATGAAGAGAAAGTATAGATCTAAGAGTAATGCAAATAAAGAAAGCAAGTAAAGTAAAGGATATAAATGACACAACCGATTTATAGTGGTTCGGCTACAAGGACACCTTCCTTGCCCTACTCCACTCCCCGAGTCACCTACTCGAGAGTTCAAGTACTATGTCAACAAACTCCTTCAACTTGGCGGAGAAGCATTCACAACGTCACTTACACTTTTTACGGTACAAAGCTAAATACCGAGTCCGTAACACGGAGGACCAAACCAACACTACTATAACACAACAAATATGTGAAATATGAAATACAAGATCTTCGCTACATAAATCTTGTGGAGGAACAAATCAATCAAGGACCCCTTGCTTGGATGACTTGTAGAATGCTCGTGATCTCGCCTTAGTGAAGGACCTATATGAGAATCACAATAAAAGAAAGAAGAACAACTCTTTAAATCAAGTGATCTTTTGTTAGAAGAGTGTAAGAATATATGAGAGAGTTTGTAAGAAGAGGGGTAAGTAAAAATGAAGAAATGGCTATCTATTTATAGGCAAATTCTTGCCACTGTTGCACGGATCCCACGGATCCCTCACTTGAGGGATCCGTCTAGTGTATTCTCTGGGATCCGTGGGACTCTCTTCTTTGCCAATGGGTTTTTGGGTTGTGGGTCATGGGTCCTAGATTATGATCCACGGGTATCTAAATAGATACAATGTATCTAATAGATACAATGCATCTAGACAATGGGTATGGCTTAACTCCATGGGTTATGGAAATGATTCATGGGTATGGGTCATGGGTTGTGGTTTTTATCCATCCTAATAAACTATTACAACAAATGAATTATTACAACAATTTGTATTTAATGACTATGTGTAGATGCTTTACAAAAGATAACATGTATCCTTATAATTTTACTTATGATAACATTATATTTATTATCAACAAAACATAATAAGATCGCTAAATATTAATAAACGTTTTTACGGTTTATTTGTATTAACAATTTTTTTTAATGTAGCCGTTTATAAACGTTGAAGGGTGGAAAGTGTAATTGTTTTTTTTTTTTCAAATCCAACGGTCATAAAGACGTTGGAGGGGGGTAGTGATATTTTTTAACTTATTTATTTGGTTCAAGTTTCACGTTGCGTCAGCAACTTAACACAATGTTTAATGCAGAAGCTTAACGTTTGAGAGGGGGGGGGGGGGGGGGGGGGAAGGTTTAACTCTGCTGCGTTAAGGTTTCACTTATTTTGTGCGTGACCACACGAGTGCTTTTATGTTTATTTAAACATGAGAGATATGTTGTGTTTGTTATAATTATACATTTTTATTATTGTAAAATATTTATTTTCTTTCAATTCAAATGCATAATTACAATAAGGAAAACATTTTACATAGTTTCGTTTTAAGTTTTAACAAATGTTCCTATTAATAATTTTGCAAACACATCACAATAAGGGTGAGCAAACGGACCGGCCGGACCGGACCGACCGAAGGACCGACCGGACCGACACGGACCGAGACCGGACCGACCACATTCGGTCCGGTCCGCGGTCTCGGCTTTTGGGCTAATCCGGTCCTCGGTCCGGTCGGTCCGGTCCGTCCGGACCAAAACCGACGAAAAACCGACGAATTGGGCCGTTTTGGACCGGACCGACCGAAGACCGAGACCGGCCCGACCGGACCGAGACGGACCGACCAATTCGGTCCGGTCTCGGTCTTGATTGCTTTGGCGAACTCGGTTTTCGGTCCGGTCCGGTCCTGGCCGGTCCGGTCCGGTTTTCAGCCTATGCACACCCCTACATCACAAGGTGAGTTCTCAGCCTTTCATTATAGTTAATCCTTTCTCCACAACCAAAACCCTCAAACCCAAACCCCAACACTCTAACCACTTATACATCACCCATCACAACTTGTACACACACACCTTACACCACTTTTCTCACACATTCCACTCTCACTTTTTACCATTAAAAACTGCTCAAACCTATGACACCTTTTCCTACACATTTCTCAAAGAAAGAAACAACAACAACAATGTTGGACTATGAATGGGGTAACCCATCAACCATGATCCTCAACGGAGCTGTCACCGTTGATGACAACCACCACACCACCACTCAACCACCATCCAACCATCACACCAGCCGTCATTTCTTTGACCACTACTCAAACGACCAAACATTCGAACACAACAACAACACAAACACAAACAACCTTAACAACAACACATCATATCTCAGCACAAATGATCATCACTTCCTTAACAACCCACAAAACAACCCTTACCTTAACAACAACAACAACAACAACCATACTCACTTCCCTTCACTCTACGACCCACGCGCCTACACAAGCGCGTGCACCTACGCGCCAGCTCTTGAAAACCCGGACCAGGGTTACATGATCATGCCAAAAGTTGAACCCAGTAATGGGTGTGCTATAGATTTTACAAACAACAGGATTGGACTAAACCTAGGTGGTAGGACATATTTTTCATCAGCTGAGGATGATTTTGTCAACAGGTTGTACCGAAGGTCTAGACCTTTGGATGCTGCTTTAGTGAGTTCACCTAGGTGTCAAGCTGAAGGTTGTAATGCTGATTTAACTCATGCTAAGCATTATCATAGGAGACATAAGGTTTGTGAGTTTCATTCTAAGGCTTCTACTGTGATTACTGCTGGCTTGACTCAAAGATTTTGTCAACAGTGTAGCAGGTTTGTTTGTTTAACATATTATATTTTGCACAATTCAAGTGTTACATGTTACTAAAGTGCTGGTTGTTTCTTGTTTAAGCTTATTTTTGAGTTTGTAACTTTATTTTGTTATATTTTTAGGTTATCAAATTATTATAACTGAAATATGGAAACTAAGTTACTGACTCAAAAACAAGTTCAAAATAAGCTTACGATGAAATATAAGTTGAATCAAGTAAGCTTATAATCTTAAACAAATACATTCTTATGTTATGTTTCAAAGTGATCTTAACCTTTTCCTATTGAATGCTTGTTTACTTTTCAGATATATATATATATATATATATATATATATATATATATATATATATATATATATATATATATATATATATATATATATATATATATATATATATATATATATATTAAATTTATGTATTTTTTTACTTTTACTTAGAACAACACTACATAATTTACACATACCAAAAAAGCTACATGATTTTCAAAAAAGTGTATTAGTTGTATTTTTACAAATATATGTTAAGAGAAATAAATTAGCAAATTAAGCAAAACAAAATTGTTGGTGTTTGGAAAATGACAAAATTGTCCTTGAGGGTGAGTTGGGGTACAAGGTTTCCGTGTTCATTTTTAATTACATTTTTTATGCAATCTAGCCTATACATACAATAAAACCATGTGCTACATATGCTTAAAAACGTCTAATTTTTTAAAACCATATGTTTTTATTCTTTTTTAGGCAAGTAATTTGGAGTAAACTAATAAAATGGATTAGCAAATTAAGCAAGAAATCTTCTGTTGGAATTTTGAAAATGACAACAATACCCTTGAGGGTTAATAGGGGGTACAATGAAAGTAAAGACAATGATTGGTGTACATGGGGGTGATCCCGAGGGCATTTTTGGGTCCGTAAAATTTCTGTTTCCCATATAAGCCGCGGATTTACTCTTTGTTAGGTACCCTTTGCTTTTGCTTCTTATAGTAACCTATACCTAATATACCATTTCTTTTGTTTTCATTCTTTAGTTAGTACCACTAATTATTAGTATTTCCTTTGTTATTTTTGTTTCAATCAACTTATTTTGGAAATTTTTATAGAAATTAATTGTGTTATGTAAAGGTTCCATCTCTTGTCTGAGTTCGATAATGGAAAGAGAAGCTGTCGAAAAAGATTAGCGGATCACAACCGTCGCCGAAGAAAGTCTTCACAAAATCAAGATCAAAGCAAGTCCCTTGTCACTGTTTCAAGCACTCAAAGTTCATCATCTGATATCATATCAAGTAAGTCGTATTTATATATTCAACCATTATAATTTTACTCATAAATTAGTCTTTACTTAGTTAAACGCTCGCATAAATTTTTTAGGGTATCAATCGGATTCAAGAGGTTAATCATGGTTCGTGACACGAGCTAGAAGCATCTTAATCATGGAAGTTCATCAGACATTTTATCGTACCCCTTAACTAGTTGGCTAGCTAGTTATAAATAACGGGTTGTAATTAATTTTTTTAGATTGGTACGACAACAAATTAATTTCCTCGGATTTTAGTTATCAATTAAATGTAATCTAGGCTTAATTACTTTATATATAGAGATTAGATTGCTAATTCTAGTTCTATTTATCGCACTATGTTCAATCAATGAATATGAGTATTTGTACCGCTAGAATGTATTGGTGAAAATTTTATTTATGCTTTTAGTAAGCATCAGATCTTCTTTATGATATGTTTTCTGTTACTTCCGGACCTAAGACATGACATTATGGTCGTCAAAGTCTAGTTAGTCTGGATCGTCTAAGGATGTTTGTTGTACGTGTTCATCACGTTCTAAATTTTTTTGTTGCAAGTCTTAGTGCAAATACGAAGATATTTAAATTAAAGTTCGAATATGCTTGTTGTAGAAACTTATAAAACCAAAGCCAAATTATCACAAAATCTATTTTAAGAGTGAACCCCACCAACCACCCATTGGCTCACTTTTATTATATTAAAGATAGCTATAGAATAGCAGTTTTACAATACAGAAAAGAATAGACAAACAGATTACACAAACTAGGGTTTCTCTCAACTCAGATATACACCAAAGAGAAGAGAGATGAAAAACACATAGAAATATCAAAACGTAAAATGAGATAATAAGCCTAATATTGGCTTATATAGCTTCAAGAATGAGAACTCCACAAATGCTCCTCTAAGTTTTAAGGATGCATTACTTTGGTCCTTCAACTTTATAGACTTGTACAAACTTTAGGAACTGAAGCTTATATCTCTAACACTCTCCCATAAGCTTTAGCTTCCTGAAGCTCCCCCATCATGCTTGCCTTGTTCACCAGTATTATCCTGAAACACATTAAACAAACCAAGAACCTTGCAAAAACTGTTATGGTAAGAAATATTAAGGCGTTTGGTGAACAGATTTGCTACATTATCCTCAGATCTGACCCTAACTGGCTTTATAAAACCATCAGCCACTTTTTCCCTTAAAAGATAATGGTCAATCTCAAAATGCTTGCTTCTTTCATGAAGCACAGGATTAACAGAAATCTGCATAGCAGAACTGTTATCACAATACATTTTCATAGGAAACTTGACACCAACATGCAGATCACCCAAAATTTTGGTGATCCACATTACTTCACAACAAACATTACACATTGCCCTGAACTCAGCCTCAGTAGAGGATCTAGCAACAACAACTTGCTTTTTACTTTTCCAGGAAACCAAATTATTTCCCAGAAAAACACTATAACTAGTAACAGATCTTATGGTCACTTTACATTTTTCCTAATCAGAATCAATAAACACTTTTATACTCTTATTATCACCTTCTTTAAAAGTGACACCAAGACCAGGCTCCTTTTTCAAATACCTCAAAACTCTAAATGCAAGCCTCAAATGAGACTTCATAGGCTTATGCATTACTTGACTTAGACAATGCACAACATAAGAGATATCTGGCTTTGTCAAAGTCAAGTAAATTAATTTGCCAACAAGTTTTTGATAGTTTGTTATACTAGACAAAGGTTCATCATCTCTAAATTTAGAAACAAGCTTTTTATTATCTGGATTTGTCTCAACAGGAGAGTTGCATGGTTTACAACTAAGCATACCAAACACAGTTAAGAGCTCAGTGCAATACTTCCTTTGAGTAAGATAAATACCATCATCAATATCAAGAACCTCTATTCCCAGAAAATATTTGAGTTTACCCAAGTCTTTAATCAAAAACTTTGAACTTCAAAACTTCTTAAACTTGTTAATTTCATCAATATTGTTCCCAGTGATGATAATATCATCAACATATACCAATAAAATAAACAGAACATCATTATCATTTTTAATGAACAAAGAAAAATCATTTGGACTTTGCACAAACCCATTTTCTTTAAGCACAAACACCAATTTCTCATTCCATTTTCTAGGAGCTTGTTTTAATCCATATAAAAGACTTTACCAGTTTACAAACTCTTTTATCATTCTTATCAGAAAATCCTTCTGGCAAGGTCATATACACATCTTCCTCTAATTCACCATATAAGAATGCATTATTTATATCAAGTTGGAACAGAGGCCACTTGTTATTAACAGCTATACTCAAAACACATCTTATAGTAACAATTTTAACAACAGAAGAAAAAGTCTCCTCATAATCAATTTCTTCTCTCTGATTAAACCCTTTATTAACTAGTCTAGCTTTAAACCTCTCAGCTTCTCCATTAGCTTTATATTTAACTTTGAAAACCCACTTATAGCCTATAGATTTTCTACCAACATGCAATTCTACAATAACCCAAGTACCATTTCTATTTAAAGCCTCAATTTCTTGGTTCATTGCATCAACGCATCTACTCTCTTTAACAACTTCCTCATAGGTAGTGGGTTCATAAATTTTATTAAGACTAGATGTGAACACGAAGTTATCAAAGCTTAAGTTGGAGTATTTAACAACTTTATCTATACCATACTTATGATTCTTATTAAGCACACAATCTTTATATTTAGATGGTAAAGTTGTAATTCTACTAGTTCTTCTAACAGTTTGTTCCCCTGCTGGTTTTGGTGAATCAAACATTTTACAAAACATATCTAATTCCTCACCCTCAGATATATATCTATCATCAACATGACTAGTACCCTGTATACCATCAGAAACAATAGTTTCTGTTGCATACTCACTATTTTCTGTGTCCTTCCTACTAGAAGTGTCACTAGTGTTGTCTACATTAACTGTGTCTACAGTCTCTACTGTATCAACTGGAAAATTGATATCTACATCAGCTGTATCAGTAGTATCTATAGTTTCAGTATGGAGATGCTCATCAACACTAGCATCTTCTTCTACAGTGATAACCCTAGGCTTATGGGTACTAGCGTATGGTACAGACTTGCAGTTACCATCTATACTACTTATCTTATCATCATTGGGTTCATTGGTTCTAAAATTATTTTGACTGCTATCAATTTCTTGATAAAAAAAATTAAATCATTAATTCCATTATCCTCAAACACAAAATCTTTAGTGAAAGAAGAATTCTTAATAGGAAATACAGTTTCATAAAACTTTACATCTCTTGAAAATTTTTTTTATTTTGATCACTATTATAAAGTTTGTATCCTTTTTTATCAAAAGCATATCCAACAAACACACATTTATCAGATCTGGATGCAAACTTATCAAATTTATTTAAAATAGTTGAAAAACATAAGCAGCCAGAACATTTTAGATTCAAAAGATTAGGTTCAGTATTATACACCATTTCAAAAGGACTTTTACTAGACAACACAGCAGTTGGCAACCTGTTAATAAGGTAAGTAGCAGTTAGAATGGATTCAGTCCACATGTTCAAAGGCAAGCCCCCCTGAAACATGAGGGCTCTAGCAGTATTTAACAAGTGCCTACATTTTCTCTCTGCTACACCATTCTGTTGGGGTGTATAAGGACAAGAAGTTTGATGTAAAATGCCATTATTGGAAAGAAAAGTTTCAAAACCTCTTATTTACAAACTCTGCCCCATTATCACTTCTAAAAACTTTAATAGTTTTTTCAAATTGGTTTTTAATGAGATTATAAAAACTATTAACATGATCAAAAACCTCAGTTTTGTTTTTCATCAGAAACACCCAAACAGCTCGGGTGTAATCATCCACCATAGTAAGAAAGTACTTAAAACCATCTCTACTAGTCACCTTATATGGTCCCCACACATCTAAATGAACAAGATCACCCATATTCTTAGTTTTATGATCATTTAATGGAAATGGTTCTCTTGTTTGTTTAGCTTTATGACATATTTCACAGGGTTCAGAATTAATACTCTTAAGGTCTTTTAGTTTATGTTTACGCACAGTTAAGACTTGGTCAGAGGGGTGTCCAAGTCTATTATGCCAAATACAATTTGACATAAGACAACTTTTAATATTACTATTATTAACCCTCTTACCTTCATCAAGAAAATAAATACCACCTTTCTCACTACCAGTCCCCATCAGGAACCTTTGAGTTAAATCCTGAATTTTACAAGTCTTATCATTAAAACTGACAACCACACTATTATCCTTAGACCGCTTATGAACAGATAACAAACTCACATGATACCCAGGAACTACCAACACATCTTTTAGATTCAGATTATTACCAAATTTAAAGCTTCCAATTTGTTTAACTTGTGCAACAGTCCCATTGGGATGTGCAATAGTAAGGTTTAAATGAGAAACATCCATTATATCATAAAGATGAGTGACACAAAAAGTAATATATTGACTAGCTCCTGATTCAATGATCCAACCAATATAAGTACTATAGGTACTTATATTAGAGTTGAAATTAAAAAACCTACAAGTAAAGAAACTTATCACACAATTTGAAGCAATAACAGTACCTGCAATACTAGCATGAGCCTTGATAGCATCACCTGAACCACTAAGTAAGGACATTAATCTGGTATACTGATCACTGGTAAGAGTATGAGAGATACCCTTACTAATATCAGTCTTGTTATCAGTCACATTATTAGCATTATTAGCATTGCCTTTTTTAATAAAACCATGTGGATATCCAACCAATTCAAAAAATCTATCAATAGTATGACCATTTATATTATAATGCTTGCTGACAAGATTTGACACCCTGCCAAACCTTCTATTATTATTATTATTATTGTTGTTGTTGTTGTTGTTGTTGTTGTTGTTGTTTCTATTAGAAGCCCAATTATTGTTTTGAGAATTACCAGTATTAGGCCTAGCAGCAAAGGCTGCAGCCCCATTCTTAAAAGATTTATTAGTCACATGACTGTTTCTGTAAGACTCATCTCTAGATAGAGTAGCAAAAGCAGACTTAACTTCAGGTAAAGGATCAGTAGTGAGAATAAGACTTCTCATAGAACTTGAACTATCATAAAGACCCAAAAGAAATTGCATCAGCCTCAAAAGATTTGAATGCTTTTTCAAAGTGGGAGCAGTTTCACAATTGCATGTAGGCAGATCAACAAGAGAGTCAGACTGCCTCCATAATGCGATAAACTCATGATATTATTTGATAACGCTCAGATTGTACATGTTTTCAGTAGCGTTATTTGTGCTTTTGTATATGTTATTTGGTTATATTCATATGATTTTAGTGCTTAATTGCATTAAAAGATGTTTGTCTAGTACTTATGCAGGGAAACGGAAGGAAAAGTTAAGGAATGTTCAATAAAAGAAGATTTTCGTTTCATTGAAGCATGTCAAGCACAAGTCAGCATTTCAAGTATCGTAGAAAATCAAGATAAATGAAGAACCAAGCTCTACAAGTCAGAATCAAGCAAAAGGTCTATTTTCCATCATTGAGGAAGACCAGCCGATCGGTCGCAACCCGCAACCGAATCGGATGGAAAGATGTCAAAAGAAGTTCCCTGAAGAGGACCAGCCGATCGGTCGCTGCCCGCAATTCGGCTGGGTAAGAGTAAGAAGACCAGCCGATCGGCTGGACAAGGTGCCGATTTGGCGGGAGAGGCCTGATATGCTATTTCTTTAAGATTTCCCATTGCATCCAAACGATTCTAGGTCCTTCCCTTGGTGTATTCTAGTCCCTTCCTAGCTCCTTGGAGGCCAAGTTCAACATTTAATACCCTAGGCCTTGGAACTAGTATAAATAGAGACCTTTTGTGAGCCTTTGAGAACACACACTTCAATACAACTCTCTACTCATCAAACACATCCCTTTTAGCTCTCAAATTCGTCATTAGAAGTCCAGGAAAGTTTGGAGGTCCAAGAAGTCAACATTTGGAGGTCAAACCCCTAAGAAGTCAACACCAATACTTTGGGAATCATTAATCAATCATTTGTAATCTTATTCCAATCATTGTAAGACTCTTAATCATGTTTTCTAATGTTCAAAGTTCTGAGTTTATGTTTATGTTTGCTATGAGTGGCTAGTTTATTTATATACTTGCTTAAATGATGTTGATTATCATATGATTAGTTTATGATTGTGTTAACATGTTTTAATTCAATTTCAAGTTGATTCTAAGATCCAATTGTGCTTAAGTTTCATAGTGACATTTGTTAATCAAGTTTGACTAGTTGATAGTAATCGTAGAGGTCGAAAGAACTTATTGTTATTCAAATAGTTATAATCATTTTGTCTATAGATGATTGTTTTTACCAATTATTGTTGGTTAAACAAAGAAAATAAAGTGTGGTTGTAATAAGAACGCTTTTTGATTATCAAGTTGGATTGATTGGAAATAACTAAAGCGGTCGTAAGAGTAGTTGTTTACAATAAGTTGTAACCTTTTGTCTATAATCGGTTACCTTTTGTATTGACCATTTCTTATGCAAATTTGATCAGACAAACCGATGTTTTTGTGTTTAAGTTTATGAAAGTAAACTTATGAAACTTGAATTGATCTTGAATTGATTGGTTAAACTTAATGCTTGTTTTAATGAACTAAAATCTTGACGAAGGTTTAACTTGTAAGAACAATAAATTAGAACACCAACTAATTATCATAACCAACATGTTAAGAAGTGGTTAACACAATCATACTAATCAAGGATAAGAAACTAGTTTAAGCAAGTGTAGTTTTTAATCATCTAAATTTCATTATATCTATTCTCGTTATTATTTGCTTTTGGATTGCCTTAGTTGATTTATACATGTTAATATGATTCACTCACAAATCCCTGCGAACGATCCCGACTTACCTTCAAAATCTTGCTATAACGGACGAGTGCACTTGCTCGTATGTGTTATTGGTAAAATTGGTAAATCGTCTTTTATAAATTTAAAACTTGTACATACGTAGCACATCAAGTTTTTGGCGCCGCTGCCGGGGATTTTGATTTTGTTTCAGCAAGTTTTAAATCTACGTCAGTCGATCCATTTCTAAAAAAACCATTACCAAGAGCTCCAGCCGATCGGTCGTCCTAACAACCGATTCGGTTGCACCAAAAACCCATAACCAAATTATTCCAACCGATCGGTCGCCCCTCGCAACCGATCTGGTTACTATTTTCTGTCCAAAAATCTGTTTTCTTTGTTTGTCCATGTGTTTAGATATTGTCTGGATTCTCTAGGTAATAGTATGAACACTCGTTCAGCTAGAATAGAACCAATCTCACCTCTTACCAACCCCGAACGTTTGATTCGAAGAAGAAGAAGAACACCTTTTATTCCATTAGAAAACCGTGTACCTAGAGTACCAAACCCACCATTTGATAACCATTTGGAAAACAAAGTCGTTTACAACTTTTTCACCAATTTGCGTTTTCCTATGGCGAACGATCAACACATGTGGGGAACCAACCGAGCCGTAGCACCAACTCCTGAGAGTGCTATTGTTGCTGTCAACCTTGGTGACAATTTCACCGTGTTAGGATTTAGAAAATCCAGTTGTTAAAGTGTCGGTCACCTCAAGTATATGTAATCGTTAGAAAGCTCGTAGTCGTAGTTATTTAATGTTAGTTAGTATTTAGTTAAGTAACACCGAGGAGGACGGGTCTTTACCCACTGTATGCCTGATCCACAGCCCGTAGGAGGCGTATTTTGTAAGTTACTATAAATATCCTCTACCTCCCAAGGTAGAGGGTTGGAGCTCATAATAATATTTTTCTTTCTCTCACTAAGCTTCCTAAACCTCTTAACTTTCTCTCTCTAAACCCTAAGCCATACGCCCCATATTTAATATGGTTTGATGTGTTTTTGAAATCCAATGTGTTACAAATGGTATCAAGATCCATGGTTTGATCATCCCTCTTACATGTTGTTGGATTTCTAGTGGTCTTATATGGTTTTTGGCTTTGAAAAAGTTTAGTGGTATTTGCATCATTTGGACTATTTCTAGTGTTAAAGTTTGGATTTTGATTGTACTTTTGTGTTTAGAATCATCATAAGTGTTTAGATTTTGATTTGGAAGGCTTGAATCATCATCGTTGGGCTATTTGATTTTTGAAAAGTAGTAGTTTTTGAATATTGTACGAAGCGAGTTGCGTCTCGTACTTGAGTAATTTGTCTCTACGTTTAAGAGATTTGGTTTGTTCTTTGAAGCGACTTGCGTAATCTTAGTAGCGAGTAGTTGTCCTTATATTTAAGTAAGTTGCTTGGAGAAGCGAGTTGTCAGTTTTGCGAGTTGTCTTTTAGCGAGTTATGCACTAAGCGATTTGTCGTTTGAGCGAGTTGTCTTGGAAGCGAGTAGTGGTTGCTTAAGCGAGTTGTCACTTAGCGACTTGTCCTTCTAAGCGAGTTGTGCTCTAAGCGACTTGTGTTCTACGCGACTTGTCTACTAGCGATTTGCCTCACTAGCGATTTGTTTGTCCCTCTAGCGACTTGTAGGGTGCGACTTGTCTATACCTAGCGACGATTTGTCTATTGAGACTTGTCACTTTTGTGTTACATTTTACGATTTTCTCTTGATTTAGTAAAATCCCGTGAAAGAATCTATTTCCCGGTTTAATCAAAGAGTTATAAAATCCTGTAGAATCTGTAATCATGTCTACCAACGTACCTACAATCATCTCTTGTAGCGAGGACGTTCAAGCAGCAGGATCAGATACTCGTCCACCCATGTTAGATAGGACCGATTATGACTCATGGGCTCAACGAATCAGGTTGTACTGCTTAGGTAAGGAAAATGGAGTTAACATTCTCAAATCAATTGATGAAGGACCATACCAAGTTGAGACTACCAGAGACATACTTGAAACTGCTGCTGATGGCTCAGTGACATTAGGATTGGATAGACCAAAGAAAAATGATGAACTTAATGATAAGGAGAAAAAGAGATACGATGCTGATATTAGGGCCTCAAACATTGTACTTCAGGGTCTACCAAAGGATATCTACAAGCTAATCAATCACAACACTGAAGCCAAAGCAGTTTGGGACAATGTCAAGATGCTTCTCTCCGGTTCAGAATTAAATAAAGAAGACAGAGAGTCTCAACTGTATGATGATTTTGAGAACTTTAAGATGAACCCAGGGGAAAATGTCACTGAATACTATGTGAGGTTCCACAAGCTCGTGAATGACATGAGGAATATCAAAATGACAATGCCTAATATCCAGCTAAATTCAAAGTTTGTGAACAACATGAATCCCGAATGGCACAAATTTGTCACTGCAGTCAAACTTAACAAAGGATTGAGGAACACCAATTATGAGCAACTGTATGCTTATTTACTACAAAATGAGAAACATGCTTCGTTTGAGCGAATGATCTTGGAAAAGTTCAAGACCAATGCTTGAGATGCAAGCTCTTCAAATGACTCAACTGCATTCTACACCAATGTAGGGATTACTACCAAAGCATCACAAGTCATACCTACTGGAAATGGTAACCACCAGCTCATTCCTGATCCAGTGTATAAGCCTCCTGATGCTGAAGCAGTCATGGAACACTTTGTCAATCAACTAGCTCTTACGGTCAAGCAAAACTTGAATCTCACCCCACACACCAACAATCATCTCAAAACTGCTTCAAATCTTCACAATCATGCTACTGTTAAAGAAGGAAAGATAGTGGTGCAAAATGTGCAAGGAAGACAAAATGCGTACCTTCCACATAATGAGCAAGGGAACGTTGAAGCTGGATATGGGAATGTTGGAGCTGGATATGGGAATGCTGGTGCTGGATATGGGAATGTTGTCGGTGGTGGTGGATATATGGGTAATCAGAATCGTGGAAGGAACATGGCTCAAGGTCAAGTAAAGCCCTATAAATGTTACAACTGTGGTGGAGAAGGACACATCGCCAGGAATTGCACTCTTCCAAAACGTCCACAAAATGCTGAGTACTTCAGGGACAAGATGCTGCTGGTCCAAGCTCAAGACAGTGGAACAATGTTGAATGAGTAAGAATTGTTATTTCTTGCTGAGGGAAATGCCAGAACTTATGATGCTGATGTGGATGAACAGCCGGTCACGGTATGGGTCGAACAATCCCAATGCATTTCAAGTCGCAGACTGTGATGCATTTGATTCAGATGTTGATGATGAACCAACTGCCCAGACCATCTTCATGGCTAATATCTCACCAATGGTAACTCCAAGGGTTTCTTCACCTAAATAGGCCACTCCTTCCAGGGAATCTATCATCTCAGAGGTATTAAAACTATACGATGATGTTGATGTGCAAAAGATGCACGACAAAGTACAATCAACTGAAATTATTGAATCAGATATTGAAAATATAGGTAATATCAATGTTGTCCCATATGAGCAATATGTGAAACAAAATGAAAGTGAAATTGTACCGAGCAATGCATCTTCTGCAGTCAATGATGACTATATTTTTGATGAATTCAATGCATGTGCCCCTGATGATTCTATTATTTCTGAACTAAACGCCTATAAAGAACAAGTTGCTATATATGAACAACGTGCTAAGTTCGAATTGACCACCCGTGAGCAGGAAATGGATAACCAAATACGTACAGTTATTAGAAAAAGTAATTTTAGAGAAGAAATGTTAAAACAAGAGTTAAACTCCTTACAAGAAAAGCTTACAAAAACTATTAAGCAAAAGCAAGAACTTCAAGAAAATGTTAAAGTTCTTAAACAAGAATTTAATGCTAAGGAATCAAAACTTTTGAATGACTTTTCCAATATAAAAACGTTGAAAAATAAACTTGAAAACAAACTGTACGTACAAGGGAACACCATTCAGACTGCTCACATGATCACTAAGCACAGAGTCTTAAGCGATAAGCATAGTATTCCCCTAGTAGAGGAACCAAATCCCGAGTACTGTAAAAAGGCTAAAGCTTGCCCTACGATTGTATATGATGGTAATGAGATCCTCAAGCCTAGGCAAACACCATCATGTATTGGAAGCACGGAAGAGGATAGAAAATTAGAAGATGCCTCTAGGGAGAAAATGGATAAGAAGCTAAAAGATCCTCAGTGTAAAAAGCAAAACATAACGATCAAACCCCATGATTACACTAAAGAAAATTGGATTTCCCTGAACAAGTTTAAGCCTCAAACTCAATTAACCCCAGAACAAGTTTTTTGGAAAAAGGACATGGATAAGCAAAAAGCAAATGTACTTGTTGAAACAAACACTCCCCTTAGGAAAGTGCCTCCAGCTACTATGTATCCTCTGAATACACCAATGCATTTAGTTCCTAGAACTCTTCCCACTAAGAGCAAAACCTTAATCAGCCTGTATGTTGTTTATCAACTATTCGTTGATTTTGAGAAGACATGTAAGAAGAGTATCACACATACAGGGATAACTGAGGGGGAAAGGGGTTTTGAGCAAACTAAAGAATGCTATTTAACTGAGGTCATGCCTTTCTTTAAACAATTAAAAAATTAATTTGAGAGTCTTCAAAAGGGGATAGACTCAGAAATTAAAGAAATGAAAAAGGAATTTGATGATATGATAGTTGAGGTCAATAATTATGAGCGGGAACTCAAATATAATGAAATTGAAAGGAAGAATCTGCATATCTTAAATTAGAACTTGATATCGAGTTGTGTGGCTCAAGACGTGTTTTATACTGTTACTAAGTATTCTATTACTGCTTCTCAATTTCATGAATTATCTATTGCTTTGAAAGTTTCCCATGATCGTGTCATTGAGCTTGAAAACAAAAACTCAAAACTAAATGAGAAAATTGACCAGGATGATCACGATAATTTGGTAAAACACTTTTCTAAGCTGGAAGTTGAACATTTTGATTTGCAACTAAAATATCAACATCTCAAAGAAAATGTTAAAACCTCAAACATCAAGATATCCTCGGATGTTACAGTGTTTGATGTAGTTTTTGAAATAAACAAACGTGACGAACAGATTCGAGCTCACTGTAACACGATCAGAAAGTTGAAAACCGAAATTTCACAATTAAAGGGTGAAAAGAACAATGTGTCTGGCTCCCAAATGCCTCCTCCTTTAGATTCTCAATTTTCTCAAAACTTTCATCTTCAAAACATCATTGACGTATTACAACAAGAAAATGAGAGTTTTCTAGAAGAAAATGAAAAGGTCAAACGACACTTCAAAGAATTATACGATTCAATGAAAGTCACTCGTGACAAAAACAATGAAAAAATAAATTCGTTACAAAAGGAAATTGAGAATCTGAAGAGTCAGGTAAAAGGGAAAATGCCACTTGTCTTTAATGAGAATGTCGCATCAAAGGCATCTTCAGATTCTAAATATACTGTGACTGTTAAATACATTCCTCCTCATCTTAGAAATAACGAACTTGTGTTTCATAACTATTTCTGCCACCTTAAGGATAGTCTTGAATATATCCATGAGATTGTAGAAGAGGATCGCGTAAATAAGCCACTTGATAGTGAAATTAGATATGCATGCTTATATGCCAAAAGATCTCAGGAACTGTTAGAATATTTAAGAGCAACATGCCCTAAATCCTTATGTGAGAAAAATAAAGCTGTAATGCCTTGTTCTATGCCTAGTGCTAAGTAGGCAACCCATTCTATGCCTTATTCTATGCCGAAAGTCAAGCATGTGAGCTTTGATGTGCCTATAAGTACTTCAGATCCCAGCACTTCTAGATCAGGAATGCAAAAAGTAGCAAAACCAACTAATGTTCCCATAATTCCCTCTATAGGAGTAATCTGTGGTACAAAAGCAAGCGGTCGAGCCTACAGGCAATACAAAGCAAGATAGGACCTTGCAAGCTAAGAGTGATCAATGAAAGAGAGTAGAAGACCACCCTAGGAACATTAAGTTTGATTTGAATAAAACGAATCGTGTTGATTCTAGTATTAGCTATAAGTGTACTGTAATTAATTGAATTCGCTACTATTTACAAAACATGTAATGAATGTTTGATTTCTGGTATTAATCATGAATGTTTTGTGAATGAGATGAGAATATCAAAATTTCCTGTTAAAATGATTAACACTAGATAACAGGATAAAAAGGTCAGAAGACCAAGGAGGAAGAGGGCTAGAAAACATTGGAAACCAACAGGAAGGAAATTTAGTTATGTAGGTTACCAATGGATACCTACTGGCCGTAAATTCAATCTTAATGAGTTGTGCTCTAAATTATCTAGATCAATGCCCATTAGGAAATGGATGCCTACTGGTAGAACTATACCTTTAAGAAGTGAACATACTTTAAATAGGACTACTGCCTCTACTAGCATTGTATCTACCTCTAATGATATCATTGCTCCTACTTCTGATGTGGGTGTTCCAATCACAGTTACTAACCAAGTGGAACCCATTCTTGCATGGGGATCCCAATTATCAAGTTATCCATTCTTGTCTCGTGTTCAACTGCAGGTCGTTCAAATCGATTACGTGGTACTTGGACTCGGCTGTTCCAAGCATATGACTGGAGACCAGCGGCTCATGAACAAATCAGTGAGTAAATTCATTGGGACTGTTAGATTCGGGAAGGACCATTTTGGTGCAATTATGGGTTATGGATATTATGTTGTTGGTGATAGTGTAATCTCCCGGGTATATTATGTTGAAGGTCTTGGTCATAATTTATTTTCTGTCGGTCAATTCTGTGATTCTGATCTAGAAGTGGCCTTCAGAAAGCATACTTGTTTCGTTAGAGAACTTGATGGTGTGGAACTTTTAAGAGGAACACGCGGCACAAACTTATACACAATCTTTATCGAAGATATGATGAAATCCTCTCCAATCTGCTTGTTGTCAAAGGATTCGAAAACAACGTCATGGTTATGGCATCATCGTCTCAATCACTTGAACTTCGGCACCATAAATGACCTCT
>OU343225.1:180483905-180506405 GCA_910596185.1 Chrysanthemum makinoi
TCCAATTGAGATTGGGTGGTCAAAAATAAGGTCATGAGCTTTGGATCTGGATTAGACAAAGGTTCATTTTGTTCAACTTGAGTCTCAACATTTTCATCATTTAGATCCTCAAGTGTAACCTCGAGGTCAACTTGATCATCAAAGCTAGCCAAAAGGTCATCTTGATCATCAAATGCAACTATTTCATCCATTTGATTATCTTCTTGAGGAGATGTAGATGACTCATGTTGAACAGTATGTTCCTCGTCGGATGCAGATGCAAGCGAAGATATCAGATCATTTTTGAGACATATGTTTTGATCCAGTACCTGAGACAAGCCGTTAGTGTCATACACTGGGCCTGTGTCACTCATGTGGAGTTTTGCATGTTGGCCATCAACATTACAGTTGCGTTAGCTTGCAAGTCCTCCATGTCATCATCGGAATCTGCATTGGCCATGAAGCTTGTTCTTGTGGTTGGTAAGTGTTCCACCAGTTTCATCTTTGAGAGCCAAGAGTAAAGCCTCCTTGTGATAAGCACGCCTCTTGTTCTCGCTTGACAAGCATTTTCCAGATGACCTTTCTCGCTGGGCGTTTGAGCATCTAAGACCAGTATTACCATTCTGAACATTTCCCTGATCAACAATCTGAACCCTTTGCTGTGGAGCAACCATGTTATTCCTTCCAGAAGCATTAAAGCCTTTTCCACTACCTATGTAACTACCACTTCCTACCTGACGACCATTGTTTCTGTTCTGAACCTCAACCCTTCCGTTGTTAACAACTGCTTGATTCCTTGTGTTAGATGAGGTACGTTATATACAATTGTTGGATTTGTTAGCAAATCTCCCTAAGGCTCGAGCAATTAATGAAAATCCTTGATTCAACATATCGAAAGCCTCTGCATCCTCATTCGGTGTCTCCCTATGGAGTGCTGAATCGGAGTTGTTGTAAGGATTTTCAACCGACGGTGTACAAATTGGTGCCATGAGATCCCTTTAATAGATCAACACCATCTAATTCTCTAACGAAACATGTGTCTTTTTTGAAGCCTACTTCGAGATCAGAATCACAAAATTGACCAACACAGAACAGATTGTGGCAAAGTCCTTCCACATACTATACCCGGGAGATAACACTGTCAGTAAAAACATAATCTCCATAACCTATAATTGCCCCAAAATGATCATTCCCAAATCTAACGGTCCCGATGAACGTATTCACGAAGTTCTTGAGCCGTGAGCGATCACTAGTCATATGGTTTGAGCAGCATGGATCCAAATACTAAAGGACGATTTGTACGACATGCATTTGAAAACAAACGAGAATGGATAACTGGAAACAGTGGATCCCTATGTGAATATGGGGTCCAATTGGTTAGTACGAACAATCTATAAACCTACAGAATTCCTAGATTCCATGATATTATTAGTGGGAGCTACACTAGTAGAAGTAGTGGCCCTATACATAGTGTGCTGAGTTCCTAAAGGTATAATTTTCCAGTGGGCTTCCATTTCTTAACGGGCACTGATCTAGACAATGAAGGATAAAGTTAACTAATTTTGAATTTAGGGCTTGTAGGCTTCCAATGAAAACCCACCTTAATAAATGTTTTCCCTATAGGTTTCCAAGATTTCTTAACCTATTTTGCTTTCCAAACTTTATCTACTGGGGATTTAACAGAAGGTCTCAAAAAAGACACAACACATTCATCGTGATTACCAGAAATTAAACATTCATTACATGATTTGCAAGCAGTAGTAGAATTCGAATTAATTACAGTACGCTTATAGCTAATACTAGAATCAATACGATTCAAATTGTACAACTTAAACTTATTATTCCTATGGTGGTCTTCCACTTTCTTCACTTGATCACTTTTAGCTGGTGAGGTCCTATCTTGCTTTCTATTGCCTTTAGGCTTTGACCCCGCTAGCCTAGTCTTACTGCTTACTTTTGTAGAAGTAACGACGGGAATATTAGTTTGTTTCACTTCTTTTCGCATTTCTAGCCTAGAAGTACTAGGCGCTGAGGCTTTCAGAGGTACATCAAAGGTAACATGCTTGATCTTAAGCATGGAAGAGGGTGCAACAAGTCTATCTTGCTTATTGCCACTTTTAGGATAAGTGCCTATGACATATTCTAACATTTCTTGAGATTCTTCGGTGTAAATGCAAGCATCGAAAAT
This sequence comes from Chrysanthemum makinoi, assembly GCA_910596185.1. Classification (NCBI taxonomy): domain Eukaryota; kingdom Viridiplantae; phylum Streptophyta; class Magnoliopsida; order Asterales; family Asteraceae; genus Chrysanthemum; species Chrysanthemum makinoi. Next base: position 180,486,073 of record OU343225.1, read on the forward strand.
ATCAGTATCTAGAGGCTTCTCTATTCTAGCATCTTCAACTATCTCATGAACAATATCTACGCTATCCTTAAGGCGAGTGAGATATGTTGGACACATAGTCCAATTATTTCTAAGAGGAGAGGAATATACTTAACATTAATTGTGTAGTTCTTACAAGGTGCACCTTCGGTACAACATTATCACAACTAGTGATTAACATTTTCTCTTTTACTTGAGTCTTTAGATTCTCAATTTCTTTAAGAAAAGAAGTTATCTTTTCATTGTCTTGTCAAGAGTGACCTTAACTGATTCATATAAATCTTTAAAATGCAATTTAACTTTAGTATTTTCAGCTTGAAAACACTCATTTTCATGTTGTAATTAATTGATGATGTTTTGATGTTGGACATTCTGAGAATCTAAAGGCGGTGGTATTTGGGAGCCAACCTCTTTACTCCTATTTCCTTTTAATTGGGAAATTTGAGCTTTTAACTTTCAGATCGTGTTGCAGTGAGCTTGAATCCGTTCATCACGTGAGCTTATTTCAAAATATGCATCAAATTCAGGAGCATCCAAAGATATCTTGGCATTTGAGGTTTTGATTCTTTCTACTAGATATTGATATTTGAATTGCAAATCAAGATAATCAATCTCTAAATTAGAAAAATGCTTGATCATGTTATCATGATCATCTTTTTGGATTTTTTCTTGCAATTTTGAATTCTCGGTTTCAAGCTCAATGACACGATCTTGGGAAACTTTAAATGCAATAGACAAATCATGAAACTGAGAAGCAATTATGGCATAATTTGTGACAGTATAAAACACATCATGTGCAATACATCTGGCAATCAAATTCTCATTAAGAATATGAATATTCTTTCTCTCAATCTCATAGCGTTTAAGCTCATATGCATTTTTTCTTGCCTCATTTTCTATTTCATTAAAAATCCTTTTTCTTTCTTTAACCTCAGCATCTAGGACCTTTTGAATACCCTCAAATTGTTCTTTTAATTGTTTAAATAATGGAATAACCTCAGTAAAATAACACTCTTTTGATTGCTCAAAACCCCTTTCCCCTTCAGTAATACCCGTTGGTGTGATTCTATTCTTACATGTTTTATCGAAATCAGCAAATAGTTGATAAATCACGTATATGCTAATTAAGGTTTTGCATTGTGTAGGAAGAGTTCTAGACACTAAATGCATAGATGTATTGGGAGGATACACCGTAGCCGCAGGCAATTTCCTAAGGGGAGGATTATTTTCAAAAAGTTCTTCGGCCTTTCTCTTATCCATATCTAACTTTCAAAACACTTGTTCAGGGGTTAATTGAGTTTGAGATTTAAACGTGGCTAAGAAGTTTTCATTAGAATAGTTGGGAGTTTTGAAATTAAGTCTTATCTTCACACTATCAGGGTTATTCATTTTCTTTTTCATTTTCTCTCTAGAGATATTTCCTAACTCTATGTCCTCTTCTGTTATTTGTACAAATGTTGGCTTTTCTTTAGGCTTAAGAATCTCACTACCATCATAAATCACTTCTTGAGCCATTTTTGCTTTCTTAAGGTACACAGGATTTGGCTCTTCTAGAATTTGGTCAGTGTGTTTATCACTTAATACTTTGTGATTTGTAATCATGTGAGTAGTCTGAATGGTGTTGCCTTGTACGTACAACTTGTTTTAAAGCTTATTCTTTAAAGTTTTAAGGTTGGAAAAATCATTTTGGGGCTTAGATTCCTTTTCTGTTTAAGCATTTTTACGTTTTCTTATATTTCTTGTTTCTGCTTAACAGTTTGTTTAAGTTTCTCTTGTAAGGAATTTAACTCTTGTTTAATGTTTCCTCCCTTAAATTACATTTAGTTATCAATGTACGCATTTGGCAATCCATTTCCTACTCACGTGTGGTCAACTCTAATTTAGCACGCGGTTCATATATGGCAACTTGATCCATATAGATATTTAGCTTAGTGGTCAGGGAGTCATCAGGCACATATCCAGTGTACTCATTAAACACATATTGATCATTAATGGCAGAAGATTCACCACTTGGTACAAGAAGACTTTCATCGTGTTTCACATATTGCTCTGATACGCGTACAACGCGCGCTCGGGGTCAAACGAAACTTTCTTTTCTTCGAGCAAGTTTTTCAATCACCTAGGCAGTGAACCTAATCGTTGTAGTGTAGTATTAGGATAAGCCGATTGATATCGTTCTCTAGGGGAATATGAATGCTAGTGAGAAATTACTACGCTAAGGTTGGGGTTGAGGAAGATTATTTTTTATCTTTTTTATATTTTTTTAGGAAATTGAAAGGTACGAATCTCGGGGTATTGGATTGGGGGTGGTATTTCTACCGATTACTCTACTATTATCTATTCTAATTAACTAAGCTAAGGGGTAGTCTATGTCTAATTGATGTGTGCTCGTATGATGATTAAAGATGTGTTTACCTAGATGCTATTACTCCCTAGTTATCTCTTATTGATGGTTGAATTGTCAAGTCCTTATTCTTAACGCGTTGTGTCTTCTAAGGTCGTAGGGTATGCTTTCTTCCCTAACTCTTTGAGACTACCTTAAGGTTATTGCCTACCAAATCTCTAGGATTCATAAACTAACTCTAGGGTTATCTTTGGATTTTTAGCCTACAACAACTCTAGGCGATTATAAACTAATGTTCACAAAGACTACTCAAGCATTAAAACACAACGATGACCTATCGCAATCCTAGGCCAATTACAATTAAGATAAGAGACAACCAATCAATATTCAATACCTAGGTTTCATAGATCTAAGCAAACACACAAGTAAATTAGCCGAACATGGTGAACATCAAGCATACACACATACAATTGAAGAAATAATTGAATCAATGAAGTAAATTACTTATCTTGTTGTAAAATAGGTTATGAGAACCCTAAGATACTGCCCAAGACAGCCAAAAATCATTATTAGGTTTTACTCCACAAAACTACCTCTCTAAAAGTCTGAAAATTCGAATTCTATATATAGAGTTACAACTGCGACGGCGTCACTCTTTAATTGTAACGTCGTCGGATCACCGCAATTAGGGTTTCATTTTGACCACGTCAACCTTGTGACGGCGTCACCTTGTGGTTGTGACGCCGTCGGCTTCATCTTCTTCGACGCCGCCGAATCTGATCTAGTCGCCGAGTTGTGACCCCTACTTTAAATCCTGACGCCGCCAGGTACAAAATAGCAAATTCGCTACTGAGCCGTCACATATTTGGAGCATGTTGCGATGGCGTCTCCCTCTGACTGTGACGCCGTCACCTTCAATTCCAGCAGCTTGAGTGTCTCGATCTTGACTTTGGCCATTTTCTTCATATATTCACGCATTTTCGTCCAAATAAGTGTCATTCCAGCATTTTGCCTTAAAGAGACCTAACAAGTGAAAAGGAATGAAATTAAGCAGTAACGGATATAAAAGTGGTCGATTAAGGGCTTAAATGACCCCTCAAAAGTGTACCCTTTAAATCCTTATCAAATATCCCTACACTTGGTATTTTCTTGTCCTCAAGAAAATGTGCTTTTGGTCAAATAATTTATAAGTTAGGGGTCATGAAGCATTGGTTTAGAACAATTCACAACAAGTATAAGCCCCGCAAAAGTCATAACAAGCACGGAAATTACATACTAGCACCTCACAAGTGGTGTTTGGATACTCTCATCTCTCGGGTGTATATGAAATATATATTTTTGGAAATGGAAGATAAACACTCATTAACCGGTCCTCGTACGTAGATTACCATAGGCTTGAGACTAGATCAAACCTCCATCCCTTTGGCGTAAGCACCTATGAAAAACTATCTAAAAGGTCTTTTAAAGGGTTTTAATGTTGGGCTTACGGTAGGGAAACAAAGGGTTTTGTGGGATAGGCGATTTAGTGGTGGCAAGTCAAAAATCTTTATGTTACAAGCATGAGAAGAATGGCGTTGCTAAGCCAAGACTCGACGCTCTAAACCCTAGATAACTTGAAACAAACAAACATAAATTTAAAGATAGATGTAGGATGGTAGCCTGTATGTTTTTTCATTTTTTTTTTATTTTTTTTTCAACACTCTATTTTTTTTTTCTTTCTCTGTTTTCTATTTTTTTTTTATTTTTTTTCATACACTTTTACTCTACCATCCTCTACGATAACATCAATATAATATGGATTTATAGGCACATCCCTACACTTGCGTTTTTATTACTCTAGCACTAATTTGACCCGAATTGAAGAGATCAAAACACTTGGAGTACATTATTACGTAAATAAAGAGAATTTGAATTTAACGTTCCTTCCCGTCACTTCATAAAACTTAACTTTTCCCATGAGTCCCAATCGTCTCAAAACTGTGTACAAAGGATATGACTCGACTTAGCAACTTATGCAAGCAACTAGATAATTGAACTAATGGTTTAGTATGATAACAATAATGCACTAAAAGTGAGTGCATACAAGGTAGGCTAAGGCGATTTGGGTGTACATTTTGGGGTGGATTGTAAACAATGCTCTTCATTGATATTCCGGAAAACCAAAACATCACGAGAACCACAAAAAGGATAGGCTCTGAGGGGTTAACTAGAAGAATCGTGTACTAAAGATGAGTACAACGCAAGGGTGTGGGGGAATTACTCAACTGATGTGGAAAAAGTAATTATAATACGGGTATCAAACAAGGGTTATCCTAATGCCTCTTATCATTTAGTTATTCCTAACTACACAAGTGTAGTCTCGCTAGTGATCTCGGAATGCATCACAAAACAAGTTCTAGAATCTATTATACTATCGGTACACTCTCGAAGCATTAAAGATAAATGCTTTAATTCCTACAAATCTAAGGGCGATCCTCACATTTTTGGGGTGGAATTTGAGTAGTAAAGGGTTTTTTGCTAGTCATATAACTTCCTATTCATGAGACGCTCTATTAAGACTAATGACCCACTCCTAAATATCATGAAAATTTTTAAATTTGGTGCCAAAATTACCCTAACCGATATTTCTCATGTTTTATTACACAAATGAAATTGGACAAGGCAAATAGTGAAGGATAAGCATAGTTTCAAAGTTCCCGTTTTATTTTCCCTCCCTACACTTAAACTGAACATTGTCCCCAATGTTCCCCGAATGTATCAAAGTTATGATAATGAAAGGTAATTAAAAAGAAAGAAACTAATACTTCCCTGATTAGCTCGGTAGGATCCGTGTGAAGTAGTGGTTAAATTCTTCTTCAAAAAGAATGTATGCGTGAAAAGCTCCATGCAATCTTATGTATCTTCTTCTTGATAAATAAAATACACCTTTAAACAAACTAACTTTCAATAAATTGGGCTAACTTTATATATGACTCTACTATACTAGGATATAAAACTTGTGATGCTTCAAAGTTTTCTTAAAATTAAGACTCGAGAAATTCAAAAATTTATAAGTAGCATGTAAAATCATGCTATGTCGTTTCAGCTTCTCCTGAAAGCCAAAAGTTATCCCGACAACCTCCCCACATTTTCTAAAAACTCGAAAGTTTATATCTTTAGAATCTGCAACATTCATTATGACTTGATACAAGCATTTGACTTTAACAAAACACACATGTATATCTTTTTCTCAATAATTGCCATGTTCACGCTTCTTTAAAATGTATATAATCTTCCCTACACTTATCCCTTTTGTAAAATACCTTTATATGTAATTAAGACGAGGTTAAAGACAAAATAAAGCACTTTTACAAATTCAAACATGAGAATAAATAATCAATTAAAAGATATACGACACACAAACAAGCAAACAATTAAGCATGGGTTGCCTCCCCACCGCTTTTATTTATGAGTCTTGAAGCTAGACTTGTCCGGCCCCTACGTTGATTTCTTTAGCCATTTTTCATTGAAGGTTGCAGATGGCTTACCGTGACTCCTTCCCAACGCCGCCTATTATGATAACGGTTTTATTCTTGTAGATTAGTTTCTTTTCACCATAATTCTCAAACCATCTGCTTATTTCTTCCCTTAATGCTTTTATTTTCATTTATACAAAAAACCTTTTCTCCAACGAATTCCTTAGGTTCTTTTGAGTTTTTGGTACATAGATTATTTAAATTTTTATCTCGTTTCCACAATGTCGCATGTAGCTCTTGAACCATGAAGCTCTAAGCCCTTTTTCTAATTCATTAATTTTTTCCTAACCGATATTGTTAGTGACCCGATTCTCACAAGAATTTCCATTATCTTCAAAGGATATTTTAACGAGGTATTCCATATCCTTGCCACTTTTGAGTATCATGATACCCACCGCATTTGATGGCTGCCGCAAAGGCAAGTTCCAAGAATGAGTGGCATATTTCTATCTTCCTCAATGTCTATGATCGGGTCCACCCGATAATATTGGCCACCTTCACTTAAGAAATCCTCCGCTATTCCTATGGGGTAGATATATGTGTGATTTGCTAAGAAAATCTAAGATTGGTCTTGGCGGCTCTTCCTTAGTCAACTTATTATAGACGATAGCGCATTATGTTTACATCGATCCTTGATCTACATTTTATATTATCAATGTCACCTATGATACATGGTATTACCGGAAGTTCGTGGTTTCTGTTTTAGTTACGGCCAGAACCAAGTCATAACATAGGTCCCATATGGCATGGTCGTAATACTTTTTTCTCGTATTTCCCTTCTAGGGCTTCCTAAGAAACCGTTGTACCTAAAGTTGTTCACTTGGTTAATAATTGTTTTTATTAATCTCTGCTTAAGGTATTCAATGATCTCCCATCATCATTGGTTTCAAATTCTCCTCCTTTTTCTCAACTATTCCATCATCACATGGCTTTAACAAACGGTTGGGAGGTGATCATCGCCTCACTAGCACTTTTTCGAACCTTCCCTCTAAGATACTCTTTTACCAAGTTCATCATCTCCGCTATTTTGCCATTTCCTACCTTTGCCTATAAACCCTTCAAAATTTTCTAATCTTTTCCAAGATGGCTGCCATGTACTCTCTCATTTGTTCCTTTAACCTCGAGAGTGGTATTGGAGGTAGAACGTGGTTTACCGCTCGAATTGAGATTTTGTTCCGCTTGGTGATTCGTAGAAAAGTGTGTTGGGTGTATACAGTTAGCGGAATTAACAATTGCTCGAGGGGTTGGTTCAGAGCTCTCCTTGCTTCCTCAATTAGATAATCGATCCTTTCAAGAGCACTCATTTGCTCAAAGACGCTGGAAGACTCATGAGGGATCGATATAATTAACCACTTTAACGGGGGTTTCATGGGATTCACCCAACTCCGTAGGCTTTGATTGGCAAGCTCTTCTATAATATCTCATGATTCTTTCCGCTGAAGTTGCTAAGCCTTCCACCGGCGGCTAGATCAATGGATCGCCTTATGATGAAATTGGTATGGTCATATAATATTTGGACATGAAGCCAAAGATCAATGCCATGATGAGGGACTCCCGTGGAGCGTGTCTTTGAATCGGGTCCATGCCTCGTAGAGAGACTCGCCTTGAAGTTGTTGGAACATCAAGATGTCTAAAATCGCTAAGCTTTAGTTCTCCCCGTGGGAAAAATTGGGCAAGGAAACGAGAAGTGAGATCATCCCAACTTGAGATGGAGCCAGCGGGAAGTCGCTCAAGCCAATTACTAGCTTGGTCCCGTAGAGAGAATTGGAAGAGACGCAAGCGCGTTGTCTCCCGAGTAGTAGCATCGAGGTCGATGGAATCGACGACTTTAAGGAAATCCTTAAGATGCTGATTAGGATCTTCAGAACGAATTCCACAGAATGCACATCCGTTTTGCACCAACTGGATGGTGTCAGATCGAAGGGTTGTAGTTTGGGCTTGGTCGGGAAGCTCAATGGTGTTCCTATAACCTAGGTGGCTTGGTCTTGAGTATTCACCAAGAGTACGGCCTCTTGGTGGGTCATTTGGTGGTGGGTTGATGAGTGGGGGTTTATTATAACCTTTCATGATGAAAAGTGATAGGATTACTAACAAAGTCACGAAGAAGGGGGATAGACTACGAGGAAGCTAAAAATGAGAAAAAAAACTTACTTGATAGGAATCAAGCAAAGGGAACCTAAATGAGGTGAAAATCTAACTAGCTATTCTATTCCCCGGCAGCGGCGCCAAAAACTTGATACGCGTGTAGCATTCGAAGGTCAAAGGAAACTTTATTTTCTTCGAGCAAGTTTTTCAACCACCTAGGCAGTGAACCTAATCGTTGTAGTGTAGTACTAGGGTAAGCCTCAGGATTGATATCGTTCTCTAGGAGAATATAAATGCTAGTGATAAATTACTACGCTAAGGTTGTGGTTGAGGAAGATTATTTTTTATCTTTTTTATATTTTTTTTAGGAAATTGAAAGGTATGAATCTCGGGGTATTGGATTTAGGGGGTGGAATTTCTACCGATTACTCTACTATTATCTATTCTAATTAACTAAGCTAAGGGGTAGTCTATGTCTAATTTATGTGTGCTCGTATGATGATTAAAGATGTGTTTACCTAGATGCTATTACTCCCTAGTTATCTAGTATTGATGGTTGAATTGTCATGTCCTTATTCTTAACGCATTGTATCTTCTAAGGTCGTAGGGTATGCTTTCTTCCCTAACTCTTTGAGCCTACCTTAAGGTTATTGCCTACAAAATCTCTAGGATTCATAAACTAACTCTAAGGTTATCTTTGAATTTTTAGCCTACAACAACTCTAGGCGATTATAAACTAATGTTCACAAAGACTACTCAAGCATTAAAAACACAACGATGACCTATCGCAATCCTAGGCCAATTACAATTAAGATAAGAGACAACCAATCAATATTCAATACCTCGGTTGCATAGATCTAAGCAAACACATAAGTGAATTAGCCGGACATGGTGAACATGCAAGCATACACACATACAATTGAAGACATAATTGAATCGATGAAGTAAATTACTTATCTTGTTGTAAAATAGGGTATGAGAAACCTAAGATAATGCCACAAAACTACATCTCTAAAAGTATAAAAATTCGAATTCTATATATAGAGTTACCACTGCGACGGCGTCACTCTTTAATTGTGACGCCATTGGATCGCCCCCATTAGGGTTTCGTCTTGACCACGTCAACCTTGTGACGGCGTCACCTTGTGGTTGTGACGCCATCAAGCTTCATCTTCGATGCGCCGGACCGAATCTAGCCCGTCGAAGTTGTGACGCCTACTTTAAAGCCGACGCAGTACAAAATAACAAATTCGCTCTGAGCCGTCACAATTTTGGAGCATGTTGCGAATTTGACGCCGTCACCTTCAATTCCGGTACCTGAAGATGCAGCTTGGTGTCTCGATCTTGACTTTGGCCATTTTATTCATATATTCACGCCTTTTCGTCCAATTAAGTGTCATTCTAGCATTTTGCCTTCAAGAGACCTAAAAACTGAAAAGGAACGAAATTAAGCAGTAACGGATATAAAAGTAGTCGATTAAGGGCTTAAATGACGCCTCAAAAGTGTACCTTTTAGATCCTTATCATGCTCATATAAGATAACATTGCTATTTCCCATATTTACAATATCTGACTCAACGACTTCTGTCAGTTGTACTTTGTTGGGAATCTTTTGCTCATCAACCACATCATATAGTTTTAGTACCTCTGATATGACTAAAGCGTTGGAGGGACAAGAATCTTGAGGTGATGAAACCATGGGAGAAATATTAGCCATGAATATAGTCTGTGTCGTTGATTCATCATCAACATCAGAGTCTAAGGAATCACAGTCAACAACCTAGAAGATGTTGGGATCATTTTATTCCAAATCATACACCGGTTGATCATTCACCTCAGTATCAAACGTGTTGGCATTCCCCTCAGCAAGAAACAACAACTCCTCTTCATCCAACACTGCTCCACTATCTTGTGCCTGCATCAGCAGCATCTTATCCTTGAAGTACGCATCATTTTGTGGATGCTTAGGTTAAGTGAAGTTCCTAGCAATATTTCCTATACCACCACAGTTGTAGCACTTAATCTGTTTGCCTTGACCTTGAACCACTATCCCTCCTCTATTCTGAGCCCCCACATAACCAACTACAACATTTCCCCGTGCAACATTCCTTTGGTTCACATTTTGTCTTCCTTGCACCTTCTGTACCACAACCCTTCCATTTTCCACTTTAGCTTGATTGTATGGGTTAGATGAGGTTCTAAGTTGATTGTTGGTTTTGGGGAGTGAGGTTCTGAATTGTTGAAGCAATAGAGAAACTTGGTTCGAGAGGTTTTCAATCAACATGTCTGTTGGCGTATATCTTGAGTCTAGTTGAATAACCTGATTCTGATTCTGGGAAGATGAGGAGTACTGGTAACCTTGAGTAGGTGATGTTCGAGTGTTTAGCTTAACATTAGAAATAAATGCAAATGAGTCATTTGTTGTGCTTGTTGTTGTAGTTGGATTGCGTTTTTCCATGATCAAACGGTCATGTGCAGCATGCTTCTCATGTTGAAGTTAATAAGCATACAACTGCTCATAGTTCGTATTTCTCAATCCTTTGTTCTGCTTCACCGCGGTAACAAACCGGTTCCACTCAGGTGTCATGTATTTTACGAACTTGGAATTGAGTTGGATATTTGGCATAGTCATCTTAATATTCCTCATACCATTCACAATTTTGTGAAACCTCACATGATATTCTGTAATACTCTCCCCGGGTTCATCTTGAAGTTCTCAAATTCATCCATTTCTTTGCTCTCGATCTTCCTTTGTGGCAGTTCTGAGCCAGGAAAAGCATTTTGACATTGTCCCAAACCGCTTTGGCCGGGTGTTGTGATTTATCGCTTGTAGATATCCTGGGTAGACCTTGAAGGATGATGTTGGAAGCTCGATGTCGAATCATATCTTTTCTTCTCCTTCTCATTGAGATCATCATAAGTCCTTGGTCTATCCATTCCGAGAGTGACACGTCTATCTTCACCAGTTTCAAGTTCATCTCTGGTGGTGCCCATTTGGTACGGACCTTCATCAATTGATTGAATGATGTTAAGACCATTCTTTTTGCCTAAGCAATACAATCGGATTCTCGAAGCCCAAGAGTCATAATCTGTTCTATCCAGCATAGGAGGGCGGGTATCAGACCCAGCAACTTGAACATCATCTGAAATAGTAGACATGATTTCTAAATACACGGGATTTTATAACTCTTGATTAAAACATATAAATCAAATCTTTCGTGAGATTTTACAAAATCAATAGGAAACCGTAGAACCCAAACCGCAATTGTCAAATCTCAAGAGACAAGTCGCAACACACAAACCGCAACTCTTGGTCAAATCTCAAGAAATCAAATCTCAAGTCCTTCAAACCGCAAGAGACGAATCTCAAGATCTTCAAACGCAACAAGAGACGAACCGTAAAGTGCCAAATCTCAACAATCATCAAAACCGCACGAATGACAAATCGTAATAAGGAAAAATCTCAACAATCTTCAAATCGCAAGACAAACAAACCGCAGAAGACAAATCTCAAAGGCTTCAAATCGCAACAAGAGACAAACCGCAAGTCCTAAAATCTCAGCTTGATCAAAACGTAAGCACTTCAAACCGCAAGAACTCAACTCGCAACCAAAGAAAAATCACAGGTACAAATCGCAACAAAAACAGACAAATCGCAAGTCGCTTTCAATCAGGTACAAGTGTCACTATCGTCATTTTTTTTTTCTTTTTAGCTAACTCTCAAAATGAAAGTTTGTCTTTATTATCAAACTGCAACTAAAAAATATTATAATAATCAAACCTCAACACCAAATGTGTCAACTCGCAACACTGATTTACCAAGCCGCAAACAAGAACTCGCAACACTGATTTACCAAGCCGCAAACAAGAAACCTTCAAACCGCTACTTAGAGCACACAAAACGCAACCAAGAACAAAGTTCCTAAACTCACAAATACCATCCAAAACCTCCACAAACAAGAAGAACCAAGCTTTCTAATGACCAAACTAAGCTAATATGATAAACCTAAACAAGAAAGTACAAACAAGTAACAAATTTAACCACTAAATAAGTTTAAACTAATGAAAAACTCTCTAAACTATTCGACTCAAATAAACCTCAATAACCAATCTAAAATTCGAGCACACACAAAATAGATGATCAAACCATGGCTCTTGTTACTAATTGTAAGATATTGGTTATCACAATCCCACAAACACACAAGTATATGGATCGAATATGATGAGGGTTTAGAGAGAGAAAGTAGAGAGAAATGGAAACTTAGTGAGAGAAAATGAAAGTCATATGATTAAGCTCCAACCCTCTACCTTGGAGGGTAGATGATATTTATAGTTTTTACAAGGTACGCCTCCTACGGGCAGTGGATCAGGTATACAGTGGGTAAAGACCCGTCCGTCCTCCACAGTGTTACTTAACTAACTAGTTACTAATGACTAAACGTCTAAGACTACGAACTTTCTAATGCTAACAAATACAAAGGGTAACCGAGTTTTTAACTTACGGATTTACTAAATTCTAACACAACACAATGCCTATATATATATGTATATCTATATACATATATATACATATATATATATATATATATATATATATATATATATATATATATATATATATCTTTATATTATATATAACAAGAGGCATTTGGCATTAATGCCACCTCAATGACACCTCAATGCCACCTCAATGCCACCTAATCATTTTCATGCCACCTAGGCATTATATGTCCACCTAAGCAATTTAATAATCCAACTATTAATCAAACTAATAATTTCGGTTTTAATGTATAATTTATATTAATTTTGAATATTATTTTTTCAAAATTCGTTTTAATAAAAAATGTCATTGGTAAGATTTGAACTTGGGTTGTTTTTAAGAGTAGCATTAATAACTTGTGTGTTTACCAATTAGGCTACAAGTTATTTTGATTATAACTTGGAAAACCAAATTTATAAATCTCTACAACCATTTTGATTAGTTTGAAAAGGAATGTAATTATCTAAAAATATATATATATATATTAAGTAATTATCTCTTTTAAAACTTATTATACATATCTTTTCCTTAAATATAGTTTCACCTTTATCACATACAGAAAAAAATCTCTTTTCCTCAAAACCCTAATGGTGAAAAGAGGTACGTTTTATATAATTTTTGTTAAATAACTTCTTTGATGGCATGTTTTATGGTAAACTGGATACACAAGGTTTATCAAGGGGTGTTTGTTTGATGATGATCCAAATACGTACTAATATTTGAGTTTGTGCAGAAAACCCTGGATTAAACAATGGAGGCCATCAGTTTAATGAGACAAAATTAGAGTCTGATGAAAGAGTTGCGAAGCAAAAGCGAAGCGACTATTAGTGGCTTGGATATTCGTTTGAAGGTTGAAGAACTTGAGCAAGCAGCAGCGATGCAAAAGAACAAATGAGATGGTTGTACATTTTTTCTTATTTTATTCCTAATCATATATCACTATATCCGAACGCTTTGTTAAAATTCATTGCATATTGCATGGCATCCACTCCGAAAACCCTAAACGTTCACATTATATACTTGTCCAAGATTTATGTGTTTTTTATCCATCTTATGATTTCTGTAAGTTTCCTTGCGTTGTTCATGTAACCCTTATACTACTTTTGTCTACTCTTTCTGTATGTTGTATGTGGTTTTGTTATTATTATTATTTTTTTGCTTTTAGTGTTGTGTATGTTACCTGTTTAAGTATGAGAACCAAAAGCAAAGTTGTGCATAGGGCCCATAGGAACAATTTATTGGAACATGATGAGTTTCTTAGTCCTATTGATGATGTGGGTATTGCTGATGCTCTAGCTTATGACTGGAGAACCATTAAGGTATGTTCAAATCTACCTAATTTATTCATATGAGATGACTTATTAAGCAGATTAAATAAATAGTGTGTTTAAATATGTTATGTACTTTATTACAGTTGTAAGGGCGAACCATGGTGGTCATCGAAAACTTATTAATTAGAAACAGACGTGTAGACTAACCAGGAGCATTGGTGATTTTATATTTTGCATTCGAACTACTTACTTCCATTACTCATCATGGTTGCAGGTGCAATTGCATTCGATCATGAAGGGAAAATATGTAGTGTTGACACCGAACTCTATCTATCCTTACAAAAATCAGGTTAGCATATCCATCGTGTGAAGCCGAAATAAGTTTCTTGATCATGCACCACGTGGTAGGTGATTATTTGGGTTACATCTCATCATGAATGCACAAAATTATTCACTTTGCCATCTGAATCCAAGGTTTCGTTAGTACGCTTATGCATACTCAATGCCTTTAGACAAACATCTGAATTTGATTCAGTTGACCGTAATGAGTGAAGAAATCACCTACAAGAAGCATAGAGTCTAACTTACATAAAGCTGAGGTTCGGTGAACGTCTCCACGAGCTTTTGGTGTCATTATCTGTGAAACAAATATACAAAGTTACTAAGATTTATATGTGAAAATGGTTTATAAAGTCGAGAAGGGAACAAGAAGATGCCTCTAATGTCCTTCCGTCACTTGACCTTGCTTAGCAGAATTAATGAACCATATAGTTGGTTGGAGAAAGCAACAGTCCATCTCTATACAATATTAATATTGGCTCTTATTGTATATAATTTGTACATATAATTTGTTTTAAATTGTTTACCCATGTGATGCATGCCCTTTTAACACAGGCTCACTTAGGAACGTGGCAAATGAATCTATGGACAGTGGATGCCTACTTGAATTTGACTCCGTTCTCTTTTGTGTTCATTAACACGATATAATAATCTGAAGTTGCTTATAGAGACAAGTCCCATGAACTCGGGTAAGTTTTTTTATAATGCTTAAATGCTAATGATTGATGTACTAATTTTGTTCAATTATTGAATTCGATTACCACGGGATGGAGTTGTTACGTTAGATCTCGAAAATGACTTTAATGGATCAATATTTAGGCATTTTTCTGATATATTGATAATGCAGTGAGACAGATCTTTCCTACAACATATTTAGTGAAAAATCAGTCAAATCATTGAATGTTTTCTACCTGTTGGATGCTCTTTCTTACTCATATTAAGCAAGAAGTAAAATTGGAAAGCCTCTTTCATTTATCAGGAACTTATTCGAGAAGCTACTCGCGTGCAAGGACAACCTGAAAGCTAATAATATTCTTTTGTTTTATATAATGATTTTAACTTTTATATAATGAGATGTACCCCAAGTTACGTTTGATTTAATGCAGATCTTGGCAGTGTGTTAATATGCGAAAGAATATTCATGCTTAAAGGGTGAGTAACACACTCTACTGTAAATGTGAACAAATAAGCGGGTGTCTAAAAGGCAATACGGTCATTTCGTGTTAATAATTAACTACTTGCTTGAAAGAACTAACGTCTAATACTCCATTTACATTGTGAACCACATTCTTTTTCATTCTGTTGTCTATGTATTCTAAGTGTAGCATTTCCTCAGGATAAATTGGCGGAATCATCCTTAAAGCCGGGTGTACAATCAACTTGAACATTCAATGTGGCTCCATTTTCAGTTATGATGAATAATCAAGTCCAGGGTGATGGTACTCATGTTGAAGGTTAGTCTTTGTGTCTGAATGAATACCAATAAAGTAATAAAGATGTAATGTTGCCAATATGGTCATGAGCACTGGACTTATTTCCTTATGACATTTGTACAGCTTTGTTTCCATAAGTGTGTGACCGATATGTTCCTCCTGTTAAAGTTCTAGACTTTGAGGGTGGTGTCGTTATTGATGGGAACGTGGGAACTACTTCCGGTTGCTTTTGAATACCACCAATTCGCGTAATGTGTTTTCCCACTCCCACTTTCTTTAAATATTGCTATGTATGTTAACCGTATTATTTACGCGATAGCATGTGTAGTAATGTTCCTATCTCTCGCATGACACGCCACGTGAGAAGGGGTGCATGAATTGTCTAAATTTACAAACATCGAGAGACGACGCAGCGCCAAAACAATGGCTTGCGCTCTCGAAGGGCAGTGTAAGCTACACTGCTTTTGGTTATTTTTTTAAATACTTTCCATGTTTATTAAATGCTTATTTCTTTGTCATACTTACTTGCAATAAATAAGGATGGTTACCTTGGGAGTTTCTCTAATTAATGTAAATGCACTGCACTTAAAGCTTATCGACTGCATAGCGAATGCGCTTTAAGCTAAGTATAGTGCTCTGAGCCATGGCCGGGTCAGATTGGTTTGGACAATGATTGATGTAGTTAGCTAGAGACTAATGGTTCAAGGTGGAAATGGTGTCAAGACCATGAGTACAATGGAGTCATTGATGCTTTCCGTTGTATTCTATAATTTTGCCATCTCTCGCATTGGTGCACATATTGAGTGTAAGTTTAAGCTATCATTTTATAAAACAATCTCACAAAATACCACTGTGATACAAAGCGGGATCTAATAAGGGTGTTTGAGACAGCTTATATCAATGTTTATCTATTCGTTAGTTCCTGAAATAAGCTCGAGACATAGATAATCATTGATATAATCTGGTCCAAATGGGGCTTCCTATATGATTCATGAAATTCTGATTAGGATTGTTATGCTATTATTATCAGGTCATCTTGGTCAAGGTATTGCCGATGCTTTTGGTCTTGCTCTGCCTAGAAGCATTTGGCTGCATGATACATGGAATGGCAAGAGAACTTATCTTTCTTCATAATGCATTAAGAAGTTTTTCTTGGTTCATTACACATAAAAGAAGATATTAATATAGTGACAGTACTTTATCTGGTATTCATCTGAAATCTATGGATAAGTGAATAGAAAATTGCATAACATATTAAGTACCGCTTTATCCAGCTGCTTATGCAGCAAGTAACAAAATCATGATTTAAGTTAAGAAATATGCTAATGTAACCATTAAGGATCTTTGTATTCACATAAAACCATTGAAAGTTTTGAAGTTAAATACTCAAAGAGTTATAACAAGCATTTCTCCATTTCTTGCAGATAACAAAGAGCTATAAAGAGCATATCCAAGTCAAGGGAGTCCTAGAGTTGGATTTATGCATGATAAACAGGGTTTGATAACGATCATAGGCTTATGATTCATACTGAGAATCGACTAACTTTTTGGCATATCTTTGAGGGACAATTTTCTAGTTTATGTCCCTGATTTTACCATGAAACTATGAAACAGAACAAAGCACTTATCATGGATACCTACTGATTAAGTTAGCACCTACACAGTGGTAATAAAAGGATAGGAAAAAATATATGGAGCACAATGTATAGCAGACGCAGTTTCGTGACTCCATAATTTACTAGATCACACAGCATTACTTCACAAAAATGCAAAGTCAAATCAGTTGTGGATTTTGAACAAGAAAGCTGCAAATAGCACAACTCTCCACCAAACATATCGATTAATACAAAATTTGACGAAGTTGTGATGTCATAATCATAGCAACTATTACCTAACTGGAACTTCTTTAACATCATTTTTATACACGTAAGATTTCAAATAGCATTTTTGATTTTTAGCATTTTATTTAATTTTTGAATAATGAGTTTTGCTTCAGAACTGTATTCTTGGTGATGGTTGTCTAATGGAACCTGAACCGTCATCATTTCTCGCAATCGGGGATTTAATTTTTGGCTCTTAATCTTTGATTCACCGTGGTATTGAATGTAGTATTTCGTTGAAGAGTTTTGTTTGTCACTTTGTCATTTTTCGACCATTATACCTTGAAAGATGAGTTATATATTTTCATTTGTTTATAAATGCTTTTAGTTGATGTTTGTGCCATGTAAAGTATCTTCGTACCTTCTCTTTGACCTTAACTCAAGATGCCATCCTTAATTCATGTACAATCAATAAACTAATATTTACTAGGCTCTAATCTAATATAATTTTGAAAGTCAATGCTCTAACTATATACCACATTCATTAGAGGTATATCACTATAAAAGGTTTTCTTGGATGTCTTGCATATGCTGGATTATGATTCCGGTGTCGTTATTGGTCAACTAACTGGTCTTTAAGATATATTATGTTAAAGTGGCCAAGATTTTCCACATCAATTCTCATGCCAAACTCTCATATTTAGTCCTTCTAAAGAAGGATCCGAGAAAGTTTACCCATCATGGTCGATATCTTGACCCAGCTTTACCAATTGAAGTACCAGATGAACCAAATGGAGATAGTAACGCAAAGTCTCGTGGACCCTTGACATCACTCAGAGTTACAGCCTCATCCGGTTTTCTTGAAGTTTCCCCGATGCATTTGGGAGAGAAGCTAATAATTTTACTAAGATTAGGTGTGCTAAACAGAGATGTAAGCAATGTCTTAGTCATTTGTCTTTTTAATACATCTTTTGTTGCAAGTCCAAGTGCCTTCCTTTAAGACTGAAAAATGAATACGATCTAATACATTAATCCGATGGTGTTGATGAGTTGAAAGTATTTCTAATTTACCCTTCCTACAGGTTCGCATTGTTCTTGAGGGTGTTGACAAGTTTAGTAATCTGATTGGTTCTGTGTACTACTCTGACGGTGAAACAACTAAGGATCTGGCAATGGAGCTTATCGAAAATGTATGATATATTCTTTAAACTCTGTGGCTATCTTTATTTTCTCCTGTCGTTCTTGAGGCTTACTTAATTTGATCTGTCCATACCTAAACAGATATATTTGTGATCTGATACCTTAAGAAAACGGATTAACTTTTTTGCTTTCTCTACCTTGCTATCTTTCTTTTGTGTAGGGATATGCCAAATATGTCGAGTGGAGTGCAAGAATGATGGAAGAAGAAGTGGAGGAAGCTAAAAAGCTGCAGAACTTCACGCGAAGAAGACTAAGTTGAGACTTTGGACAAACTATGTACCCCCAGCTACCAATTCAAAAGCTATTTCGCACAATTTCACTGGAAAGGTTGGTTTTTCAACTTTCTTACATAATATAACTTTCATCACAAAGCTCACTTTGTTAACTACCCTCTAATGGTGACCAGCGTGAATGAGATATTAGGATCTATCTTTATAGATAGTACGTCTAGCATGTGTTAGGAGTCTTAGTTCTATTCTTAGGAGTCTTAGTTCTATTCAAATACGCATTGTAATTTATTTCATCAGAAATTTTATACAATTCAAACTAATTTAGTTATGAAAGGATACACTCCGATTATCTTTTTATTATAATGAGTCAAACGGTAACATAAAAAAAGATTAGCCAGAAGGAAACATGACGAAGGAGTGATAAGGCCGCAATTGAATTAGTGTGTATTCAGTCCATAAAACCTCCTAGGTACGTATATCATTAAATCATTTTGGTTATAAACTGAAGCATGTTTAAACTTATATATTTTTGGAATCATATGACGCTATCTATCTATAAAATTGGTTGAAGCTATGGACGGTAGTTTGATTAGGTTAACGTGTGTTAGTGACACTTATCATGTTCGCTCTTCGGAAGATATTATCGATAGATCACTCGAGCTGCTTTTAGGATCGTGTTTATGTCACATCCCGATAAGAAAGACTTGTGTGGCGAAGATGTTCATTTCATTTACTCGAATGACCAAGCGATAGGTGTAGTAGATGGTGTACGTGGTTGGTCCGATCCCGTATTATTGTTGGGAAATATACGTGTGAACTCACGTCAAATTGATAGCTAGCAGTACAAGATGTATCCAAGGGGTCTGTTGATCTTGCTAGGACCTTGGATAAAACTTACCTAAATACTAAAGCTAAAGGATTATCTACTGCTTGCATTATCGTGGTTACAAATCAGTACTTGTTAAATGTGGGGAAATATTTGTATGTCACACATATGGTGAGCAAACATGTTGACTATAATCGAATTATACATACTTATTATTGTTCTCTTTATTGATATTATTATTATTATTTGTTTATAGTCAATATAGATCTTCCACTTTTTAAACTAATTTATGTCATCCTTTTACAGGAAGTGGATGTTATTAACTTGGGTGATAGTAGTTTCATTATAGTTGGAGGCGGATGTCTTGTTCATTTTCGGATCACCCGCACAACACCATGATTTTAATTTAACATACCCACTGAAGAACGAAAGTAATAGTGCATTTGCCAATGTTTGTCCACGTTAAAATAATAACCGCTTTATTTTCTTAACTTTTTATTATATGAAATGCAATATCGAATTCAGTTTATCCGTGTCGCAGTTGTATAAGCAAGTTTTTTTTGGGTAAAGGGGAGTAATCCTGCACCCTGGTAAATAGATTAAACCAAAACGTTTGAGTACAGATGGAATGTGGCTGAAGTACCACATTAACCACAAGCTAAAACAGCTTGATAGACAACTAACCTAGAGCTTATGACATGCCAAAAGCTCT
>OU343225.1:180511405-180560757 GCA_910596185.1 Chrysanthemum makinoi
AACTGTGTCGCTAGCACTATTTGAATTGTAAAACTATTTTTTAAAAAACAATATTTGTAAATCTATGTGTCATAACATTACTATGTTTAACACGTTGCACTTTGTTGAGGAGCTCTGCATAGATGATTACCACTTCACCAAACAAACAAAATAATTGTTTTCATGTTCTTTATAACCATGATCTTTGACCATTTGACCGACTAATTTTTGAAAATTTAATCTATTGTTACACTTATTCAAACTGGGTTAAACTTTTTTTTTTTTGATAGTTGATATGACTAATTAAAAATTATTTGCATCTTACAAGAATAAAACCTGAGACTTAAGAAATTTTAGTGTCACAACTTTTTGTCACATTTTCTTTAGTGATATTGGCTATTCAAGTTCTCCTAAATAACGAGTTTCGAATTTTTCTATTAATGAAAAAGCCTAAAATTATTGTACGTGGTACAAAAAAAATAATGCGTTTCATATACACAATTTTTCTATGAATAAGACAAACTTATTGAGTGAGCTACATAGTCTAAAAGTTGTTGTGGTATACAAAAAAGTATCATTGCGATACAATAATCATATTTTCTAATGACACATATATCTTGCTTTCCCACCAGGTAAATTTCTTCTCTCTGAAGGAAACAGATGGAGCTTATTTACAATGTTAAGGGAATTGATATTGACACCATATTTGTTTTTATGAATGCACCATAATTTTTGCATTACAGTTTGTGCCGTATAATATTGTAATGTATAAATTATAACGCATGCATAAAAAAAATTGGTGTGAGTATCAACTCCCCAATGTTAATCTTAAGAAACTTGAGAACCAATGGCAATGAGTCTTAAATATCTAATTGAATTGCGCACCATTACTTTTTATACTGTTTGGAAGAAAGGACACCAATTTTTTCGGAAAGATTTTATCAATTTAAAAAAGGATATGTTATAAGAACCTCTTATGGGTCAACAGTACAACTCGCAAAGCACATATTATAACACCGTGATACATACAATATAATCTTTCAATGCGTGCAGTGATTGAAAACCCCCTTTATTTAAAAATTATCTATATGCTCGTTAATAATAGTTTAGAAAACTACAAAGATTGATTAAATGAGCTAGGAGATATTCTTTGGTTTGTCATGTGAAGACGTGTCATATTCGATATGGTGGAAACTTAAGGTTTTTAAGAGATTGACATGAAAATAACCTAGACGTAGAAAGGTGAATATGTTCTTTTTAAATAACTTAAATTTCTCGTATCAAACGTGTTATGTGATACAATATGAAAAGTGACTATTCATCGGGTAATCAATCTTTTACCCTAAAAAACATATCAACACAAAACAATAAGTAAAGAAGAGATCAAACCGGACACGATGGTTTACAATGGTTTGGTATGAAGCTCCTCTTCACCCTACTTCACTCTCTAAATTTCCTACTCGAGAGTTCCTTTACTAATTCGACACGCTCCATTCTCGGCGGAGAAAACCTAATAATGTCGCTTACAAGTTTACCGATACTAAGTTAGATATTGAGTTCTTCTTCAGGTACAACCAAACTCGTTATGTTTTATGGTCCAGACACAACAAACCTGTTACTTTTGTGTTTTAAGGCCTAAACACGCTAAACATATTTCCCTTATGCTTTAAGGCTTAGACACAATACTTATCTAACCTCTAGTTCGGATTATAGTTGGTAATACAAGAGGTTGCATAGTAGGGA
Source organism: Chrysanthemum makinoi (assembly GCA_910596185.1). NCBI lineage: Eukaryota > Viridiplantae > Streptophyta > Magnoliopsida > Asterales > Asteraceae > Chrysanthemum > Chrysanthemum makinoi. The sequence goes on from OU343225.1 coordinate 180,513,128, forward strand.
TACATGGTAATATATAATATTGATCCAAGACATAGTTGTCTAATATATATAAATAATTAATCTAAATATCAAGAACTCTAAGCTTGACATGGTTGATCTTATCTTTATAAGAAACCTTCAATGGATGAAGATGATAAGAGCTCTAATCCTGTCGTGGTGGATCTTCATATGCAAGTGTGCTTTTGGTGGATGAGGATGACAATAACTCTAAGCTTGTTTTTATGGATCTTTATATGATAATATGCTTTTAACAAATGAGAGTTAGAAGCATTATGATCAAGGGTTAGTTAGAGTTTTAAAGACTTGAGAATATGTGTTTTATATTTTAAAAACATGGTTTGAGTGTGGACTAAACAGTGGCTCAAATAGGCAAAATAGGACTAGTCACAGCACACGAAGAATCCATATATGATCCGTCTGCCCAAACGGATCTGTCGGGGTTTGTATGTAGCCGTTTACAAGTTGTTTTAGTCATGTGTTTTTGTTCTTTTCACAAATGTTCACTTGTTCAAAAGGCTCATGAATGTGTGTTTTTGACTAACCAATAATGTTTGAATTTGTAAGTGTTTATGAAGGTTTGCTTAATCAAAAAACCAAATGGTTTGGTGTAATTACCAAAACGAAATATGCTTTCCCTTAATGGGAGGTTTTTATAAAATAGTCAAATTCAATTTTTAAAAATCATTTATTGAGTTTTTTTATAGAAATGATGCATTTTATAAATTGATGCAAGAGATTTACAAGACGATGAAAGTGTTTTTGTAATGTATATGAAATCTTGCTAGTTGGAAATTCATTCTTATAAGTCATTTAATACGTTTTTACAAAAACGGTACAAGTGTTTAGGATACATTTTATACAATGATGCAAGAGATTTTACAAGACGATGAAAGTGTTTTGATGCAATGTGCATGAAATAAATGCAACTTTGATCATTAGGCTAGTTTGTAAAATCATGTCTATACCTTGCATGAATTGTAAATTGAGGTCCAGAATAGAATAATTGAAATTGTAATACTTAGTGACTCCAAAATATATATTATACATTCATAATGGTTTGTTAGATGTATTGATCATAATACAAGATAAAAAACATATTCGAACATGTGTTGAGGCATAAGAAAACTCAAGATGTCAAAGATGAGAAGTGTTGATGAATATATGTTTTGTCGATTTATGGTTACGAGTAACTTACGCTTTTTAAGCTATATATTACAAGTTACATATTTGGTATCATTAAAATATAAGAGATCGTTTAGATTAAATATCTTCATATTTGCACTAACAATCTCCTTTTTTATGATTTCAAATTATGTAAACCGTAACATATAGTAAAATATAAAAGTTACTCGTCTTACCCGTTTACACTTCATTCTCCCCTTTTGTCGAAACAAAAATGTGGGCACTATGAGCTTGCTTTTACACAACCAGTTTAGACTTCCTTCCCCGTTGTTCAAACTACTTTGGGCTTTATGCTACAATACCAGTTTACACTTCCTTGTCCCCAAAAGGGCGGGCACTCCGAGCTATCTACGCCCTATAGCTCATTACTTCCTTATTATTATTGCTTCCTCTCGTTTATTGCCCTCGTTGTTAGCGAATCCATTGATCAAATTCTAACAAAGGCTTAACATATATTAATTGCAAGTTTTGTGAAACATAATAAATTGATAAGGAAAGAATAGGAACAACATCGTATGTAGGAAAAACATATAGAAAATGTCATTCGAGAAGTAAACTATGTTATTCTTAAGCTCTTGAGGAGCATAAGTGACGAGGAGAATTATAATATAGAAATATCTTAGAGAGTTGATAGGGTTCCAAACTAAGATAAGCTCTTAAAGAGAATAAGTGATATGAAGCAAAACCATGTTAAAGTATGTTACAAACTAGCCACATGTTAGCCTTGTTTTAAATCCACTCAAACAAAGGAAAACGACAAAGTGAGTTAAGTGACTATAAAAATTTATGAATAGATATTGCTATTCGAAGATGCTCAAGAGGCATAACTCGACCGATATCCTAAGGTCTAATTGTTTAACCATTTACACCAAGCGAACAAACAAGAATGAAATTTATTTATTAATCTACACGCCATTAATCTAGGAATGACTTCCTCTAGTTTGTCACTGGGCATGATTTTGAATGACAAGTTTCTTTCTGATATCATTATCTACTAAAGATGATGTTTTGGATTCGGCTATACTTTCATCAAGGGTTATACTGAGAGATTCCACAATCCTCAAGGTTTAATTAAGCATTATGTATGTGTAGGATCCCTTTGTTATCAAATATTCACAGACTAATATTATTTCTAGAAAGAGAGACGAGATGATATTTAGAGAGTGAAATAGTTTAGAGACAGGAAGGAGGAAGCAAAAACACACACAAGTGCATGTGAAGAAATGAATAACTTCCATACCCTCTCCCTTGGTGGGAGAGGGTATTTATACTCAGATAGAAGGCCATTATGGTCCAGACGCTTAATCAAGAATCGGGTCAAGACCATTAAGGTTCCTGGTGGGATTTGGGTTGTTTAATGGACGAGCATTTGTTCTTATTACATGTTACACATTTTTTTAACTATTACACGACTCGTTAACCTAGGAATGATCGCCAATTTTAATTCTAAGTTGGTATTAAAATAGATGATCATGACCATATTTCAAGGTATAAATACCCCTCCTAGCATGTTAGGAGGGTGTAGAAGTTTCATTTTATGCAATAGACTTTCACACATTAATATGTGTTTTTGCTTTCACCTTTCTCTCTAAAACTTCTCTCTCTCCGTCTCTCTCTCTCTCTCTAGATATTGTATTTGTATGTGAGTCTTAATACCAATGGGATCCTACAATTAGTATCAGAGCCACATGATGATATTGGGTTGATTACATAGCTTAGATTAGTGTTTAAGTAGAGTTTTTAAGGAATTCATGACCAAAAACTAGCTCTAAGAACTTTCTAAGATCATTTTTTAGATTTTACAGTTAGAATTGATAAATTTGTTATTTTTATGTTATTTTAGGTCATATTAAGAACATCTATCAAGACAAAATTGAAAAACAAACACCAGATAAGAAGTTATAGGTGAATTAGGGAGAAAAGCTATGTTTTCAGTTTTTCTCGGTAGCTTTTGAATTTTCTCAGTACATTGAATTTTTTCGGTACATTCCAAAAATTTATAAAAAAATATATCTAGAGTATTGTTAGTTTTGTTCGGTGAAAATATTCGATGGTTTTGGTTAATAGAATTTCTAGGTAGATTAAAAAAAATTTCGGTAAGTTAGAAATTACTCAACTTACGTGGAATCGAGAACTGTGGTAACCGAGACACATTGGACCTCCATTATCTTATTATGTGGCACTGAGAACATTTTGTGAACCAAGAAATTTTTACTATTCCCTACCGAGAATCTAACAACCTAAAAAAGTCGACACCGAGAACTTTTAGTCAAACTAAGAACTTACATTTTATAAGGAACCTAGAACAGTGACAACTGAGAAACCCTTTGGGCACCAACAACTTAACAAATTGAAAAAGTCAATACTGAAAACTTTAAGTCAAACCAAGAACAGTAACTACCAAGAACTTTTATCACCGAGAACTTTTCATTTAACTAATTGATGAGTGTAAAAACATGCTTTTCTCAGGGGTCATTTAGCCTCGAAACTCGTACATATTTGATCACTATTTCCATGAATCGTTTCTATTTTAGTTTTAGGTACTTGGGAAGCAAATGCTGGAAATTGAAGTGTTTTTGGCTCATTTGGATGAGAAAATGAAAGATACGACTGAATCAATAAAAAGTCCCTAAGAAGGAGGTGGAACGGCATCACAGATATAACGTGACGCTGTCACTTGAAGAATTACGAAGATGATCCAGTTATAAATTTTATAAGTGACGCTTCAGAAGATTGTAACAGTCTAGAGCTGACGGCATCATAACTAGAACAATGAAGAATGAAGGCGTCACAACCCTTAAGGTGAAACCATCACAACTAAGTTGGTGGAATTCATGAAACCCTAATGATGGCGATCTGACGGCGTCACACTTGTAAAGTGACGTCGTCACAGTTGTAATACTATATATTTTTTTTATAGGATTTTCATTATGTGTGACACGTATTGGTAAGACTTTCGAGAGACCTTTTGGTGCATGAATTTGTCAGCTATTGTAAGGGTTTTTAGCCCCTAAAAACTCCATGTTTTATTGAAGATAAGTTATTTAATCTTTAATCATTATAATATGTCTATGTGTTGTGTGATTAATTATTTATCTTCTATTCTTTTTAACATGCTAGGCTAGATCTATGAGTGTTTGCTTAGGATTGAATGAAACCTAGTTGTTGATTATTGATTATCGTCTCTTATTTAATTAGTTGTTATCGCTTTAGGATGTAAGGAATTATATTTTGTAAAAACAGACTTAAGTATGTTTAAGTCTATTTAGAGTTAATTCTTAGTATTAGTAGTTAAGTCTGGTAGGCCAGAATTAAGTCTGTTGATAGTTAAGTCTGCCAGTACTAATGGTGTTAAGTCTGGCAGAACTAATAGGTGGTAGTTAAGTCTGTTTGTGATAAAAACAGAATAGTTTGTTAGAGTTATATTAGGAATAGATATGTACGCGTAGAGATATCTTTATCCTTCTACAAGTCTTGTAGAATTAGGGTTTCCTTGGCGTATAAAAGGATCCCTAAGGTATTAGGTTAAAGTACGAGTTGTAAGCTTTAACCTTAAGAAAAATGAATATTAGAAAATACAAAGTTAGTTATTCCTTGTGTTCTTCATACTTAGTGTGTTAAGATTCCGCATTAACACATTAAGATATTGTTAAGAGTTCTTCATATAACAAGTTTGGATTTATTCAAGTTTGTTATAAGTCATTCAAGGCTACTTAGATCCATAAACTTTTGGACCTATAAGTGGTATCAGACCCTGTAGAAGGACACTGTTACTGAAGATACATAAAAGCAAATACTCATTCCAACCAGAAAAACATCAATCATGTCTGAGAGACTAAGTGAAAAGGCAACTGAAACCTACTCTGAGCATCACAGTGATGAAGAATCCAACCATGAAGAAGGAGCGGATGACACTCAAACCAAACCAACCCAAATCACTAACACCACAAACATCTCCAACATGAAGCTTCCACCACTAAAGAAAGATGAATATGACATCAGGGCAATGGAGATGGAGCATTACTTAGAGTACACAAAAAATGAAGTTTGGAAGGTGATACAGAAGGGTAACTCTAAAAAGAGAGTTACTAAAGGAAAAGATGGCACTTATATTGTGTTGCCACCTGTCACTGCTGCTGAGATCCTTGCTGTAGATAAGGAGAGGAAGGCCAAAAGCATCCTGCTGATGGCACTTCCCAAGGAGCATATCAGACGTTTTCATGGGATGGATGATGCTAAAGAAATATAGGAGGCAATCAAGGTTAGATTTGGAGGAAATGACAACTCTAAGAAGATGCAAAAGGCTGTTTACAAACAGCAATTTGAGGCTTTTACTATTTCTAGTTCTGAAGGATTAGAGAACGGCTATGACAGGTTTCAACAACTTTTGTCACAACTGGAAGCCCATGGTGTTGGTGTTTCTGATGAGGTTGCAAACCATAAATTCCTCAGATCTTTGCCAAAAGACTGGTCAAGTCTGGCAATGACCATGAGACCAGACCTGAAATTGACACCATATCAATTGATGATCTATACAACAACCTAAGGGTGTTTGAACAAGAGATCAATAATGTGTCAAAACCATCCTCTTCTAGCTCTCAGAATCTTGCCTTTGTATCTCATGGCAAGAACTATACTAACCAGGATAAGTCCGGTAGTAGTTATAGTACTTCCTCAACAAGTACAATAGAAAGAGGGGCACTTGCAGGAGTTGCTGATCAAGTTATCTACTCACTCTTTGCTAGATCATCAGAAGAAATAGACTTGCTCAATGAAGATCTGGAGTAAATCAATAATGATGACATTAAAGAGATGGATATTATTTGGCAAATAACCATGATAGCTATCAGGATGAACAGGTTCTTCAAGAGACATGGAAGGAGAGTTCGCTATGATCTAAAGACTCCAGTAGGCTTTGATAAAAAGAATCTTGAGTGCTATAATTGTCATCAAACTGGGAATTTTGCTAGGGAATGTAAGGCTCCTGCTGCAACTGATAGGAAAAAGAAGGAGTCTCCTTATCTGAAGAAGGAAGCTGAGAAGAAGGAAGATCTAAAGGTTGGGCTGCTGACTATGGATGTAGGTGCTATCAACTGGGGAGAGCATGCTGAGGAATCTACCAGTCACTCTAATTTCATGGCCACTGGCTCAAACAGTGAGGTATCTATATGTTCAAAACTAAGTGTCGATTCATATAATCTAATTAAAACACAAAGTGATGAACAATTAACTTAGTTAAGAGAGCAGGAAGTTCAAATTCTAGCCTATACCAATGCTGTAAAAAACCTTAGAAACACAAATCACAAATCATCAAAAGCAAAATTCATCTCTAAATGAAAAATTAATGTTTCAAGCTAATGAAAATTGTGCTAAAAATGAAAAGCTAAGGAAATATAGAATAATAGGTATGAAAGCTCAACAGGAAAGAGATGAGCTGAAGAAAATAGTTAAGTCTTGGGGAGAGTCTTCTAAAAATCTACACAAGTTAATTAACTCTGGTATAAGTTCTAGTTGTAAATTGGTCTTAGGTTATCAAATTCAATCAAATAGTGAGGTGTTGAGCTATGAAGAAGAGATGAAACCTGGTGTTTTTGGTAGTTCATAAGAAGACAGTGTTGGCAAACCACTTTATAATAGATTTATTAAAAATGATAATTATAAAGGAGTTCCACCACCACTTAATGAAGACTACACACCAAAACCTGAACAACAATTTGATAAGTCTTTATTTGATTACAGCAAAATGAGAAGTCCTAGAACAGTTGCCTCCAAAGACTACTCTATTGAATTCTCTGCCTGTCAATTCCATGACAGTAAGGGATTCCGTGATAAAAAGTTCTGAAACTAGTGTCTCAGAAGATAAAACCAATGAGTATTCTTCCTGTCAATCCAATGACAGTGAGAGACCCACTGAAACTATCTCTGAATGTTCTTTAGAACTTAAGTCTGAACCCATAAGGATTTCTAAACCTGGTTTAAACAATGAGACTTATGTGCCAAAACAAGCTGAGTCTGTCAAAACTTTTGTGTCTAAACCAGAAAGTGTTAAACCTAGTTGTGTCCAAACCCCTAAGCAATAGGTCAAACCTGAGACACCTTAAGTAGACAAAAAGAATTGGAATGGGTTAATGCAAAGAGAATTTGGGGATGGATACTCTTTCACAAAGAAGAGTTGTTTGTGTGTGGAAGCCTAAGTCATTTAATCAGATAATGTGACTATCATGAGAAAAAAACGGCTAAGGAAGCTGAGTTAAGAAAGAAAATGGCTGGAAACACTTGGAATGGGGTAGTTAGACCAGTGTGGAATAATAAAAATAGAATTAACCATGAAAATCAGTTTGTCACAAGACCAGTACCTATTAATACTGGTAGTACTTCTGTTAATTCTGTTAGGCCAAGGGTGGGTACAGGTGTACAAATTAATTTTGGTAGGCACAACATTAATACTGATAATATGTTTAGAGTTAATATTGGTCATGTTAAGGATGGTCAGGCTAAAGTTAATTCTGGGTATATGAATGTTAAATCAAAACCTACCAGTCCTTCACCCAGTCCCAAGTTTAGAAAACCACAGGTGAACCAGCTTAATCAAAGACTTCATTATGGTTCTCACTCACCTGTAAGAAGACCCTTAGATTATAATGCAGCTAAACTATTTCAATCTTATGCTGCAAGGGGTAATTGGGGGACTTCTGTTAAGCCCTCAGCAGGTTATGCTCGGAGACAGACCAAACCACACTCCAAGAATAATAGTGGACCATTTCCAGCTTATACTTCGAATTCTCAAGGTCCACAAGGCAGACCCAAGCCTCTACAAGCCTGGGTCCCCAAGAGAAACTAATTTCTCTTTTTGTTATGCAGGAACATCCACACCAGAAGTTAGGAAGCAGAGGAATTGTTGATAGTGGATGCTCTGGGCATATGACTGGTAACAAGGATCACTTTGAGGAGTTTGAGGAAATTCAAGGAGGTTCTGTTACTTTTGGTGGTAGCAAAGGCTACATTACTGGTAGAGGTAAAATTAAAGTGGGCAATTTAGAATTTGATAGTGTCTCTTTTGTAAAAGAAATTGGCACTTTAACCTTTTCTCAATATCACAAATTTGTTATAAGCAGCAAGGTTCTTTTTTTACTGAAACTGAATGCTTTGTGTTAACTTCTGACTTTAAGATGCTTGATGAGAATCAGATACTTCTTAAGGTCCCAAGACAGAACAAATTATACAGTTTTGATATGAAGCCACCTCCTGCTGTCAAAGGTGGTGCATGTTTGATTGCAAAAGCCTCACTTGATGAGTCTAAATTATGGCACAGAAGGCTTGGTCATATCAATTTTAAAATCTGAACAAGCTTGTATAGGGAAACCTAGTTAGAGGTCTACCTAATAAGAAATTTAAGAATGACCACACATGTGTTGCTTGAAATAAGGGAAAGCAACATAGGGCTTCTTGCAAGGAAAAATTTGTTAGATCTGTTACTCATCTGCTTCATACCTTGCATATGGACTTATTTGGCCCCACTTCTCTTAAAATCATTAATCATGCTAGCTATTGTCTTGTCATCACTGATGATTGCACCAGGTTCTGTTGGGTATTCTTTTTGTCTACTAAGGATGAAACTACATGAATCCTTCAAGCTTTCATTAGGCAAATAGAGAACTAGCAGAATAAAAAAGTTAAGATAATTAGATCAGACAATGGCACAGAGTTTAAGAACAGGGAGATGCTTGAATTTTGTAGAAACAAGGGCATTAAAAAAGAGTATAGCATTACAAGAACTCCACAACTGAATGGAGTTGCTGAAAGAATGAACATGACCCTCATTGAGGCTGCAAGGACCATACTGGCAGATTCACTCTTACCAATAATTTTTTGGGCTGAAGCAGTGAATTTTGCTTCTTATGTGAAGTCTCAACAAGCATTAAAGCTTTTTAAAGACAATTGGATGTCATTAATCAAAGACATAGGAGTACAGTATCTACAACTACTCCTATGAGTACTAACAACATTAAGTTTGGCAGTGTATTTGGAGCAGACCCTGAACCCACCACTACCACAACTAATTCAATTAATTCTGGTAGTCTGCATATTAATAATGGCGTGCAAAATTCCTTTCACACAGATGACCATGATGATTCAGACACGGCAGAGAATGAGATCTATGACAGGCCAGATGAGGAAATCTTTGAAGCAGCTTCTTATGATGAAAATGGTGTGGTTACTGATTTCAACAATCTGCCTCTTGAAATTGATGTCAGTCCCACTCCTACTCTTAGGATTCACAAAATACATCCTAAAGACAACATAATTGGTGATCCTACATCAGCTGTTCAGACAAGAAGCAAAGTCCAGAAACTCTCAGGACCTCATGCATTAGTAGGTCACATTCAGAAGCAGCAAAGAAACAACCACAAAGATCAACAACATTGTTTGTTTGCTTGCTTCTTATCTCAAGAGGAACCTCTCACAGTAGCTAAAGCATTAACTGATGAGAGTTGGATAGAAGCCATGCAAGAGGAGCTGTTTCAATTTGAATTGCAAAAGGTATGGGTTCTGGTGGATCTACCATATGAGGCTAAGGTAATTGTTACAAAGTGGGTATTCAGAAATGAAAGTGATGAAAGAGGAGTTGTTGTTAGAAACAAGGCTAGGTTGGTAGCCCAAAGGTATAGACAGGAGGAAGGGATAGACTATGATGAGGTTTTTGCTCTTTTTGCTAGAATTGAAGCCATTAGGTTATTTTTTTCTTGTGCATCATATATGGGGTTTATAGTCTATCAGATGGATGTTAAAAGTGCATTTCTATATGGCACTATTGATGAGGAGGTTTATGTTGCTCAACCTCCTGGTTTTGTTGATCCAGCTCATCCTAGGAGAGTTTATAAAGTCATTAAAGCATTATATGGGCTTCATCAAGATCTCAGAGCTTTGCATGCTACACTCTCCACTTTCCTTGAACATAATGGATATGGAAGGGGCACCATCGACAAGACACTATTTATCAAAAGAAACAGGAAGGATATAATGCTTGTACATGTCTATGTTGATGATATCAGTTTTGGTTCTACCAAGAGATCTTGGTGTGATGATTTTGAGGCATTAATGAAGAGCAGATTTCAGATGAGTTCTATGGAAGAGCTCACCTTCTTTCTTCGATTACAAGTCAAACATAAAACAAATGGGTTATTTATCTCTCAGGACAAGTATGTTGCTGATATGTTGAAGAAGTTTGATCTTGTGAATATAAAATCTGCTGTTACATCCATGGAGACCAAGGTGCCATCGACAAAAGATGAGAAGGCTGCTGATGTGGATGTCAGACTATACAGATCCATGATAGGTTCTTTAATGTATCTGATAGCGTCTAGGCCTGATATTATGTATGTTGTGTGTGTTTGTTCTCGTTTTCCGGTTACTCTAAAAACTTCACATCTTCATGCTGTGAAAAGGATTTTCAGATACCTTAAGGGAAAACCTAATTTGGGCCTCTAGTATCCTAGAGAATCATCTTTTGACCTGGAAGCTGTCTCTGATAGTGACTATGCTAGGGCTAGTATGGACAGGAAATCCACAACAGGAGGTTGTCAATTTCTTGGAAGAAGGTTGATTTCTTGGCAATGCTAGAAGCAAACAATTGTGGCTTCCTCCACAACTGAAGCTGAATATGTAGCTGCTGCTAATTGTTGTGGACAAGTACTTTGGATCCAAAATCAGATGTTGGATTATGGGTTAAACTTCATGAACACAACAATCAACATTGATAATGAAAGCACTATCTGTATTGTTAAGAACCCCGTCTATCATTCTAAGACCAAACACATAGAGATTAGGTATCACTTTATAAGGGATTGTTTTGAAAAGGGTCTCATAAGGTTGGAAAAGATTCATACTGACCACATTGTGGCTGATCTGTTGACCAAAGCATTTGATGGCCCTAGGTTCAATTTCTTAGTGGTTAACATTGGTATGGTAAACCCGTAGCTACATTTAAGGGGAGGGTAAATGTATAGTATGTATAGTTACTTAGCAGATTTAATCGGATTTTAGTTCTGGTAGTTAAAACTGGTAGCTTCAAGATTAAGTCTGGTCCTTAATTTTGGTCGTTAAATCTGTTACCATATTTTATGGGGTGATAATTATCTTTCTAAACTTTAAATTTATTCTTTTTCCAAAGATAACTCTTTCCAAAGATAATTAAAAGCCTACCAGTATATATACTCACAATGCCTCTGCTTTCTCATAAAGGTTTCAAAACAGAGTCAGTTGTGTTCATCTATATTCTTTGTGTCATCATGGTTTCTACAGCAGAATGTGCAAAGGATGTGCAGCTTAATGAATTATTGGCTTTATGTGCTACTTTGTATTCCAAAGTACAGGCGTTAGAGGAAGATCTTGAATCCACTAAACTCATCTTGGGGTCTCAAGTACACGCATTGGAAGAAGAGGTTCAGAACTTGAAGACCATTCAGGGAGTCTTTCTTCATGAGCCGGCTACCTCTCAAGCATTTGTTCCTGATGCTCTTGATTTCAAAAATTATTCCAAACAGGGGAGGAACACAGACTCATACCCAAAGAAGGTGGTGATCCAGACTCATGATCCAATTGTAACTTGGGAGATTTACAGGGATAAATTTTGGAAAAGATTGGAAGGTAATTAGATTTAGTGGAAAGTTTGCTATGTACAAGAATCTTGAAGATTTGATAAAATCTTATAATCAACAAGATTTGGATACTTTATGAATTTTGGTTCAGTAGAAGCTTGAGATTGCTAAAAGATCAGATGTGAAAGAGCAAAAACTCTGGGCAGAACTTCAAAGACTATATGAACCAGATCCGAAGGATGTCTATTGGAATTTTTCATGTCAAGATGTTAGAGTTTCATGGAAATCCACTATGTGCTGAAGTACTTCAAGTGATGATACTTTCAAAACTTCAATAGGAAAAGGAATATGAGATTGTTGAAAAACTAATCCAAAGGATATGTGATCAACTGTTAGCCAGAATATGTGATCAGATTGATGAAGAGACAACAACTAAAAGGAGAAGAATGAGGTAATTTGTTCGAAAGAATTTGTATGCTGTTGTGCATTATGTTTGTAATAAATGGATTTTGAGGGGTTTCACTTGGTGAAAGTACTTGATACTGTTACAACAAATGGTTATCAGTTCACCATGTCTAATACACACAAGAGCTAACTAATCCATGAGCAAACGGCTCTGGTAAAGATATCTCAAATCTGTTTATGGCTGACAATTTTCCAAAAATTGTATGCTGCTCAACTCATCATATATGTGTAGATGAAGAGTTGGCTAACCCACAAGTTAATGGCTTGTGGGAAAGGCAGTGGAAAAACATGACTAGTCCAAAAGGGTACAACTTTTGGTAAAGACTAATCAAATCTGTTGATAGCTGCTAGTTTGCTAAAAATCAGATGGTTATCAATGTACCATGGTCTTATACACAAAAACATTAGCTACTCAAATAGTAATGGCTAATTGGTGAAGAGACATCAAATCCATTAATTTTCTATGATTCACCTCTCACAGGAGTTAACCTACCTGGAAGTGATGAGAATAGTATGAAACTTTTATGATTTGATGTACATTCAGTCAAAGATGCAGAAAAGACCATGGAGTGCTAATGAATTACTGATACAATGCTGCACATAACACACAGAGGGGAAATCTCAAAGATGTAGCTCAAGGATAATTCCAAGATCCCCAGGAAAGACAAAAGAACTTGAAGTTCACAAGTGAAGATCAAGTTAGGGGTGGATTGTAGGGAATTATATTTTGTAAAAACAGATTTAATTATGTTTAAGTATATTTAGAGTTAATTCTGGTAATATTAGTAGTTAAGTATGGTAGGCAAGAATTAAGTCTGTTGATAGTTAAGTCTGCCAGTACTAATCGTGTTAAGTCTGGCAGAACTAATAGTTGGTAGTTAAGTCTATTTGTGATAAAAATATAATAGTTTATTAGAGTTATATTAGGAATAGATATGTACGCGTAAAGATATCTTAGGAAGAGATATCTTTACCCTCTTGTAGAATTAGGGTTGCCTTGGTGTATAAAAGGATCCCTAAGGTATTAGGTTAAAGTACGAGTTCTAAGCTTTAACCTTAAGAAAAGTGATTTATAGAAAATACAAAGTTAGTTATTCCTAGTGTTCTTCATACTTAGTGTGTTAAGATTCCGCATTAACACATTAAGATATTGTTAAGAGTTCTTCATATAACAAGTTTGGATTTATTCAAGTTTGTTATAAGTCATTCATGGCTACTTAAATCCATAAACTTTTGGACCTACATAGGAGTTGAGAAACTGGCTAGATCTTAGGATGCCTGCTTCAACGTCTGCTCCATTATAGTGAAGTAGATGGTTTGTTCGTTATATCTATTGCGTGAATTGCGGTCGCTGACATTAAGAGTCTTAATGAGTCCTATATATTCTTCAACTTTGGGAATTACGGTCGTTGACATTAGGATTCTTAACGAGTCCTATACATTCATAGAGTTGGTGCATTTGGCACCTTCTTGCGACTGATATTAAGGAATGTAACGCGCTAATTAAAACAAGGAGGTGACAATTAGACTAATCAATAGGATATAACTATGGAGTATTAAGATCTAAGTAAACACATTTACTTATCATACGAGTTCACCAATTTACTTATCCGAATAATTAGTTTAATTTAGTTTTAATTAGTGTAATTAGTAGTTATAAAACCAAACTCTTCAAACCCCAATATTTTTACTTTGCTTTCTAAAAAATAAAAAAAATAAAAAAAATAATCATCCCTCAACCTTTAGACTTAATTCATCATACATTTCAAGCCTTCCCAATATTATTCCCCTGGAGAACGATCAATCCCCCGTGTGTCTTACCTTTACTACACTACAATAGTTAGGTACTCAGCCTAGGAGGATTGTATAACTTCGTGTGTTCACAATTATCCGTATCAAGTTTTTGGCGCCACCGACGGGGAATAGTTTAGGTTTTGATTTCTATCTCGTTTAGGTCTACTTACTAGATTCCTATCAAGTGAGATTTTTTATTTTTATTTTATTATATTTCTCGTAGTCTATCTTTTCTTTGTTCCCTTTGTTCGTAAAACTTTTCGTTTGCCACCATGGTTAATGAGATGCCTTTTCACTAAGAACAACCACACCAAGAACAACCAAACCATGAAAAACCACACAGAGACCCACCAAACCCACCTCGATCCTGTACTCTAGGTGAGTACTCCAAACCAAGCCACCAAGGCTATCGAAACACCATTGAGTTCCCCAAGAATCCAAAATGTCTCCCTGCGATCCGACACCATCCGGTTGGTGCAAAATGGATGTGCATTCCATGGATTTCATTCTGAAGATCCAAACCAACATATTAAGGACTTTATTAAAATCATTGATTCTATTGACCTTAATGTTGATACTCGAGAGAAGACGCAATTGCATCTCTTCCAATTCTCTTTACGTGATCAAGCTAGCAATTGGTTTGAGCGTCTGCCCGCAGGATCCATCTCGACTTGGGATGATCCTACTTCTCGTTTCCTAGCATAATTCTTCCCACTGGGAGAACTACTAAGTTAAGGAATGACATTTTGATGTTCCAACAACGTCAAGGTGAAACACTTTACGAAGCGTGGACCCGTTTCAAGGACTTACTCCAAAATGTCCCTCATCATGGTATTGATCTTTGGCTCCAAATATAATTTTTCTATGATCATGTCAACTACTCCACAAAGCAAACCATTGACAATTTGGCCAGTGGTAAGTTTCATGACAAGAATGCGAAAGAATTGTGGGGTATTATAGATGATCTCCCCCTCTATGACAATGAATATTGGAACGACCCTCGCATGTTAAGCAAAAATGTAAAGGCAATATCCTTGCCTTCTAATGTCTCAAGCATTCCCGATCGTAGGATCATCGAACTTGAAAATCAAGTTAAATTCTTGATGAGTTCCTACAAAGCTCCTAAACCTTCATGTCAAGTAAACAAAATCACTTTCTCATGTGAATTATGTAGTGGTCCCTATGACACTCGTGACTGTATGGAAATCCCCGTACAAGCTTTTGCAGATTATGCGTCCTCTCGTACCGACGGAGTGGGAGGTAAGTGATTCACTATAAATACTGGAACTAGAAATTTTAATAAAGCTTATAAAGCATGGAAGGACAACCCAAACTTCAATTAGAGTCAAACTAGAACCATTTCAACAAATGACTCCCAACCACTCACTTGGTCTTAACATTACAACTCATTTAACAAAAACACTTATAACTCCCATCCCAATCAAAGTGGTTTGAGATCGTCCCAAGGGATTTTTGGTGATTTTGATTCACTTAAGACAAGAAGGTTTGTCAAGCCTCCTACAAAAATTTGTTAATCTAGCAACCAATTAAAGAAAACATACACTTGTGTGCAAGTCATAGCTAATTCTATAGAGTGTTCATGATAGCTTGGTGTAAACTTGAAGTAATGCACAAATCATAAGCAAACGGTTTACAATCAATGGGTCATGTCATGTAAGAATCATTCGTAGAATACAATCACATAGTTAATCCTTTCGGCCTATTATCCAATTCGATTATTCTTTTGAAATCTATTTGTTTGACGATTGTTCTTATCTAACTTGTTCTTACAAACCCTTTCAACCATATTCGTGATGAACTCAGTTCAAGTCTATTTCAATAATTACATATGACGAGTGTTAATCAACATATCCCATACTAGTTCGTGCACAAACGTTTTGGAATAAAAACATTAGGAGAAATCTTTTCGGCCTTTTATCTTTTAAATTTTATTACCAACTAATTAAGCAAGACTAGATTTTATCTCAACAAGAAGAATTCTCATGCATCACATAGATAAGAACACTCAAACAATTGTTTACATCTTACACACAAGTAAATCCAAGAACAACTCTATCATAACAATCATAACAAAACACAAGTAACAAACATAACTTTAATATAACTCACAAAAATAGAAATTCATTGTAAAGTAACAAAGTATACCTAGATTTGGATTAAAAGAACTTAATTCATGGAACTATAGCAATCACACTCCTCCAATCGCCTGAGCAAAACCGTAACAACTCCAAAATACTACCAAATGATTAAGACTTGAACTCAATACACTCCTGGACGTTTTACAGTTACTATAGGACTTTTGGGCTGAATAAAAATAGTTAGTAATAGCTTTGGTGTAAGACTATTACTCTCAAGATTGTGTCACACCTAGTACATAAGTCTAGGTTCATTATATTGCATGAGATACCCTTCTAAGACAAGTAAAAATGTCCTCCAAGATTTAATAACTAAAAATGATTGGACTATAATGATTAAAGGAAATTAAGACTTCAATAAATGCAAGAATTTCTAACAGCAGAATGTCCAGCTGATCGGCTACGGGAAGCAACCGATAGGCTCCTCCTTTTATCCAACATCCACCCGATCCGGTTATGGGCACCGACCGATCGGCTGGAGTCCATCCATAAAGTAGTTTTTCCTTTTTCTTATTTCGGCTCGATGCATGCTTTTCCTTTGCTTTCGGAACTGATTTCTTCAATAGAACTTGATAGTTTATTGGTGTAGAAACTCGTAAATCTTCGTTCTTCAAATCATTTAGTCCTCGCATGGTTTCTTCTTTCACCTCTTTCTATGGAATTATCCAAATGTGCATAAATTCATCATTTTCAACACTTTTCTTCGTCTTTTCCGATACCTGGCTACATTCACATACAAATACACTATCTTTGCAATTTTGAAACTTTGTAGAAATATAACCAATTATCATGCACAAAACTAACGACAACATGACTAAAAACGTGCTCATTCTAAGCGTTATCAATGAGATTAAAAATTCCTTATGCTAGAATAAATCAAAGTTGAACACCTCACGAAATGGGAAAAAACACTCATACTCTCTCTCTAATCTAAGTGTCAATTTCGGGGTGATCACTCAATGTACAATCATAGCATGTATTCTATCATAAGCTTGGCGGTTACACAAATCTCCACCACTAGAGTTAAGGTCTAAACAATCTCGAAGGCAATATGGGTGAACACATCATGAGGTTAAGGGAGAATTTTCATTACTAACGTACCATGGCAAAGTGGACAAAACCAATGATACATGACCAAATCCATGGCCAAGAAATCAATGATTGCTAGCTTCATCACCTAGACACGCTTCTTGACTAAAGGGTAGGATAAGACATGGGAAACAAATGGTATAAAATGAAAAATAACAAAAAAATAGTCTTAACCTATAACCAAGTTCTCACCACCCACAGTCCATTTAAAGTTCAAGCTTTAAGATAAAGAAACCGGATCATGATGTATCAAGTAAATGTGTCATTAGCGGATGTCATGATGAGCACAATACCTGTTCTTCAAAATGTTGGTGTAATCACCACCAACTTAAATTTTTAAATGTGACCGAGGTGGCCTCCTCGATGCTACTATCTAGTAAGCTCATAACATAGTGCTTATAACATTGCACTTTAATAACATAAACTAATAAATAATAATTTTATTTGAATCATAACTATTACAATAAAAAGATAAAATGTATGCTTCAAATGAATATATATGGAGAATATGGGGGATCTTCAGTGATCTTCAAATGTATGTCTTTGACATAGGCGTGATTCCCGAACCTCTCTACTCAAACCTCAAACTTGGGCAAACAGTGACTTCCCGACCATAAACTAAGACTACACGGTAGGCTAAGGTGAATAGGTGTAATGAAACAAACATGATAAGGGTATGAAATGAAAAGAATGGCTCGGAAGGGTGTATCTAGGGGTATCTTGTACTAAAGATGAGTGCAACAAAAGGGTTTAACATGGGGGTCGAATAGTCAAGGTGAGTAATTGATAAACACACATATATAACATATTTGGGTGATAATCCTAAAATATTGCCTTCTCGAATCGATTGTTCCATATATATCAAGCTAACTCGACACACCTCGTCTATGCTCTCGAAATGATGCAAAGGCCAAGTTCTAAAGTCTACATACTACCGGCACACTCATAATTTTGGTGGATTTGGGTAAATAAGTGGAAATGGATATGCTAAATCTCACCATGGAATTCAATGTTTATAGTGTGCTCGGTTAAGGTCTAATCTAGTTAGGTTAATAAAAACATGTCAAATATTTAAAAATGGCATAATTTTTCAAAATAAACTAGAAAAACGAGGGAAATTAAGTTCAAGTAATAATTCTACTCCCGTCCCCCCACTTGAAATGTAAAAAGTCCCTTTTGTACTAAACATGAAATATAGGTGAATAGAAAGTAGAATTAGAGCGAGAACTTCCATGAAATTTGCTCTTAAAATGAAAGAAAGCCCACGTTGAAGAATCGTGCCTTCGTTTTGTATCCTTGAGCAAACTTCAATCCCTGAAATCAAAAAATACTGATAAGCATAATTCTAAACACAAAAAGGAAAAATAAGAAACAAATATAACCTAACTCACTTTAATAGGAATCACGGTTGCATTTAGCGTATTCAACAAGCCTTTTAAACCACTTGGTATCCTAAGTGGATGAGTGAAGTCTCGTAAGGGATTACAGCGGACATACCCACAAAGTTCATTTAGAACTAATACAAGGTTATTGTGTAAATGTTAAAAATTTTAAGCTGCAGGATAAGTTACGGCGTAGTCAAATGAATGAGTGACAACGTAATTGTTTTGAACCTTGAAATATTCTAATCGAAAGATAGGTTACGGCGTAATAATATAGGAGAGTTACGCCGTAACTGGTTGAAAACGAAAACACCATATGATGGCCGACTAGTTTTAAAATATAGAATGGATAGTTCACTTTTGTGAATCGGCGATTATGATATCCAGAGGAACTACTCAAGCTTGGCCTACGTGTGATCCACATCTCAAGGAATATGATGGAGGAGAATTCCCAGAGCAAAACTTGCTCAAACGTAACGAATGGGCATGTTTTAATGAAGAAAGGAGAGAAAAAGTTGGTTACCATGGGATATCATTTGAGAATAAGGTTAAGGTAAAATTTGGAAAAGTGAAATTAAAAGAGTAAGCCGAAACTCAATTTCGTTATGAATGGGTCAAGACTAATTTTTTGCGAGAAAACCAATATAACATGACTCCTTTCATACCTCCAACAGTTTAGGACCAACCTTCCACCATTCGAAGAGAAAATGAGGACAGGCATGTCCGAAGGCCTTCGTAAAGCCTTGGGGTTTTGATTCTAACTTAAAGACTTGTTAATAAACAAAAGTGTTCTTTCCAGAGACAACTCAAATTATCCTTTTCCTTTCTGTTTTATTGGTATAGTTTGGTTTTGTGCATTCATTTTAACCTTTTTGCAGGAAATGGAGTTGAAAGACTGGCGTTTAGGGTCACTTGGATTTCATCCCGTTAATAAATTTACTGCGTAACGTTTCTCGTAGGTTACACCGTAACTGTTCTTCAGTATCAGTTCACTCACCAATTTTCTTTAATTATTTCTTCCTCTTCAAAATACCACCAAAAGGTTGCTTCCTTTTTCATCCTTTTTACTAAGAATTGGCCACCTCCATTGCAATGTTTGACAAAAGGGGAACATGTTGGCAAGGTTAATTATGATTCTTCTATCGTAGTTATAATAGGTACACAACAATGTAGCTTCCCCGTTATGACCGTTACACCCCCTTTTATCTACTTATCCATGTGAATCACGGTCTTCTTCGTCATCCCGCCAAGAAGATTCATTGCTATCATCAAATTTAATTTCCTACGTATGAAAGAAATATGAAGGAGCGTCATGGGTAAAAGTATCGTTAGAACTCTCGAATAATTTTGCCGGTTCCTCCTCAATTACCAAGTCTGCCATGCATGAACATACTACTTCTTTAGGTTCTTGGCAAAGAACATTGTTCCTTTTAAACACCACCCTATCATTATTAAATCCCAACAAAATATCTTTTTCAAAAAACTTGATTCGAGCAGGTAAAGTAGCAAGGAAAGGTCTCCCAAGGATTAAGTGTTCCCTAGGGGTGTTGGCCTTATCAATAACAACGAAATCTGTATAGAAGAAAACCTGTCGAGCTTCAGTAATACATTACCCACAATCCCAACCAAAGTCACCTTAGTCATATCCGTTATTTCAATCACCATATTTGTTTTCCAAAGATTAGATAACTTAAGGTTTAGAAATAGGGAAAGTGACATAACGTTCGCGCTAGACCCAAGATCAGCTAATGCAGATAAACCATGATTACCAATAGAGCAAGGAACAGTGAAGCTATCCATGCTAACTTCCTTCTTTCGTAATTGGCTTTGCATTGTATCATTAGCACTAGTGTTGTCTTGTAAAAAAGAAACTCCATGAAAATCGTTAGAGTCATTAACCACATCGACCACAAAAAAATCCTTGCATACGACCATAGGTTTACTGCCTTGCGTTTTAGGTATTTCATTCCTTTTTGGCACCTCTTCACCAAGCTTTTCAATCACTGCCTCCAGGTCTTTAGAGACTCGTCATGACTAATGAGGCTCTTGTTTGTACTCTCTTGAAAGCTTTTCAACCATTCGTCTTGTTCTTTGTTCCTTTTGGTTGAGTCTTCTAGGTATTTGTTGATAGTTTCCTCGAGGCTAGACCTTCTTGTTAATACAAATAAACCATAAAAATGTTTATTTATATTTTACAATATTCTAATGTTTTTTCGATAACAAATGTAAAATCATTTTAACGAAAAAAATAAAATACGTAAAAGGTTTGAGCCAATAGTTTACTAACACACTTATACTAAACATATTAAACTATATCAAAACATGTTTAGTAAATAAGTTATATAAAAGCAAAGAAATTTTAATATAAACACTAAACAAGTAATATTGTTTACATCTTATAGAAATGCATATGTATAACAACTAGTGTTTACATAATATGGAAATGTAAATATAAACTTTGTATATATTGTAATGGGCAAAAACCAAAGTCCGTGACTCATAACCCATGATCCATTGACTAGGTACAATAATGTTTTTGGGTAAAAATCAAAGTCCATAACCCATACCCATGGAGCATGATCCCTAACCCATGACCTATTGCATGACATCATGCATGAAGTCATATTGGGTATTATCCATGATCGATGACCCATGACCCAAGATCCATAACCCAATGTCTAGATACATTGTATCTTGTTGGGTATCCATAATCCATTACCCATAACCCATGGTTCATAACCCATAACCCATAACCCAGTCTGCAACCCGAAATCCAGACTAAACTTACCCAGTAGCCGGATCACAAGGATTGCACTAGCCGGATCCCTCTGTGAGGGATCTGTGGGTACCGTGGGACAGTAGACAATTTTTTCTATAAATAGGGAGCCATTCTCTCTTGCTCACTACCACTTTTACACATACTCTCTCTTAGTATTGTAACACCTCTAACCTCTGATCCAAAGGATCATTCTATGTAATTTTAAGTTTATGTGATTCTATAGGTTCCTCCTAAAGGCGAGATCACCACCTCTTTAAGACGTGCAAGCTCATGGTCATGCATTGCTAAGCTTCGTCATCATCAAGACCACTGAAGTGTATCTTGTTGATAGTTCTTTTCTCCTTCCATAGAAGTGTTGTGTTGAAGGCATTAGTGAAAGGTGTCGAAGGGTCGTGTTGAAGGCATTAGTGAAAGGTGCCGAAGGGTCGTGTCGAAGGCATTAGTGAAAGGTTCCAAGGGTGTACATTTGATATGGTGCATCGATGTATAAGATAGATAATTTGGGTTAAAGGATATTGATATCCATCTAAGTGTTGTAACAAGGAGTGTGTCTCCTTTGGGGTAGCTTTGTTGTGGTGTAGTGTTGGATAGTAGTTCCTCCTTTGTAATGGAACTCGATATCTAGCCTTGTACCGGATAAAGTGTAGGCGACGTTGTGATAAGTGTGTGATAACATCAAATAGTCCTAATTTTTAAGTATTAATTTCCCCCGATAATGCTCGCATTTTATATCATTTATATGGATTTACGCTTGTATTCCTTTATATTTCACTTTTAGATAAATTACGAGCATTAGAGCTTATGAGACACGGATTTGGAGATTTTCCTAACGATTTATGATAGTATGCCAACTATGAAGAAGCTACGGGGTAACTCTTTCTCTCACATTACGCCGTAGCTAGTGTTTTGACTCAGAAGACCAACTTAACAACAATTACGGCGTAACTCCCAACTAAGGTTACACCGTAATCATCTAGGTCAAGAAATGTTTTGCGCATCCATCAAGTACGCTGTAACTCCTCACAAGGATTACGCCGTAGTTCTAGCAAAAGTAACCTGTATTGAAGATACGGTGTAACCTTTCCCAAGTGTTACGCCGTAACCTACTTAACGAGAGCATTATTTGAGGAATTATTGAAGTTACAGCATAACTCTCAACTCAAGTTATGTTGTAACTAGGATCGTGCCTATAAATACCAGCCCTAATTTCTACATTTCACATCATTCACTCACAACTCAAAGGCAGAGAACATGAAGAGGGGTCCAAAGGCAGATCATTCGGAGCATACGGAGCCATCTCCAAGGGAGGAATCACTTCATATTGATAAGCATTAGCAATTATTTTATCTTTTACTTTTGATTCATGTCTTCCATTATGTTAAACATCAAATCCTTTGTTTCTTTTAATATGATCAGCTAAGCACCTTTGGTGCTAGCCTAGTTATGATTCCTTAAATGTTTTGTTTATGTTTACATGCTTCCGTATAATTGTTTCTAGTATATGCATGCATAGTTCGTTGGTAGTTACCCTAGCTTCGGTAGTTTTGAAATGCGGCCGTATCTAGTTGCTTAGGAGAATTGACCAACTGACCCTAAGTAGTTAGGTAGAGTTGGGGAGGGTAAGAATTGACAAACTGACGACCCTTCCTCGCTTGTGTGAACTGACCAAATGATCACCAGTTGTCCAGATGAACTTAAGATGTTAGGGATGAGTGTCTAAGATGCTAGCGCCCGGGCACTCATTATTTGGAATCTTGCATGTAGGGTACTTAATTACTTGGCTTAGGCGACTAAAAACCACTCAACGATCAAGGGTAGAATCTTGACCTCGGGTAGGAGCCTTTGTTGATAAGTTAGGACGAATTGACCAAATGATGTCCTAGCGACTTAAACCTCCCACTTGAATCAATTCGAAGTAATAAAACATGAACATTACAATTAGGATGAGTAATTAGGTTAGCACACTTTCCCTCTATTAATCATAACCTCTATTTATTTTACGCGTTTATTTCTTGTTTCTTAGTTTAATAATCATTTCTACTACAAACCATTTAAAACCAATGACACCTAGACTTAATTAGAATCCACTCACATAGCTCTTGGGACGACCTCGGTTTTACCGATTACTACACTGCACATGACCTGGTACACTGCCTGTTAGTGCATAAGTGGACCATAGGTAAACGAGACATTATAAATATTAAAACCTGGTCAGAAATCCTGCAACAACTTTTTGGCGCCGCTGCCGGGGAGTTATATTAGGTTTTTTATTATGTCTTTTATTTTTGTTTTATTTTAAATTCTTGTTTTCTCACGATTCCTGTTGGGTTTTAGGTTCCACTGAAAGGAATTATTCTAAGTATGGAACCACTGCTAGAGCAAAAGAAACCACGGCTAGAAGAGTTGAATCCACTGCTATGTTAAACCACGGCGAGTAGTCTATGTAACCACTGCTAATGAATTGTAAGCACTGCTAGTTAGATATGTCGGTTTAATATTTTGTATTAGATAAATATGGAAAAGATATTTATCTTGTAGGTTACGTATTGTATATTGTAAAGGACTCCTTAGCCTATAAAAGGAGGTCCTAGGTTAGAGTTAGATATACGTTTTTGATATATCTAAAGTCGATACACTTCAAGGTTGTAAAACCCTAATACTATTCAGAGTATTCGTATTAATAATATTGAGGTGTTTAGTGATCATTATTGTTCTTCTTCTTAAGATTAAACATTATATTCCACGTAGTGTTTAATAGAATATTGTTTAAGCCAGTTTTTATATTAGATCGTTTGCTCAATTGGGATTAACAAGTGGTATCAGAGCTTGTGATCTAGAAACTGTGATAAAAAAGAAGTCGTTTTTAATCTAATATGTTTTATTCAAGAAGTTCAAGATGTATGATGAAACTCATATGGTTACTGCATCAAGGGTACCTATCTTTGAAGCATGGTGGGTTTCAAGTTTGGAGAATGCGAATGAGGAAATACATTCGCATGATTGACTACACCATCTAGGAAGTTGTTGAGAATGGTGATACTCTACCTAAGAAGGGTGATGATGGAAAGGTCATTAGTATTGTTATTGAAGTTGACAAGGAAAAAAGGAAGTTGGAGATAAAGGCTCACAGTATTCTCAGTATGGGAATACCTAATGAGTTTGCTTTGGACTTTCAAGAATATGAGACTGCAAACGAACTTATGGATGCTCTTGAAACAAGATTTGCTGGTAATGATGCTACCAAGAAATCCAGGAAGAATATGCTTAAAAATCAACTTGAAAACTTCACTACCCTTAATGGAAAGAATCTTGATGGAACCTACAACAGATTGCAGAAGCTCATAAGTCAACTCAAATTGGTTGACTACAAAATAGCTCAAGAAGATGTCAATCTTAAGTTTATCAGAAGCTTGTCATCAGACTGGGCTGTACATACAGTTGTGTGGAGAAATAAAAGATGATATTGAAAAGATGACTCTTGAAAATCTCTACAATAACTTGAAGGTTAATGAGTCCGAAAAGAACATTGTTGGCTCATCCTCTTCTTCACAGAATATTGCTTTTGTGTCTAAAAATCATAAAAGCTCTCAGGAAGCATCCACTGCTGCTTATGGAGTTTCCACTTCTATTGCTAATAATACCACTGTTAGTGATAACATTAGTGATGGTGCTATATGTGCATTTTTGGCTGATCTTACATCAAGTGTTACAGTGTTAAATCAGGATTTGGATCAAATAGATCCTGATGATCTTGAAGAAATCAATCTTTAGTGGCAAATGGCAATTTTAACACTACAAGCTAAGAAGTTCTTAAGGAGGACTGGTAGACAAGTTAAGTAAGATGGTCAAAGAAGAGATGGGTTTGAAAAAATTAAGATGGAGTGTTACAACTGCAAGAAGAAGGGGCATTTTGCTAGGGAATGTAGAGCTCCTAAGAGGATTGTTGAAGGCTACAAGAAGGCTACTGAAGAACCAGTTTCTTCTTCTGCTTTGGTTGCTCATGATGGACTAGGTGATTATGACTGGAGTGATCAAATTGAAGAACGACCCAATGCTGCCTTCCTTGCTAGTGAAGCTTCAAAGAGCATAACTTTGCTCTTATGGCCTATGCTTCATCCTCTGGTTCTGATTCTGAGGTATCTAATGAGTCAAAAAGTTCTACTTGTTCTTTTAAATCTTGTCAGGATAACTTAGAATCACTTAAAGCTATTAATGAGAGTTTGAGAAAAGAGGTAGATAGACTTGCTTTAGATAACTTAGGTTATAAAGTTGGTCTTGAAAATGTAGAAGAGAAACTTAACTTTTGCATAAAATGTGAGTTTGAGTATGTAGATAAGATAAACATACTAGGTGGTGAAATTGAACTTTAGGATAGAGAGATAAAGATGCTTAAACAGAAACTTGAAGAAGGAGAGAGTGTAAAACAAGAAGCCCTAGAAGAAAAAGAGAAACATGTAGTCAGGGTTGCTAAACCACAATTTGCTTCTGATTTGGTTCATAAATCTATAGGGTGTCAATTAATGAAAAAGGGTTCTTGGATAGGATACAATAATATGCCACCACCCTCTATAATGAAACATGCACCACCTGGCACTAAATTGTCATTTAGCAGTGAGTTTAGTTTCAACAAACCTGTAGGTGAGATTAGTAAGTCTGAATTACCTAAGATAGGTTCTGATAAGTCATCCGATGGTCCAATTATTGAAGATTAGGAATCAGATTCTGAGGAAGATAGGTCTGAATCAACATAGTCTGAGAAGTTAGAGAATGTTACACATTTTGATTCTAAACAAGCCAACCTTATACCTAGATTTGGGGCACCAATTTCTAGGAAAGTTGTAGACTATAATGAGATTCCTAGGGACCAGATGAAAAGATTCACACCTAGAGGAAATCAAAGAAACTTCAATGGCTTAATCTCAAATATATTAGGGGAGGAGTTTCAATATATCAAAAAGGCTTGTTTTAAATGTGGTAGTTTTGAGCATCTATAAAGAAACTGTTTTAAAAACCAACCACAAGTCTGGAATCATTGGAGGAGGGTGAATCATAAAAACTTTTCAAAGAACACCATCCCTCACCCAAATAGAAACATGGTTCCAAAAGCAGTGCTAATGAAAAATGGTAAAACAAAGACTATAATCACTGCTTCAACCAAATGGATCCCAACCACTGCTAAGCCAAAGGTAAACACTACTGAGCAAAAAGTTTCCACTGCTAAGCAGAATATCACCACTGAGTCAAAAGAAGTTTTAACTATTCCAAAGGTGATAAATGACATAGTGGTTGGAAGCCATTTCTATGCTGTAAAGACCAAGGTTTTACATAATGCCAGTAGTGCATCAATGGACCTAAAGAAATTTGATTATGTTGATGCAGGCGCACCCAAGTCAATATTGGCTTGGGTCCACAAAAGGAACTAACTTGTTTAAATTAATGTGCAGGGCAATCTACAGGATGAGCTAAAATACAAAGGAATTTTTGATAGTGGTTGCTCTGGGCACATGACATGGGATGGGAGCAACCTTGAAGACTTTGAAGCTTATGATGGAGGACATGTGGCATTTGGCAATGATCCAAAAGGAGGAAAAATAGTTGGCAAAGGAACTATCAGAACAGGAAAGCTGGATTTTGAGAAGGTTTATCTGGTACAGGGACTGAAGTATAATCTATTTAGTGTTTCTCAAATGTGTGATAAGAAAAACTGGGTAATTTTTGGGGAAACTAAGTGTGTGGTGTTGTCACCTGATTTTAAAATGCCTGATGAAAAATATGTGCAGTTAAGGGTACCTAGGAAAGAAAACATATATTGCTTTAACATGAAAGATGTAATTCCTAATAGGTCCTTAACTTGTTTGTTTGCTAAGGAATCAGTTGATGAGTCAAAATTGTGGCATAGAAGGCTAGGTCACCTTAGTTTCAAAACAATCGATAAACTGGTAAAGGGCAACTTAGTTGGAGGGTTATCTTCTAAGGTTTTTGAATGTAAAGAACTTTGTATGGCTTGTCAGAAAGGAAAACAACATAGAGCCTCTTGTAAGACAAAGACAATTAACACTATTACTGAACCACTGTTTATGCTTCATATGGACTTTTTTGGCCCTACCTTTGTTAAAAGTTTGAACCATAAGCAGATCTTGCCTAGTTATCACTAATGATTATAGTAGATTTTCTTGGGTATACTTTTTAGCTGCTAAGAGTGAAACTAGTGAGATCCTCAAGAGTTTCATTACTAAGATAGAAATTCAAGTAAACCATAAGGTCAAAGTAATTAGATGTGATAATGGAACTGAGTTTAAAAATGATGTGATGAATCAGTTCTGTGTGGCTAAGGGTATTGAAAGACAGTTTAGTGTTGCTAGGACACCACAACAGAATGGTGTAGCTGAAAGGAAAAATAGAACACTGATTGAGCCTGCAAGAACAATGTTATCAGAATCTAAGTTACCAACTACCTTTTGGGCTGAAGCTGTAGGAACTGCATGTTATGTGCAGAATAAGAGCAAGGCAGTGAAGCCTCATAACAAGACCTCCTATGAGCTGTTAAATGATAGGAAGCCTATGATAGCTTTCCTAAAACCTTTTGGGTGTCCTGTTAATATCTTGAATACCATAGACTACCTAGGTAAATTTCAAGAAAAAGCAGATGATGGATACTTTCTTGGCTATTCTTTCAATAGTAAGGCCTTTAGAGTATACAATAGGAGGACCAGAATTATAGAAGAAAACTTACATGTTAAGTTTATTGAAAAGACTCCTAGTGTTGAGACAAAAGGACCAGAGTGGCTATTTAATATTGATATGCTAACCAAGTCTATTAATTATGAGCCTATCATTGCAGGTACATCCACTAATATTGATGCAGGTACTCAAAAGGATTCTGATAGAGAAGCAAATTCTAAGGAAGCTGATTCTCCAAAGGAAGTCTATTTGCTTGAAAAGTGGAAAGCTGGTTCTGTCTCACCCATCATTGAAAAGAAGAGTCCCACTGATGATGATGGTTTGGATTCTGGAAGCAAGGGTGATCATCATCATGATAATGAAGAGTTTTTTCATGATAACTCAGTGTCGGTAGAAGAAATTAAAAAGCAGAAGAAAATTTCTGAAAGCACTACTAAGCAAAATGAAAGCACTGCTAAGCCAAATTCTACCACTGCTAGTTCAAGTGAAACCCCTGCTACAAATTCTGATAGCAGTACTTATTTTGGAATCCCTGCCAAACCACTATTTGGTGATGATGAGTATCCAACTGATCCCGATATGCCTCCTTTGGAAGAAATGGATACTCCCACTGATGATGAAAATATGGATGACTTTTTTAATAATGCTAATATTACTAATTTGGAAACTGTCATTACAGAAAGTCCAATTGCTACCACCAGAGTGCATAAGAATCATCCCAAAGAGCAAATTCTTGGAGATTTGAATACTACAGTTCAAACAAGAAGCAGGGCTTTGAACACTAAAACCTTTCCTGAACAAGGCTTCTTTTCCAGATTACTTCACAAAAGGAACAGTCATCAAGATCTGCAAAATTGTTTGTTTGCTTGATTTTTGTCACAAAAAGAGCCCAAAAGAGTTGAAGAAGCATTAGGAGAAGAAGGTTGGATTGAATCCATGCAAGAGGAGCTGCTATATTTCAAGCTTCAAGAAGTGTGGACATTGGTTGATCTTCCTAGTAGTAAGAGGGCTATTGGTACTAAATGGGTATTCAAAAACAAAAGGGATGAAAGGGGCATTGTGGTGAGGAATCAATCAAGGTTGGTTGCTCAAGGATACACACAAACTGAAGGTTTGGATTATGTTGAAGTATTTGCCCCTGTTGCAAGAATTGAAGCTATCCGATGGTTTTTGGCATATGCTTCATTCAAAAATTTTGTGGTGTATCAAATGGATGTTAAGAGTGCCTTTTTGTATGGTACTATTGATGAGGAGGTGTATGTATGTCAGCCTCCTGGTTTTGAAGATCCTAATCATCCTGATAAGGTCTACAGGGTGAAGAAGGCTATGTATGGTTTGCATCAAGCTCCAAGGTCATGGTATGAATGCCTTTCTACTTATTTGATGGACAATGGTTTCAAGAGGGGACTGATTGATAAGACCTTGTTCATAAGGAAGCTCAAGGATGATATATTGCTGGTTCAGGTTTATGTTGATGACATCATCTTTGGCTCAACCAATAAGGAGTTGTTCAAAGACTTTGAGAAACTTATGCATGATAAGTTTCAGATGAGTTCTATAGGTGAACTCACTTTCTTTTTGGGGCTACAAGTTCAACAGAGGACTAATGGTATCTTCATTAGTCAAGACAAGTATGTAGCAGATGTTTTTAAAGAAGTTTGGATTCCAGTATGTAAAGAATGTTAGTACACCCATGGAGACTCGAAACCTCACCGGATGATGGAAGTCCTAAAGTTGATTTGAAGTTGTATAGATCCATGATTGGGTCTTTGATGTATCTCACTGCTTCTAGGCCATATATTATGTTCTCAGTATGTGTGTGTGTGCAAGAATTTAAGTCACACCAAACACATCACACATGAATGCTGTAAAACGAATCTTTAGATATCTTAAGGGTCATCATAAATTGGGCCTTTGGTAGTCTAAGGATTTAGTTTTTGATTTGGTGGCCTATACAGACAGTGATTATGCTGGAGCTAGTTTGGATAGGAAATCTACAACTGGAGGATGTCAGTTTTTGGGAAGCAGGCTAATCTCATGGCGTGTAAAAGCGACAATTGCGGCAAATTCCACCACTAAAGCTGAGTATGTGGCTGCTGCTAGTGGCTGTGGTCAAGTGCTTTGGATTCATAATCAATTGTTGGACTTTGGGTACAATTTTATGCATACTAAGATTTACATTGACAATAACAGTACAATATGCATTATTAAAAATCATGTTTTGCATTCTAGAACTAAACATATTGAGATAAGGCGTCATTTTATTAGAGATTGTAATGAGAAAAGGTTAATACAAATGGTTAAGATCCATACTGATTTCAATGTTGCTGATCTTCTCACTAAAGCTTTTGATGTAGAGAGGTTTCAGTACCTTGTAGTTAGTATTGGTATGATAAATCTCTAAATCTCAAAATTGTTTTGTAAAAGTTTGTAAAATTTATGTAATGTTATTGGTAGATTTTAGTATTGCTTCTTTAGTCTTATCCACTGCTTGTTATTTTTGTTTCCACTAACTATTTTGCAGATCAAAGAAATAAATCACCACCAGTAAGATGCAATGGACTTAAAAGGAAACATGGTACTATTATTCATTAATAGAACTGCATACAAGGATGCAGAGTTACAACCATACTATTCAAACTACCATCAGCAGAGTACTACAAAAGATCACAACTTAAAACAACCATCTAAAGACAACAAGCTTCACAACATCCACCTACACCACCTATGGCTTCCTGGCAATGGCCCATGCTGGCATCTCCTTCTGGACTCCTTTTCCACCAATTACATCCCAACTTTGGGACAAGCAAGTCCCCTCACTCTCTCTCTTATGGGAGGAGATGAGGAAGATGGACCAGCTGGTGGTGGAAGGAGTACTTGCAAAGGTGGAGCTGGTAATGGTTCTGGTGGAGGTATCTCAGCAAGGGGAGGCAAAACTAAAGCTCTAGAAGAAGCTTCATCATATGTGTCTTCATATGGAGACACATAGCTTGGAATGGAGCTTAAGTCTAAAATTGTACCAGTAATGATGGCTTGTTCAGGCATAGGTTGAATGGAAGAAGGTCCAGCAACTGAAGGGTTTGTCCTCATAACAGAGAAGGATCTTTTTCTTGAAGCAAGAAACTCTTCCCAAACATTGTCTGCGGAGGAACTGTTTGAGTCAGATGAGAGAACAATAGGGTTTGACTTTCTCATGTTGTTGATCTTGAAGTGTTTTCACTAAAATGGTTTTTGGAATGTGAGGAATATGTGTGCTATGTGGGTGATTTACTCTTAAATAGAGTTAAAGTGAAATCAGGAAGTTAATGTGAGGAAGGTGTAAGTAGTTGAGGAGTAAATGAAGTCTTTGACTTTGGTGGACGTTTAAATGACTTGGAGTTGACCTTTGACTGGGTGTTTAGCATACTTGTTAACCACTGCCAGTATAGTTAAAGAAACCACTTCTAGTTATTTCTAACCTCTGCTAACCTTAACAAAATTCCTGTGTTTTGTTTGTGTTTGTGATATGCATGTTTGAAGAAGATATTGTAGCTTATGGAGTCTATGGAGCTGTAGGAGTAGCTGATAAAAAAAAGGTATGTTTATCTTTTGTAATCCTTCAAATTAATGCATGATATCACTATTTTTGGCTTGGATTTTGTTGCAGAAGTCTTAGTCAAACGATTGGAGTGTTGGTGATGTATCCACTACCAGAGTATTTCTAACCACTACTAGTTGTGATCAAACCACAGCTAGAACACTTTTACTGACGATGGAAACTTGAGGGGCTATTTTGTAACTTCTTGGTGATAATGTATTTATTCCCCCAAATCACTGCCGGATCATTTAATTGATCTTTGAACACTACCAATTGGCACTAATCACAAACCCTAACCACTCCCAACCGCTTAATTCAAAAACCCACAACATTTTCAATCATTACTCACAATGGCGACTTTGTATTCCAAAACCCATAACCTTGTTGCATACTTGGTCAAGAAAAATCAATCAGAAGGATTCCATGAGATGATTGATTTTCTTAAACACAGTCCCATCCACTTTATTAATGAGAACCCACGATTCTTAAAACTTATGTTCATCAATTTTGGTGGAATCTTTGAAATATAGGAGAGAGATGGATTAGAGGTTGTTAGGTCTGTTGTTGATGAGGAGGAGATCTTGGTCAATGAGGATGTAATTAGAGGTGTCTTAAGGTTGGAGGATGCTGAAGGAATTGTTAATTTTTCTAATGATGATATTTTTGAAGGATTAGCAAGACTGGGTTATGAGAGAAGGGTTGATAGAATTAAGTTTCTTAAAGGTATGTTTTCACCCCAGTGGAAGTTTTGGATACACACTTTGCTGATGTGTGCGAGCAATAAGACCACAGGATTTGATGAGTTTCCCTCCAAAATTGCAACTGCCATTATATGTCTTTCTGAAGGGAGGGTATTCAATTGGTCTAGAATGATCTTTGATGGTTTTTTGAAGAATATTAGAGAAAATGGGAAGTATTACTTATATCCTAGGTTTTGTACAATTGATAGTGGAGAGTTAGATCAAAGAACCTATTGCTCATGATAGGAAGTATTATGTCCTTCATATGCTTCCTAAGGTGTTTGCACACATTGGGTACCAAAATCCAAATTTCTCAGGTATCATTACACCATTGTTTCCCAATATGCTAAATTTGCAGACATTCCTGAGAATGATGAGGTTCATGAACAACAACACACCCAAACCACTGAAGCTGAACCCACTGCTACCACAACTGCAACCACTGCTACCCAACCTGAACCCACTGCTGATCCCTTAACTTCAACTACTGAACCATATAGGATTTTGTTTACTAGGAGGAAGAGGAAGGGTACCAAGCTACCTCAGGCTTGTGTTAGTGGTGTAGTTAATGAGGTTGTCACAAGAAGTGGAGGTGACATGAGTGGAAGGGCTTTCACTACTGATTCAGGACTAGGTGCTGAACAGGACAGTAAAAACATAAGTACGACCCAATCACTGGAAACTCCCTAGCCAACTGGCTAAATCAGGGTGCATGGATGATCAGGCTAGGTCTGATGCCATGTTTTCTATACCCCATGATTCACCTCTCGTTGCAGGTTTCACATCTTGAAGTGATGAGGGTAGTTTGGGACATGATACTGAATTGACGGGTACTGAAAATGTATAAAATGACTTTTCCAAGGATCCACCTCTCGGACCAGGTTACACAGGTCGAAATGGTGAGGATATTCATGAATAATTGAATGAATTGACGGCTAAATGTACCAAGATGGAAAACACAATCACTGGTCTTCAGGAACTTGCAGTGTTTCAGGCTAGGCATATTAGAAGGTTGAAGCACAGGGTATATGTATTGGAACGACTAAGGATGCCATGGATTACTTCTTTTAGGAAGGCTAAGAGAGTGCACAAGAAGGCATAGATTCAGGGGAGGCTTTGAACTTGGATGATGATTCGGATTTGGAGAGTGGAGATCATGGAGATGAGTATATGGTGACTAACAAAGATGGCAAAGAAGCAGTGATTGAATCTTCAAAGGTTTCAGTTGAAGAAAAGATGGAGGAAGTGGTGCAGGCAACAACCACTGCTAATGTTGCTGCAACCACTGCCAGTTCAAACCAAACCACTGCTGCAACCACTTCTGAGGTAATTCTAAACACTGTTACTTTAGATAAACCTGTAGCCATTACAACCACTGCTACCATTGTTACAACCACTGTCACACCACCACCCAAGTCTAATTAAGTTGAGAAGGAGGCTGCTGGTACCCTGCTTCACTTAAGCAAAACTTCATCAAACCCTGCACCTACTATTGCACATGTACCCATTATTATAAAGCCAATTGGACCTAAACCATTGGGTAAAAGTTTGAAAAATGGTGAGCCTGTGAAGACTAAGGTGGTTCTACCAGACATTGGAAAGGGGAAAGGTATTGCTGAGCCTATTTTGAAGTTCAAGAATAGGCAAGAGCAAATTTTACATGATGAAGAGCTTTCTAAGAAATTTCAAGCTGATGAATTTGCTGATGAAGAGAAGAGAAAACAAGAGGAAGAGGAAGTTACTTTAGCTACTATGAAATTGATTGAGGAAAGGAACAATGAACAACCTTTTATTCAAGCCTCTGAACAGATAAGAACTGAAACCTTTGTAAAGGACTCCTTAGCCTATAAAAGGAGGTCCTAGGTTAGAGTTAGATACACGTTTTTGTTATTTCTAAAGTCGATACGCTTCAAGGTTGTAAATCCCTAAGTGTATCTAACTAATCATGAGTATTCAGTATAGACTTATGTTTATTGAGGTGTTTAGTGATCATTATTGTTCTTCTTAAAGCTTAAACATATATTCGCGCAGTCACCGTTTATGGTTCTATAGAATATTGTTTAAGTCAGTTTCTATATTAGATCGTTTGCTAATCGGATCAACAATTCCTTTTAAGTTTCAGGTACGAAGTTATTCATGAAGTGTTGTGGAGATGTTGCTTGTGGACCTTACTCTAGAGGAATATTTGGCCATGACCAGCATAGGGAGTTGAATCATGTTAGGGTCTATGCGGGCTTGTAAATAGGCCGGCTATTGGAGCTGAAGTCGATACGCTTCAAGGTTGTAAATCCCTAATACTATTAGATTTTGAGATCAAAGAACAGCTTTATGAGGACATGCAACCCCCCTCTCGAGAAATAAAGAGAAAGATGCTTACGAACACGTTGAAAATGTCTTGTACATCGCAAGCCTTTTCAACACACCTGATGTTTCTCATGACGCGGTTATGCTCCGAGTATTCCCCATAACACTCACTGGGGCAGCAAGAAGATGGATTGATAGATTGCCCATTGGGGCAGTTGATACATGGGCTCTCCTAAAGAAACATTTCATTCAAAGATATTGTCCTCCTTCGAAGATATCAAATCAACTCATGGAGATCCATAATTTTAAGCAAGAAGGCGACGAGACGTTGTATCAAGCTTGGGATAGATACAACGATCTACTTTACAAGTGTCTCACTGATGACCTAAACAACCAGAAAAAGGTCAATATTTTCTACAAAGGTATCAATATTGCTACAAGACAAATGCTGGACTACCAGGGACCAATTCCGAGGATGACCCCTACACTTGCCATTGAAGCTATTCAAAAAATGACCGATCATTCTCAAAAATGGCATGATGGAGGAAGCCAAAGAAGCCTAGGTAGAAATCTTGATGGTATTGCCGCCATTACAAACAAACTTGAAAATCTTGGTCGTGACATGCTAAGCTCAAGGAAAGTGTTCACGCTATCCAAGTAGGATGTGAAAGCTGTGGTGGAGGACATCTCACTAAAATTGTCCTCTTATTAATGATGATGGTAAAATTGAAGAAGTAAAATATGGTGAAGCAAATAGACCATTTCAAGGGACGAATGGAAACGGGAATGGTTATCGGGGAGGACCTTCATCATATTACAATCATGGGCCTTTTGGGGAAAGAAGACCTAATATTGATGACACCATCAGCAAATATCTTGAGGCCTCAGCCCAAAGACAAAAAGAACAAGATGAGTGGCTCAAAAGTTTCCAAGAAAATACAAATGAAAGGCTCTCCAACCATGACACAACTTTAAAAAACCTAGATGCAATGGTGGAAAATCTCAGTGAAGACATGAAGAAAAGTAACGCTGAACCTGAGGGGATCAAACCTATGGTGGTGTGCAAGGCCGTTTTTTCTGATGAAGATGCAAATATACCGATCGATGATTTCCTTAAACCTAAATCTGCTATTGATACCGGCGGCAGTCAACAGTTACGCCATGACACTTGTAATGAGTTACGGCGTAACCATGAGCCAGAAACCGAACCCATGTTGGGAACTGAGATACCTAACCAACTACCAATCAAGGAGGTCTGCATGAATGGCTTCATCATTCCATGTTCCATCGGCAATCATGATCTTTTAGCATTAGCTGATCTTGGGTCCAGTATAAACGTCATGCCACTCTCAATATTTTTAAAATTAAAATTAACTAATATTTAGAAGACGAGCATGGTGATTGAGATGGCAAACATGACTAAGGTAACCCTTCTTAGAATCACGGGTGGTGTATTGGTTAATGTTGATAGGTTCATCTTTACGTCCAGATTCATAGTTATTGACATGGCAAACACCCTAAGAGAACATTTAATTCTTGGAAGACCTTTACATGCTTCCACACGCTCCCGAATCAAGGTCTTAGAAAAGGAACTTTGTTTGGGATACAGTGATGATAGAGTGGTGTTTAGAATGGATAAAACCTTGTGCCCGAAACCTAATGAAGTTACAAGCTCATGCATGGCGGACAAGGTTTCTACTGAAGAGCCAATGGATTTTCCTGATAACTTTCCTCCTTCATATTTTGGTCATTTACCGGATAGTGAGTCTAGTTATGAAGATGATAGTGATAAATTTTCCTCGGAGGAAGACGATGGAGTTCAAAATTCACCTAGGATGTCTGATAAAAAAGGTGTTACTATAGTTAAGGGAAAGCTTCATTGTTGCGCCCCTATCACTTCTATGATAGAGGGTTCTAAGATAACTTTGCCGACGTGTTCCCCATTTCTCAACCGCTGCAATGGTGATGGCCAGTTCTTTTGAAGCGAATAAAAAAAGTGGCTGAAGTTTGGTGGTGTTTCGAAGATGAGAAACTAATTAAGGAAAATTAGTTCGGGGGGAACCATATCATGACCAATTGGTTTGAAGATGTAGGATGGACTATCCATTTCTGTGAACCGACAATTATGATGTCTCGAGGAATGACTCAAGCATGGCCTACATGTGATTCTCGGCTTAAGGTTTGCAATGGAGGAGAATTCCCAGATTCCCACTGGCTCAAACGTAAGGAATGGGCATGCTTTGATGAAGAAAAAAGAAAGGACGTCGGCTACAAGGGGATTTCATTCGAGAACTGGGTAAAAGTTAAATTTGGGGCCATTAAGTTTAAATGGGATGACGAATCTAAATTTCGCTATGAATGGGCCAAATCAAATTTCTGCAAGAATCTCGATATTGCATTACTCCTTACATCCCTCCTTCTGTTTGGGATCAGCCTTCCTCTGGTAAAAGAGTAATTGAGGATGGAAAGGGTCGAAGGCCACCATAAAGCCCCCTTTGAGTCTAACTTAAAGACTCGGTAATAAAGAAAAGTGCTCTTTCGGGAGACAACGTGAATTATCCTTTTTATTCCTTTTATTTCATTTTTTTGTTGGGTTCTGTAACTTATAGGATTTCACAAACACATCAAACCATAATCATAAGAGGCGTATACAATGTTTAGAGAGAGAAAGTTTTAAAGAGAGAAAGGGAAGAGAGTTGGGAACTATGTGAAACAAAGAAAAATGGTATTGAAGCTCCAACCCTCTACCTTGGGAGGTAGAGGATATTTATAGTTTCATACAAGACTCGCCACCAACTACGTGGATCGGCATACAATGGGTAAAGACCGTCCGTCATCCACGGTGTTAATTAACTAAATACTAACTAATATTAAATGACTACGACTACGAGCTTTCTAACGATTACATATACTTGAGGTGACCGACACTTTGATGACTGGATTTTCTAAATCCTAACAATCTCCCCCTAAGGGAGGTCACCTCAAATTACACAAAATACAAACAGATATTGCACTAAGATTGTTCTTGGATTCTTGTTTAAGTTCATTGCTCTGTAGCCCGTAGTCTTTGATTCTTCATGTTTTTCATGTTTGGATAATCCAAGTGGAGGTCTTTAACTGATCCACGTGATGATGAGTTTTGAGCCAGCTTTGAGATCATCAGCTACCATAAATCTCTGACTCTTCCTTTATAGTGTTGACATTATGTGAAGTTGTGACTTTCAGACCGAGATGCTCACACTTTCTGGATCATGACATCTTTTCATCAGAGTAACGGAAGCTTTTACTGGTTCATGATATTTGCAACAGCGTAGCAGAAGCATAGTATAAAAATATCAGAGCCA
Source organism: Chrysanthemum makinoi (assembly GCA_910596185.1). Classification (NCBI taxonomy): domain Eukaryota; kingdom Viridiplantae; phylum Streptophyta; class Magnoliopsida; order Asterales; family Asteraceae; genus Chrysanthemum; species Chrysanthemum makinoi. The sequence continues at coordinate 180,551,219 of OU343225.1, forward strand.
GGTTATGTAGATAAGCACTTGTCATGATTTCTTTAATTAAGTGTGGATGCTGTGAGCATGCGGCTTTGGATTAACTTCTCAATTCTGATAAGCTGCAACCGTCCAAATGTACCTGCAAACAACAGTTAGCAATAAAACACACAAAAGTGTCTTTGATCACTTTCGTTGAATTGAGGTACCACTCCACGGTTCCCCGTTGATCGCATGGGCACGTCTTACTGTGATCGGGTATGATTCGAAGAATCTCCTTGACGGGTTTTGGTGTTCTAGCTGTTCTCAAACCGGAACGTCTCAAAGAAGACAACACAGAGTGAGTGAACCAGCAAATTGAGATTCACTGATTGATGAAAAATTGATTTGAAATACGACGAAGGTTTTATGACGAAAGATCAATTTTCAATCAAAAATACTTTTTGTATTTAGAAAGAGTACACATTCGATGTGCTAGAGAAAAGAAGAGATTTGCACATCGAACGGTTTTTCCAAAAGTATTTTTTCAAACAGAGATACTTTTTGTGTTTGAAATACGAATACACATTCGATGTGCCAGAAAAAAGAAGATTTGCGCATTGAACGATTTTTCCAAAAGTATTCGTCAATTCATTTCCTGGACCAAGGTTGATTCACGAGTGAATCGCCCCATCGTTTCTATCCAGTTGTCACAAGCTTGATATTTAGAAAAGATCTCACATGCCACCCACCAAGAGCTTGTTTGATGTTGGCTCTAGAAGGATTTCCATCTTCATTGTGAATACCTTATCATATCACTCAGATGTTCTGGCAATACCACAAGGATAATGCGTAGGACTCTTAAATTATGTTCTCTCTTTCCACATTGTGTGAAACAGAGAGTCTTCATTGACAGTGTCCTAAGGAGATTTATATATGATCTCCTGGCTCTAGACTCAATAGTGCACATTTTGTTCATATGCCGGAGACTAGGGAGAGGGTCTCCTTCTTCAATATCAACCATCTCTAAGAGAAAGTTGATAGATAATGTAGGTTCCCCATGAGAACGAAACAAGTCCTTTTAAGAGGAACTTGAGTAGCTTGGGAAGTTGTAATGCAGTGCGTCACTGGGTCCATGACGTTTTGTCTTCAATACCAGTGTTACCTTGGTAAACACCAGTAGCATATGTATTGAACCCGGTCTCTGCCCTAAGGTTGAATAATTGGAGGGCTATTTATTTTTACCCTTTTCACATTCAATTCTTTTTCATTCTTCAACCCCTTCAGTGCTTACTGAGACTTCATAACTAGAACCTTGTTGGGTTTATTCTAGTTCTAGCTCTTTCTCAGTCGACACTCTTCCCATACCTCACTTTTCTCCTTTTTTCATCATACCTAAGGACTCTACACTATCTAGTGGATTGTCCCTGGGTAGATCCCTCCGGCTCTGGCGGGATCGTGGGAACGAATACCTAACCTAACCATCCTTATATCTCCATACATAAAGTAAATTTGGTCGGTCTTTTTGGTATTGTTCATCAGCCATTGGAACCAATTGAAAACCATTTGAAAATCAATCCAGGTACTTGTGATATATTATCAAAGCATTTTGTACCTGAATTGTTTTTGATATTTCAAAAAAAAGAGCTCCCCCTCAACATGTGCAACGAATATTTGAAATCGTTTTGGCACATGGAGGCAAGAGGAAGAATTCAATTCATTGATTAACATTTTCTAAAAATATCTACATCACCTTCTCTATCAAAATTAGTGTTTCAAATACTGTTAAAGATATTTTTGGGAAAGGATGTGGTTTTCAAGAAGTTGCTCCCCCTCAATATGTGCATCGAGATTTGAAAGTGTTTTGCACATATTAGGGAAAACCTGCACTTAGAGACAAATCATTCATGTTTCAATCCTTTTTGGTTTGATATAGATGCACCCCCTTAACATGTGCATGGAAAATTTGAAATCGTTTGGCACATGAAGGGAGGAGAGCTTGCTAATCACTTACAAACCATTTGTTGAACTATCAGTTTAAATCCAATTTAAATCACAAATTCTCCCCCCGATCACAATTTTCAAATCATTTGAGATTTGTGATCTCTATTGATTTAAATTAATTTTGAAAAACTTTTGAGGAGAATTGTGACTTGTTTTTGAAAATCATTTTAACTGATAAGGGTTAGATTTTGAAACTTTAAACTCCATTGTTCAAACATGCATAAATATCTTTTGAAAACATAAAATTAGCCAAGGTCTTGAATCAATTTGTATAAAACATTGTAAGAACATTGGTTTTTTTGATTATCCAAAAGTAGACCTTGCTCTTTATTGTGCTTGAAAAGTAATCTTTTTGATTTAATTGAAATCATTCTCCCCCTCAATCAATGACATGAGTTGTTGATTGAGAAATAGATATTTTGACAAATGATAAGTGCTAATGATTTTCAAAAATAGTGTCCGAGTTATTTTCAGAGCAATTTAGTTTTCATTAGATGACAAATATTTTTCACAAGAATTTATAGAAGGAAAAATATTTGGAAGGAACACATTTGTCTTTTTGGCGACAAACATTTTTTATAGAATCAGAGCATGAGATTTCAAAAATTAGATTAAGCATGGCTCTGTTCTTTCTTTTAAAATACGGGTTACTGTCTGAAATGACAATAAACCACCATTTTTCTCCATCTCAAAATTTTTTTATTTTTTATTTTTTATTTTTTTTTAAATATGTACATTCGAACTTCATCTAAAGACCCGTGTCACTCTTTGAATGATAACACAAAGACCGTAGATAAAATCGAACAAAAGAAAAAATGGAAAAAATATTTTTAGCTTTTTCAATGATTCCTTTTTTTTTTTTTTTTTAATTTTGTATTTGGCTTTTTGAATAAATATTTACAAGAGATAGATGAAGAAAAAACTTTTTACTCCCCGTCTTCCTCTTGAAGACGTGTGAGTGTTTCCGGTTGTAGACTCTTTACACCAAGTCGTGGGAGGATAAACTCAAAACGTTCTCTAGGAAGAGCTTTGGTGAAGATGTCTGCTAATTGGTATTCAGTCCTCACAAAATAAAGTTCCACCACACCGTTCTCCACTTGCTCCCTGATGAAATGATGTCGAATGTCGATATGCTTTGCTCTTGAATGTTGAACGTTGTTGCATGAGAGAGCAATGGCACTTTGTTATCACAATACAGAGGGATTTTGTTGAATTCAAAGCCATAGTCAGATAATTGGGATCTCATCCATAGGATTTGAGCACAACAATATGACATGGCTATGTATTCTCGCCTGTAGAGGATATACAGTACTCATTTGTTTCTGTGAAGACCAGCTCACAAGCTTATCACCCGAAACCGAGCACCTCCGGACGTGCTTTGACGTGTATCTTGACACTCTGCATGGTCAGCATCTGCATAGGCTGTTAGTGACATACCGGTGTCCTTCGGGTACCAAAGTTCCATGTTGATGGTTCCTTGGAGATACCGAAAGACCCATTTAACCGCTTCAAGGTGATTTTTGGTAGGCTTAGCCTGGTATCTAGCACACATGCATACAGCGAATAGAATGTATCTTCATCGGCAAGGTACATCAGGGATCTAATCATACTACGATATTTAGTTTGGTCAACCATGATCCCTGAGTGGTCCTCATCCACCATGGGAGTGTCAACAGGGTCACAAGAATCAAATCCAAATTTCTTTAAAATCTTATTAGCATATTTAGATTGATTGATAAAAATGCCTCCGGGACTTTGTGAAATTTGTAATCCCAAGAAAAATGACATTTGTCCCATCATTGACATTTGAAATTTGGAGCCCATCTCCTTAGAAAAATGGTCACATTCATTGGGGTCAGTCGAGGCAAAAAAATATCATCAACATAAATTTAAACGTGGATTAAGTGTTTCCCACGACTTTCGGTGAACAATGTTGGATCAACTGCTCCTTTCTTTGAATCCAGATAGATAGAAGAAACTTTGATAGCATATCGTACCATGCCCTTGGAGCTTGCTTCAAACAAGAAAGAGCCTTCTTCAAGCATAGATGAGTAGGATGCTCAGGATTCACAAAACCTTCAGGTTGGCTGATGTATATGACTTCTTTAAGATCTCCGTTAAGAAAATCCGTCTTTACATTCATCTGATAGACTACCATGTTCTTTACATCCATCTGAAGATGGTTCTGGAGCAAATATGTTCTCAAAGGGAGCATCTTCAGGAGTAGCAAAGGGGTTATCTCCATCATAGGTGCCAGAAACAATTCCATGATGTACACTCGATGATTAAGGATCTGATGATGAGACTGAGTGATCAGCAGTTGACATCGAAACTGAAGGGTTATCTACGTTGCCAGGGATTGGAGCAGCCCTGTTGATGGATTTGACTGATCATTAGCAATAGGCTCATAGTGTTCATCAAACATTGAATCAAATAATTTATTCAAATCATCTTCCGAAGGGGTACATATGGAATTGCCGGGTGAGGATTTTGTACAAGAGAAGAACTAATGGGACTACTTAATGAAGGTTGTGATGCGGGTCCGAACTTGATTGTCCCGGTGCCATTTGCCCATTGACGCTCATCGAACGTGACATGAATAGTTTCCATGATATCTCGAGCTCTTTTGTTGTAGATTCGGTAACCCTTCTTGTTTGGTGCATAACCCACAAAAACTCAAATGTCATTAGCTCTTAATTTAACCTAAATCTTGACCGTCATTCGTTGGATAGCACAAAGCACCAAATACACGAAGGTAGGAGAGATCGGGTTTTCATTTATGGACAAGTTCGTATGGAGTTTTTCCATGAGTGGTATGTATGAGGGAACGATTTTGGGTGTAGCAAGCAAGCAATGGCTTCACCAAAGAAACATTGGAACCTTTGAATAAATTAGCATAGTTCTTGCAGCTTCAACCGGGGAGTCGATTTCGTCTTTCAACTACACCGTTTCGTTGAGGCGCGTCGTGGAACACTTCTTTGATGACAGATTCCAATGCTTTCATAAAATTGACTTAGTTCTTTGTTAACAAACTCAGTGCCATTGTATGTTCGAATAATTCTAACAGTCTTGTTAAGTCGAACCTGAAGCTACTTGATAAGTTTGATGATGACATCTGGAGTTTCATCCTTTGTCCTCAAAAACTTAACCTAAGTAAATCGAGAGTAATCATCAACAATGACTAAGATAAATTTCTTCCCATTTATCGTTTACACTCTCATTGGTCCACACAAATCCATATGAAGAGTATGAAGAACTTCCATAACTGAGTTTGCAGGTTTAGGTTTGTGGGCATATTTCCTGCTTTTTCCAAATTGGCATGCTGAACAAAGATGATATTTTTCATATTTTAATCTGGGTAAGCCTCTTACAAGGTCCTTTCTGGAAATATCATTAATGGTGCCGAAGTTCAAATGATTGAGATGACGATGCCATAACCATGACTTTGGTTTTGAAGCCATTGACAACAAGCAGATTGGAGAAGACTTCATCATGTCTTCGATAGAGATGGTGTATAGGTTTGAACCACGTGTTCTCTTAACAGCCACACCATCAAGTTCTCTAACAAAACAAGTATGTTTTCTAAAAGCTACCTCTAGATCGGAATCATAGAATTGACCAATAGAAAACAGGTTATGACCAAGACCTTCAACATATACCTGGAGATTACAATCGCACCAACAACATAATCTCCATAACCCATAATTGCACCAAATGCTCCCAAATGCACCCGATGAATTTACTCACGGTTCATGAGCCGCGAGCGATCTCCGGCCATATGCTTGGCTGAGCCCAGTACCGCTGAACGATTTGAACGACTCGCATTGAACACGAGACAAGAATGGATAATCGAAAATTAGGATCCCCATGCAATAATGGGTTCCACTTGGTTAGGCAAAGATTGAACATCCACATCGATGAAGTCAATAAAATCATTAGTGGTAGATGATACTAGTAGAAACAAAGAGATCTGTTCAAAGTATCTTCACTTCTTAAAGGTATAGTTCTACCAGTGGGCATCCATTTCCTAATGGGCATTGACTTAGATAATTTAGTGCACAACTCATTAAGATTACCTCATACGAGGGTATCCACTGATAGCCTACATTACTAAATTTTCTTCATGTGGGTTTCCAATGTTTTCTAACCTTCTTCCGACTTTGCTTTCTATCCTTCTTAACTTGATTTTTGGCATTAAAAATTTTAACTGGATATTTAACAGCATTAATCCAATCATCATACCATGTTTTCCCACATACATGATTAGTAACAGAAACCAAGCAATCATCATTACATGTTTTCCCCAAAGTAGCGCAATTCGCATTAATTACAAAGATGCTTAGAGCTAACACTAGAATCAACACGATTCGTTTTATTCAACATAGTTTCATTCTTCTAAGGTGATCTTACTTCTTCCAATCAACATTCCTAGCTTTCGTTCCTATCATTCTTTGTGTTGCCTTGAGGCTTTGACCTTCTTGCTTTGGTGTCACTTTTTACTCATGTAGAGGGAATGGGAACATTAGTTGGTTTTGCTACTTTTTGTATTTCGTGCTTAGAAGTGTGGGATCCAACTAATGAAGGCACATTAAATCTCACATGCTTGACACTAGGCATAGAGCAAGGCATCACAACTTTATATTTCTTACAAAAGGATTTAGGGCATGTTGCTCTTAAGCATTCTAAAAGTTCTTGAGATCGTTTGGCATATAAGCATGCATACTTAACTTCACTATCAAGTGGTTTGTTTATGCAATCCTCTTCGACAATCTCAATGAGACATTCTAGACTATCCTTAAGGTACTAAAATATTATGAAACCCAAATTGTTATTTCTAAGATGAGGAGGAATGTATTTTACAGTCATAGTATATTTACAATCGCATGAATTTGATGCAACATTCTCATTAAAGACAAGTGGCATTTTCCTTTTACCCGACTCTCGTGATTCTCAATTTCCTTTTGTAACGAAGTTATTTTTTCATTATTTTTGTCACGAGTGACTTTCGTTGAATCGTATAACTCTTTGAAGTGTCGTTTGACCTTTTCATTTTCTTTTAGAAAACTCTCATTTTCTTGTTGTAACACGTTAATGATGTTTTGAAGATGAAAGTTTTGAGAAAATTAAGAATCTAAAGGAGGAGGCATTTGAGAGCCAGTCACTTTGTTCTTTTTGCCCTTTAATTGTGAAATTTGGGCTTTCAACTTTCTGATCGTGTTTTAGTGAGCTTGAATCTGTTCGTCACGTTTGTTTATTTCAAAAACTGCATCAAACTCTGGAACATTTGAAGATGTCATGATGTTTGAGGTTTTGACATTTTCTTTGAGATGTTGATATTTTAGTTGCAAATCAAAATGTTCAACTTCTAGCTTAGAAAAATGGTTTACCAAATTATCGTGATCATCCCGTCAATTTTCTCATTTATTTTTTGAGTTTTTGTTTTCAAGCTCAATGACACGATCATGGGAAACTTTTAAAGCAAAAGATAATTCATGAAATTGAGAAGCAGTAATAGAATGCTTAGTAACAAGACAAAAACACATCTTGAGCCGCACAACTCAATACTAAGTTCTCATTTAAGATATGCAGATCCTTCCTTTCAATTTCATTATATTTGAGTTCCCGCTCATAATCATTGACCTCAACAATCATTGCATCAAATTACTTTTCCATTTCTTTAATATATGAGTCTATCCCTTTTTGAAGACTCTCAAATTGACCTTTTAATTGTTTAAATAAAGGTATGACCTCGCTAAATAGCATTCTTTAGTTTGCTCAAAACCTCTTCCCCTTCAGCTATCCCTCAGAGGGTGTGATTCTCTTCTTACATGTTTTCTCAAAATCAATGAATAGTTGATAAATACACAGGCGATTAAGGTCTTGCTCTTAGTGGGAATAGATCTAGCAACTAAATGCATTGGTGTATTCTGAGGATACACGTACCGGAGGCATTTTCCTAAGTGGAGTGTTTATTTTAACAAGTGCATTAGCTTTTTGCATATCTATGTCCTTTTTCCAAAAACTTGTTCTTGGTTAATCGAGTTTGATGCTTAAACATGTTCAAAGGAAATCCAATTCTATTTAGTGTAATCATGGGTTTTGAACATTATGTTTTGCTTTTTACACTCGTGATCTTTTAGCTTCTTATCCGTTTTCTCCCTAGAGGCATCTTCAAATTTTCTATCCTCTTCCGTGCTTCCAATACATGATGGTGTTTTCCTAGGCTTGAGGATCTCATTACCATCATATACAATTGTATGGAAAGCTTTTAGCCTTTTACAATACTCGGGATTTGGTTCCTCCTCATAGGGGAATACTATGCTTATCGCTAAGACTCGGTGCTAGTGATCATTTCAAGCAGATCAATGGTATTATCTTGTATGCATAACTTGTTTTCAAGCTTGTTTTGCAAAGTTTTTAGGTCGGAAAAATCAGTTAAAAGTTTTGATTCCTTAGCATTAAATTCTCGCTAAGCACTTTAACATTTTTTTGAAGTTCTTGCTTTTGCTTAACAGTTTTGTTTAGTTTGTCTTTTAAGGAATCTAGCTCAGGTTAATATTTCTTCCCTAAAAATTACTTTTTTCTAATAATTGTATGCATTTGGTCATCCATTTCTTGCTCACGGGTAGTTAAATCAAACTTAGCACGTTGTTCATAAATGGCAACTTGTTCTTTATAGGCATTCAATGAGATAACATAATCATTTCAGTACATGCTGTATTCATCAAAACATAGTCATCATTGACGCAGTAAGATGCATCACTTGTTACAATCTCACTTTCACTTTGTATCACATATTGATCATATGGGACAATATTACTATTACCCACATTATCAATATTTGATTCATTAGTTGCAAGTGATTGTACTTTGTTATGCATCTCTTGCTCATCAACTTCATCGTATAGTTTTAATACCTCTGAGATGATTGAATCTTGGATGGACCCTGCTATGATGATGAGACCTTTCGAGACCATTGGTGAAATGCTAGCCAGAAGATCGTCAAGCAAGAGGTTCATCATCGACATCGAGTCAAATGCATCAAGAACTTGAAAGGCATTTTGATGATTCTCGACCTATTTCCGATTGCCGCTATCCACATCAAGATCATAGGTTTTGGCATTTCCTTCTGCGTAAATTTCTGTCTGTCAAAGAGTGACACACAATAACGCATCATTCCTTACTGGCCAGCAAGACTGGCGCACTCCATCGTCTCCGAGCTTGCACAACAAAGATCTTGTCCCAAATACTCTGCATTTTGAGGGCGCTTAGGAGATGTGCAATTCCTGCAATATGTCCTTCACCACCACAGCTAGCATTTGATGGCTTTCCTTGTCCTTGATTTGCATTCCTTCAACGATTCCGATTAGTCACAAACCTCCACCTGCCCAAGATACCATAACCTATCTACCATTCCTTGTTCATACCGTTTTCTTGCACTCTTCGCACCACTACCTTACCATCTCGACAAGTAGTTTGATTATGTGACCGGATGTCGCTCGAGGTTATTGTTGGTATGTGGAGTGGAATTCAAATTTTGACTAACCATGAGAGACAATCGTTGAAAGTTTTCCATGAGTGTGTTT
>OU343225.1:180560857-180587827 GCA_910596185.1 Chrysanthemum makinoi
AAAGAACAGTTTTATGAGGGAGCTACATGCTAACCCTTTCTCGAGAAATAAAGAGAAAGATGCTTACGAACACGTTGAAAATGTCTTGTACATCGCAAGCCTTTTCAACACACCTGATGTTTCTTATGACGCGGTATGCTCCGAGTATTCCCCATAACACTCACTGGGGCAGCAAGAAGATGGATTGATAGATTGCCCATTGGGGTAGTTGATACATGGGCTCTCCTAAAGAAACATTTCATTCAATATTGTCCTCCCGAAGATATCAAATCAACTCATGGAGATCCATAATTTTAAGCAAGAAGGTGGCGAGGCGTTGTATCAAGCTTGGGATAGATACAACGATCTACTTTACAAGTGTCTCACTGATGACCTAAACAACCAGAAAAAGGTCAATATTTTCTACAAAGGTATCAATATTGCTACAAGACAAATCTTTGGACTACCAGGGACCAATTCCGAGGATGACCCCTACACTTGCCATTGAAGCTATTCAAAAAATGACCGATCATTCTCAAAAATGGCATGATGGAGGAAGCCAAAGAAGCCTAGGTAGAAATCTTGATGGTATTGCCGCCATTACAAACAAACTTGAAAATCTTGGTCGTGACATGCTAAGCTCAAGGAAAGTGTTCACGCTATCTAAGTAGGATATGAAAGCTGTGGTGGAGGACATCTCACTAAAAATTGTCCTCTTATTAAAGATGATAGTAAAATTGAAGAAGTAAAATATGGTGAAGCAAATAGACCGTTTCAAGGGTCGAATGGAAACGGGAATGGTTATCGGGGAGGACCTTCATCATATTACAATCATGGGCCTTTCGGGGAAAGAAGACCTAATATTGATGACACCATCAGCAAATATCTTGAGGCCTCAGCCCAAAGACAAAAAGAACAAGATGAGTGGCTCAAAAGTTTCCAAGAAAATACAAATGAAAGGCTCTCCAACCATGACACAACTTTAAAAAACCTAGATGCAATAGTGGAAAATCTCAGTGAAGACATGAAGAAAAGTAACGCTGAACCTGAGGGGATCAAACCTATGGTGGTGTGCAAGGCCGTTTTTTCTGATGAAGATGCAAATATACCGATCGATGATTTCCTTAAACCTAAATCGCTATTGATACGGCGATCACGATTCACGCCGTAACACTTGTAATGAGTTCGGTAACCATGAGCGAAACGAACCCATGTTGGGAACTGAGATACCTAACCAACTACCAATCAAGGAGGTCTGCATGAATGGCTTCATCATTCCATGTTCCATCGGCAATCATGATCTTTTAGCATTAGGCGATCTTGGGTCGATATAGCGTCATGCCACTCTCAATATTTTTAAAATTAAAATTAACTAATATTTAGAAGACGAGCATGGTGATTGAGATGGCAAACATGACTAAGGTAACCCTTCTTAGAATCCGCGGGTGGTGTATTGGTTAATGTTGATAGGTTCATCTTTACGTCCAGATTCATAGTTATTGACATGGCAAACACCCTAAGAGAACATTTAATTCTTGGAAGACCTTTACATGCTTCCACACGCTCCCGAATCAAGGTCTTAGAAAAGGAACTTTGTTTGGGATACAGTGATGATAGAGTGGTGTTTAGAATGGATAAAACCTTGTGCCCGAAACCTAATGAAGTTACAAGCTCATGCATGGCGGACAAGGTTTCTACTGAAGAGCCAATGGATTTTCCTGATAACTTTCCTCCTTCATATTTTGGTCATTTACAGGATAGTGAGTCTAGTTATGAAGATGATAGTGATAAATTTTCCTCGGAGGAAGACGATGGAGTTCAAAATTCACCTAGGATGTCTGATAAAAAAGGTGTTACTATAGTTAAGGGAAAGCTTCATTGTTGCGCCCCTATCACTTCTATGATAGAGGGTTCTAAGATAACTTTGCCGACGTGTTCCCCATTTCTCAACCGCTGCAATGGTGATGGCCAGTTCTTTTGAAGCGAATAAAAAAAGTGGCTGAAGTTTGGTGGTGTTTCGAAGATGAGAAACTAATTAAGGAAAATTAGTTCGGGGGGAACCATATCATGACCAATTGGTTTGAAGATGTAGGATGGACTATCCATTTCTGTGAACCGACAATTATGATGTCTCGAGGAATGACTCAAGCATGGCCTACATGTGATTCTCAGCTTAAGGTTTGCAATGGAGGAGAATGGATCCCCACGGCTCAAACGTAAGGAATGGGCATGCTTTGATGAAGAAAAAAGAAAGGACGTCGGCTACAAGGGGATTTCATTCGAGAACTGGGTAAAAGTTAAATTTGGGGCCATTAAGTTTAAATGGGATGACGAATCTAAATTTCGCTATGAATGGGCCAAATCAAATTTCTGCAAGAATCTCGATATTGCATTACTCCTTACATCCCTCCTTCTGTTTGGGATCAGCCTTCCTCTGGTAAAAGAGTAATTGAGGATGGAAAGGGTCGAAGGCCACCATAAAGCCCCCTTTGAGTCTAACTTAAAGACTCGGTAATAAAGAAAAGTGCTCTTTCGGGAGACAACGTGAATTATCCTTTTTATTCCTTTTATTTCATTTTTTTGTTGGGTTCTGTAACTTATAGGATTTCACAAACACATCAAACCATAATCATAAGAGGCGTATACAATGTTTAGAGAGAGAAAGTTTTAAAGAGAGAAAGGGAAGAGAGTTGGGAACTATGTGAAACAAAAGAAAAATGGTATTGAAGCTCCAACCCTCTACCTTGGGAGGTAGAGGGTATTTATAGTTTTCATACAAGACTCGCCACCAACGGGCTGTGGATCAGGCATACAGTGGGTAAAGACCCGTCCGTCATCCACGGTGTTAATTAACTAAATACTAACTAATATTAAATGACTACGACTACGAGCTTTCTAACGATTACATATACTTGAGGTGACCGACACTTTGATGACTGGATTTTCTAAATCCTAACAATCTCCCCCTAAGGGAGGTCACCTCAAATTACACAAAATACAACAGATATTACTAAGATTGTTCTTGGATTCTTGTTTAAGTTTATTGCTCATAGCGTAGTCTTTGATTCTTCATGTTTTTCATGTTTGGATAATCCAAGTGGAGGTCTTTAACTGATCCACGTGATGATGAGTTTTGAGCCGACTTTAAGATCATCGGCTACCATAAATCTCGACTCTTCCTTTATAGTGTTGACATTATGTGAAGTTGTGACTTTGGAGACATGCTCACACTTTTTGGATCATGACATCTTTTCATCAGAGTAGCGGAAGCTTTTACTGGTTCATGATATTTGCAGCAGCGTAGCAGAAGCATAGTATGAAAATATCAAAGCCAGGTTATGTAGATAAGCACTTGTCATGATTTCTTTAATTAAGTGTGGATGCTGTGAGCATGCGGCTTTGGATTAACTTCTCAATTCTGATAAGCTGCAACCGTCCAAATGTACCTGCAAACAACAGTTAGCAATAAAACATATGAAAGTGTCTTTGATCACATTCGTTGAATTGAGGTACGACTCCACGGTTCCCGTTGATCAGTACAAGTACTGCACGTGATCGGGTATGATTCGAAGAATCTCCTTGACGAGGGTTTGCAATTTGTTCTAAATTTCTCAAACCGAACGTCTCAAAGAAGACAACACGGAGTGAGTGAACCAGCAAATTGAGATTCACTGATTGATGAAAAATTGATTTGAAATACGACGAAGGTTTTATGACGAAGATCAATTTTTCAATCAAAAATACTTTTGTATTTAGAAGAGTACACATTGATGTGCTAGAGAAAGAAGAGATTTGCACATCGAACGGTTTTTCAAAGTATTTTTTCAAACGAGATACTTTTGTGTTTGAAATACGAATACACATTCGATGTGCGAGAAAAAAGAAGATTTCATTGAGCGTTTTCCAAAGTATTCGTCAATTCATTTCCTGGACCAAGGTTGATTCACGAGTGAATCGCCCCATCATTTCTATCTAGTTGTCACAAGCTTGATATTTAGAAAAGATCTCACATGCCACCCACCAAGAGCTTGTTTGATGTTGGCTCTAGAAGGATTTCCATCTTCATTGTGAATACCTTATCATATCACTTTCGGATGTTGGCAATACCACAAGGATAATGCGTAGGACTCTTAAATTATGTTCTCTCTTTCCATTGTGTGAAGCAGAGAGTCTTCATTGATAGTGTCCTAAGGAGATTTATATATGATCTCCTGGCTCTAGACTCAATAGTGCACATTTTGTTCATATGCCGGAGACTAGGGAGAGGGTCTCCTTCTTCAATATCAACCATCTCTAAGAGAAAGTTGATAGATAATGTAGGTTCCCCATGAGAACGAAACAAGTCCTTTTAAGAGGAACTTGAGTAGCTTGGGAAGTTGTAATGCAGTGCGTCACTGGGTCCATGACATCTTGTCTTCAATACCAGTGTTACCTTGGTAAACACCAGTAGCATATGTATTGAACCGGTCTCGCCCTAAGGTTGAATAATTGGAGGGCTATTTATTTTACCCTTTTCACATTCAATTCTTTTCATTCTTCAACCCTTACTATGAGACTTCATAACTAGAACCTTGTTGGGTTTATTCTAGTTCTAGCTCTTTCTCGATCGACACTCTTCCCATACCTCACTTTTCTCTTTTTTCATCATACCTAAGGACTCTACACTATCTAGTGGATTGTCCCTGGGTAGATCCCTCCGACTCTGGCGAGATCGTGTGAACGAATACCTAACCTAACCATCCTTATAAATCCATGCATAAAGTAAATTGGTCGGTATTTTTGGATTGTTCATCACCATTGGAACCAATTGAAAACCATTTGAAAATCAATCCGGGTACTTGTGATATATTATCAAAGCATTTTGTACGTGAATTGTTTTTGATATTTCAAAAAAAGAGCTCCCCTCAACATGTGCAACGAATATTTGAAATCGTTTTGGCACATGGAGGCAAGAGGAAGAATTCAATTCATTGGTTAACATTTTCTAAAATATACATCACCTCTATCAAAATTAGTGTTTCAAATCTTTGTTAAAGATATTTTGGGAAAGGATGTGGTTTTCTAAAAGTTGCTCCCCCTCAATATGTGCATCGAGATTTGAAAGTTTTTTTTGCACATATTAGGAAAACACACTTAGAGACAAATCATTCATGTTTCAATCCTTTTTGGTTTGATATAGATGCACCCCCTTAACATGTGCATGGAAAATTTGAAATCGTTTGGCACATGAAGGGAGGAGAGCTTGCTAATCACTTACAAACCATTTGTTGAACTATCAGGTTTAAATCAATTTAAATCACAAATTCTCCCCCCGATCACAATTTTCAAATCATTTGAGATTTTTGATCTCTATTGATTTAAATTAATTTTGAAAACTTTTGAGGAGAATTGTGACTTGTTTTTGAAAATCATTTTAACTGATAAGGGTTAGATTTTGAAACTTTAAACTCCATTGTTCAAACATGCATAAATATCTTTTGAAAACATAAAATTAGCCAAGGTCTTGAATCAATTTGTATAAAACATTGTAAGAACATTGGTCTTTTTGATTATCCAAAAGTAGACCTTGCTCTTTATTGTGCTTGAAAAATAATCTTTTTGATTTAATTGAAATCATTCTCCCCCTCAATCAATGACATGAGTTGTTGATTGAGAAATAGATATTTTGACAAATGATAAGTGCTAATGATTTTCAAAAATAGTGTCCGAGTTATTTTCAGAGCAATTTAGTTTTCATTAGATGACAAATATTTTTCACAAGAATTTATAGAAGGAAAAATATTTGGAAGGAAAACATTTGTCTTTTTGGCGACAAACATTTTTTAGAATCGAGCATGAGATTTCAAAATTAGATTAAGCATGGCTCTGTTCTTTCTTTTAAAATACGGTTCTTTCTGAAATGACAATAAACCACCATTTTCTCCATCTCAATTTTTTTTTATTTATTTTTTATTTTTTATTTTTTTTAACAATTTATGTACATTCAAACTTCATCTAGACCATGTCACTCTTTGAATGATAACACAAAGACCGTAGATAAAATCGAACAAAAGAAAAAATGGAAAAAATATTTAGCTTTTCAATGATTCCTTTTTTTTTTTTATAATTTTGTATTTGGCTTTTTGAATAAATATTTACAAGAGATAGATGAAGAAAAACTTTTACTCCCGTCTTCCTCTTGAAGACGTTTGAGTGTTTCCGGTTGTAGACTCTTTACACCAAGTCGTGGGAGGATAAACTCAAAACGTTCTCTAGGAAGAGCTTTGGTGAAGATGTCGCTAATGGTATTCATCCTCACAAAATAAAGTTCCACCACACCGTTCTCCACTTGCTCCCTGATGAAATGATGTCGAATGTCGATATGCTTTGCTCTTGAATGTTGAGCGTTGTTGCATGAGAGAGCAATGGCACTTTTGTTATCACAATACAAAGGGATTTTGTTGAATTCAAAGCCATAGTCAGATAATTGGGATCTCATCCATAGGATTTGAGCACAACAATATGACATGGCTATGTATTCTACCTCATGAGAGGATATACAAGTACTCATTTGTTTTCTGAGAGACCGCTCACAAGCTTATCACCCGAGCTGAGCACCTCTGACGTGCTTTGGCGTGTATCTTGACATCCTGCATGGTCGACATCTGCATAATTTGTTAGTGACATCCGGTGTCCTTGGTTACAAAGTTCCATGTTGATGGTTCCTTGGAGATACCGAAAGACCGTTTAACCGCTTCAGGTGCTTTTGGTAGGCTTAGCACGGTATCTAGCACACATGCATACAGTGAATAGAATGTATCGTCTCTGGCAGTAAGGTACATGGGGACCCAATCATACTACGATATTTAGTTGGTCAACCATGATCTGAGTGGTCCTCATCAGTTTAGTACGCTCCAGTGGGAGTGTCAACAGGTCACAAGAATCAAATCCAAATTTCTTTAAAATTTCATTAGCATATTTAGATTGATTGATAAAATGCCTCCGGGACTTTGTGAAATTTGTAATCCCAAGAAAAATGAGATTTGTCCCATCATTGACATTTGAAATTTGGAGCCCATCTCCTTAGAAAAATGGTCACATTCATTGGGGTCAGTTGAGGCAAAAAAATATCATCAACATAAATTTAAACGTGGATTAAGTGTTTTCCGACTTTCGGTGAACAATGTTGGATCAAGCTGCTCCTTTCTTTGAATCCGGTAGATAGAAGAAACTTAGATAGCGTATCATACCATGCCCTTGGAGCTTGCTTCAAACAGATGAAACCTTCTTCAAGCGATAGACATGAGTAGGATGCTCTGGATTCACAAAACCTTCAGGTTGGCTGATGTATATGACTTCTTTAAGATCTCCGTTAAGAAAATCCGTCTTTACATTCATCTGATAGACTACCATGTTCTTTACATCCATCTGAAGATGGTTTGCGGATCAAATATGTTCTCAAAGGAGCATCTTGAGGGAGTAGCAAAGGGTTATCTCCATCATAGGTGCGAAACAATTCCATGATGTACACTCGATGATTAAGGATCGATGATGAGGCGGTGTCGGCGATTGACATGGCGAAGGGTTATCTCGTTGCCGAGAGTTGGAGCGGCCCTTTGATGGATTTGGTGATCATTAGCATAGGCTCATAGTGTTCATCAAACATTGAATCAAATAATTTATTCAAATCATCTTCCGAAGGGGGTACATATGGAATTGCTGGTGAGGGATTTTGTACAAGAGAGAAAATGGGACTACTTAATGAAGGTTGTGATGCGGGTCAGAACTTGATTGTCACAGTGCCATTTGCCCGCAGCTCATCGAGCGTGGCGTGAATAGTTTCCATGATATCTCGAGCTCTTTTGTTGTAGATTCGGTAACCCTTCTTGTTTGGTGCATAACCTACAAAAACTCAAATGTCGCCTTAGCTCTTAACTTTCCTAAATCTTGACCGTCATTCGTTGGATAGCACAAAGCACCAAATACACGAAGGTAGGAGAGATCAGGTTTTGTTTATGGACAAGTTAGTATGGAGTTTTCCATGAGTGGTATGTATGAGGAGCGATTTTGGGTGTAGTAGCAGCGTGGCAATGGCTTCACCCAAGAAACATTGGAACCTTTGAATAAATTAGCATAGTTCTTGCGGCTTCAACGGGGTCGATTTAGTCTTTCAACTACGTTGTTGAGGCGTCGTGGAACACTTCTTTGATGATCGATTCCAATGCTTTCATAAAATTGACTTAGTTCTTTGTTAACAAACTCAGTGCCATTGTATGTTCGAATAATTCTAACAGTCTTGTTAAGTCGAACCTGAAGCTACTTGATAAGTTTGATGATGACATCTGAAGTTTCATCCTTTGTCCTCAAAAACTTAACCCAAGTAAATCGAGAGTAATCATCAACAATGACTAAGATAAATTTCTTCCCATTTATCGTTTACACTCTCATTGGTCCACACAAATCCATATGAAGAGTATGAAGAACTTCCATAACGAGTTTGAGGTTTAGGTTTGTGGGCATATTTCTGCTTTTTCCAAATTGGCATCTTGAACAAAGATGATATTTTTCATATTTTAATCTAGGTAAGCCTCTTACAAGGTCCTTTCTGGAAATATCATTAATGGTGCCGAAGTTCAAATGATTGAGATGACGATGCCATAACCATGACTTTGGTTTTGAAGCCATTGACAACAAGCGATTGGAGAAGACTTCATCATGTCTTCGATAGAGATGGTGTATAGGTTTGAACCACGTGTTCCTCTTAACAGCTCCACACCATCAAGTTCTCTAACAAAACAAGTATGTTTTCTAAAAGCTACCTCTAGATCGGAATCATAGAATTGACCAATAGAAAACAGGTTATGACCAAGACCTTCAACATAATATACCACGGAGATTACACTGCACCAACATAATCTCCATAACCCATAATGCACCAAATGGTCGTTCCCAAATCTAACATCCCGATAAATTTACTCACGAAGTTCATGAGCATGGCGATCTCGGTCATATGCTTGGAACATCCTGAGCCCAGTACCCAGAACGATTTGAACGACTGCAGTTGAACACAGACAGAATGGATAAGCGAAAATTAGGATCCCCATGCAATAATGGGTTCCACTTGGTTAGGCAAAGAGATTGGAACATCCACATCAGAAGCAGAGTCAATAAAATCATTAGTGGTAGATGATAGGCTAGTAGAAACAGTAGATCTGTTCAAAGTATGTTCACTTCTTAAAGGTATAGTTCTACCAGTGGGCATCCATTTCCTAATGGGCATTGACTTAGATAATTTAGTGCACAACTCATTAAGATTAAATTTGCGGCCAGTAGGTATCCACTGATAGCCTACATTACTAAATTTTCTTCATGTGGGTTTCCAATGTTTTCTAACCTTCTTCCGACTTTGCTTTCTATCCTTCTTAACTTGATTTTTGGCATTAAAAATTTTAACTGGATATTTAACAGCATTAATCCAATCATCATACCATGTTTTCCCACATACATGATTAGTAACAGAAACCAAGCAATCATCATTACATGTTTTCCCAAAAGTAGCAGAATTCGCATTAATTACAGCATGCTTAGAGCTAACACTAGAATCAACACGATTCGTTTTATTCAACATAGTTTCATTCATCCTAAGGTGATCTTCTACTTTCTTCCACTGAACATTCCTAGCTTTCAAGTTCCTATCATTCTTTGTGTTGCCTTGAGGCTTTGACCTGCTCGCTTTGGTGTCACTTTTTACTCATGTAGAGGGAATGGGAACATTAGTTGGTTTTGCTACTTTTTGTATTTCAGGCTTAGAAGTGCTGGGATCTGAACTAATTGAAGGCACATTAAATCTCACATGCTTGACACTAGGCATAGAGCAAGGCATCACAACTTTATATTTCTTACAAAAGGATTTAGGGCATGTTGCTCTTAAGCATTCTAAAAGTTCTTGAGATCGTTTGGCATATAAGCATGCATACTTAACTTCACTATCAAGTGGTTTGTTTATGCAATCCTCTTCGACAATCTCACGGAGACATTCTAGACTATCCTTAAGGTACGAAAAATATTAATGAAACCCAAATTCGTTATTTCTAAGATGAGGAGGAATGTATTTTACAGTCATAGTATATTTACAATCAGCAGATGAATTTGATGCAACATTCTCATTAAAGACAAGTGGCATTTTCCCTTTTACCCGACTCTTCAGATTCTCAATTTCCTTTTGTAACGAAGTTATTTTTTCATTATTTTTGTCACGAGTGACTTTTATTGAATCGTATAACTCTTTGAAGTGTCGTTTGACCTTTTCATTTTCTTTTAGAAAACTCTCATTTTCTTGTTGTAACACGTTAATGATTTTTTGAAGATGAAAGTTTTGAGAAAATTGAGAATCTTAAGGAGGAGGCATTTGAGAGCCAGTCTTTGTTCTTTTGCCCTTTAATTGTGAAATTTGGGCTTTCAACTTTGATCGTGTTTAGTGAGCTTGAATCATTCGTCACGTTTGTTTATTTCAAAACGCATCAAACTCGGAACATTTGAGGATGTCTTGATGTTTGAGGTTTTGACATTTTCTTTGAGATGTTGATATTTTAGTTGCAAATCAAAATGTTCAACTTCTAGCTTAGAAAAATGTTTTACCAAATTATCGTGATCATCCTGGTCAATTTTCTCATTTAGTTTTGAGTTTTTTTTTTCAAGCTCAATGACACGATCATGGGAAACTTTCAAAGCAACAGATAATTCATGAAATTGAGAAGCAATAATAGAATGCTTAGTAACAGTATAAAACACATCTTGAGCCACACAACTCAATACTAAGTACTCATTTAAGATATGCAGATTCTTCCTTTCAATTTCATTATATTTGAGTTCCCGTTCATAATCATTGACCTCAACAATCATTGCATCAAATTACTTTTCCATTTCTTTAATATATGAGTCTATCCCTTTTTGAAGACTCTCAAATTGACCTTTTAATTGTTTAAATAAAGGTATGACCTCAGTTAAATAGCATTCTTTAGTTTGCTCAAAACCTCTTTCCCCTTCAGTTATCCCTGTAGGTGTGATTCTCTTCTTACATGTTTTCTCAAAATCAATGAATAGTTGATAAATAACATACAGGCTGATTAAGGTCTTGCTCTTAGTGGGAATAGATCTAGGAACTAAATGCATTGGTGTATTCGGAGGACACACAGTCGCTGGAGGCATTTTCTTAAGGGGAGTGTTTATTTTAACAAGTGCATTAGCTTTTTGCATATCTATGTCCTTTTTCCAAAAAACTTGTTTTGGGGTTAATTAAGTTTGATGCTTAAACATGTTCAGGGAAATCCAATTCTCTTTAGTGTAATCATGGGTTTTGAACATTATGTTTTGCTTTTTACACTCAGGATCTTTTAGCTTCTTATCTATTTTCTCCCTAGAGGCATCTTCAAATTTTCTATCCTCTTCCGTGCTTCCAATACATGATGGTGTTTTCCTAGGCTTGAGGATCTCATTACCATCATATACAATTGTATGGAAAGCTTTAGCCTTTTTACAATACTCGGGATTTGGTTCCTCTCATAGGGGAATACTATGCTTATCGCAAGACTCATTGCTTAGTGATCATTTGAGCAGACTGAATGGTATTATCTTGTACGTACAACTTGTTTTCAAGCTTGTTTTTCAAAGTTTTTAGGTCGGAAAAATCAGTTAAAAGTTTTGATTCCTTAGCATTAAATTCTTGTTTAAGCACTTTAACATTTTTTTGAAGTTCTTGCTTTTGCTTAACAGTTTTGTTTAGTTTGTGTTTTAAGGAATCTAGCTCTTGTGTTAATATTTCTTCCCTAAAATTACTTTTTCTAATAATTGTATGCATTTGGTCATCCATTTCTTGCTCACGGGTAGTTAAATCAAACTTAGCACGTTGTTCATAAATGGCAACTTGTTCTTTATAGGCATTCAGTTCAGAGATAACATAATCATTTGGGGCACATGCAGTGTATTCATCAAAAACATAGTCATCATTGACTGCAGAAGATGCATCACTTGGTACGATCTCACTTTCACTTTGTATCACATATTGATCATATGGGACAATATTACTATTACCCACATTATCAATATTTGATTCATTAGTTGCAAGTGATTGTACTTTGTTATGCATCTCTTGCTCATCAACTTCATCGTATAGTTTTAATACCTCTGAGATGATTGAATCTTTGGATGGACCAGCTTGCTATGATGATGAGACCTTTGGGGAGACCATTGGTGAAATGCTAGCCAGGAAGATCGTCTGGGCAGTAGGTTCATCATCGACATCAGAGTCAAATGCATCACAGTCAGCAACTTTAAAAGCATTTTGATGATTGACCTATTTCTGAATTGGTACGCTCATCCACATCATCATAGGTTTTGGCATTTCCTTCGCAGAAACAACAACTCTTCTTCTCCAAACTGCTCCCTGTCTGAGCTTGCACAACAGCATCTTGTCCCTGAAATACTCTGCATTTTGAGGGCGTTTAGGAGATGTGCAATTCCTTGCAATATGTCCTTCACCACCACAGTTGTAGCATTTGATTGGCTTTCCTTGTCCTTGATTTGCATTCCTTCAACGATTCTGATTAGTCACAAATCCTCCACCTGCAGTATACCATAACCTACTCCGTCATTCCTTGTTCATACCGTCTTTTGCACTTTCGCACCACTACCTTATCTCGGCAGTAGTTTGATTGTGTGGACTGGATGTTTGTTTGAGGTTATTGTTGGTATGTGGAGTGGAATTCAAATTTTGACTAACCATGAGAGACAATTGGTTGATGAAGTTTTCCATGAGTGTGTTTGGATCTGGAGGCTTATATGTTGGATCTGGAATGAGCTTGTAGTTACCATTACCCGTTGGTATGACTTGAGAAGCTTTGGTGGTTATTCCTACATTGGTGTAAAAGGCTGTTGAATCATTTGACGAACTTGCATTACCAGAATTTGAATTAAATTTTTCTAAGATCATTTGTTCAAATATAGCATGTCTCTCATTCTGAAGCAAGTACAGTAAAACATCTATAAATTAATACTCAATAAATTTATAATCTCGATAAAATTAATAATTTGTCGGGTTTCAACTTTGGACCAGTACAAATTTAGACCCCAATCGATACAATAATACGATAATAATTTTTTTGAAACCCGATGTATATATATCATTATAAAACTATAAATTAATAATTGCTAAAATTATATATATATATATATATATATATATATATATATATATATGTGTGTGTGTGTGTGTGTGTTTATGTGAGAGAGAGAGATACACATCAAAATTCTAAAATTGTTTAGTAAAAAATAAATCTATAGTAACCTTATTTTTTGTTGAACTTTAAAATATATTTACTTTATCTTAAAATCTCCTTATCTAAATAGTAGGTGTGTTGTGTTCTCGTATTGCAACAAAAACTGTTAATTTTATTTTCATAAAGTGTGAATGTGAATTCATAAAATATTAATTGAAATTTGTTTTTCAAATTTATTTTCCGTCTCAAATGAGTATACATTGTAAAGCTAGTATATTAGACTTGAAAATTTAATGACCGTACGTAAAACCTCTTTAAATTAATAAATTATTAATTTATCGATATAATAATATCTCGCTAAATTAATAAAATATCATGGTCCTAACACTATTAATTTATAGAGGTTTTGCTGTATGTATACAATTGCTCATAGTTGGTGTTCCTGAAACCTTTTGTTAACTTGACAGAAGTGACAAATTTGTGCCATTCGAGATTCATGTTGTTCATAAACTTTGAATTTAGCTGAATATTCGGCATAGTCATTATAATATTCCTCATGTCATTCACAAGCTTGTAGAACCTCACGTAATATTAGTGTCACTTTCCCTGGTTTCATCTTAAAGTGCTCAAAGTCATCATACAGTTGAGATTCTCTGTCTTCTTTAGTTAATTCAGCAGAGAGCATCTTGACATTGTCGAAACTGCTTTGGCTTCATTTTGTGATTGATTAGTTTGTAGATGTCCTTTCGTAGACCACAGTCAGTTTTGAGGCCCTAATATGCATCGTATCTCTTTTCTCCTTATCACTGAAGCTCATCATCGTCTTTGGTCGTCCAATCCTAAGGTCACTGTACCATCTGCAGCAATTTCAAGTGTGTCTCTTGTAGTCTCAATCCGATAAGGTCCTTCATCAATTGATTTGAGAATGTAACCCTTTCCTTTCCCAAATAGTACAACCTAATTCGTTGAGCCCATGAGTCATAATCAGTTCTGTCAAGCATAGGTGGACGAGTATCTAATCCAGCTGCTTGAACGTCCTCAGCTACAGTAGAAACGATAGTAGGTACGTTGTTCGACATGATTCCAGATTCTACGGGATTTTACTATTCTTTGATTAAACCGAGAAATTGATTCTTTCACAGGATTTTACAAAATCAAAAGAACAACCGTAAAACGTAGCACGAAGAAGTGACAAGTCTCAATAGACAAGTAGTAACCTAACCAACTCGCTTTGATATCAACTCGCTTATTAGACAACTCGCTTAAAACCCAAGTCGCATAAAGAGACAACTCGCTTAATAGACAAGTCGCTTTAAGAAACCAAGTCGCTTAAAGAGTCAACTCGCTTAATAGCCAAGACGCTTTAAAACCCAAGTCACTTAAAGAGTTAACTCGCTTAATAGCCAAGTCGCTTCCAAGAAAACTCTTTTAAGTGTCAACTCACGAAACAGGCAACGCTAAGCACAAAGCAACAAGCTTGGCGACAACTCGCAAGTATCAACTTCAGAGACAGCACAAGCTTCCAATAACAAAGCAACTCGCTTCCAAGAAACACAATACCGTGGCTCAACTCGCTTTGGACAATTTTCAAAAACAACCACTTTAACAATAAAAAACAGCCCAACCACGATGATTAAAGCCTTCCAATTCAAAACCTAAACACATATGATGATCCTAAACACAAAAGTACAATCAAAATTCAAACTTTAACACTAGAATATAACCAAATGATTCAAACTCTTCTAAACACTTATAACCTCAAAAACCTTATGAAATCCACCAAAAAACCAAGGAGCATGAAGGATGAGTGATCAGCAGTTGACATCGAAACTGAAGGGTTATCTACGTTGCCAGGGATTGGAGCGACCTGTTGATGGATTTGACTGATCATTAGAAATAGGCTCATAGTGTTCATCAAACATTGAATCAAATAATTTATTCAAATCATCTTCCGAAAGGGGTACATATGGAATTGTGGTGAGGATTTTGTACAAGAGAGAACTAATGGGACTACTTAATGAAGGTTGTGATGCGGTCCGAACTTGATTATCCTGGAGCCATTTGCCCAGACAGCTCATCGAACGTGATGTGAATAGTTTCCATGATATCTCGAGCTCTTTTGTTGTAGATTCGGTAACCCTTCTTGTTTGGTGCATAACCCACAAAAACTCAAATGTCCGCCTTAGCTCTTAATTTACCTAAATCTTGACCGTCATTCGTTGGATAGCACAAGCACCGAATACACGAAGGTAGGAGAGATCAGGTTTTCGTTTATGGACAAGTTCGTATGGAGCTTTTCCATGAGTGGTATGTATGAGGGAACGATTTTGGGTATAGCGAGTGGCAATGGCTTCAGCCAAAGACATTGGAACCTTTGAACAAATTAGCATAGTTCTTGCGGCTTCAACCAGTGCGATTTCGTCTTTCAACTACACCGTTCTGTTGGCGTCTTGGAACACTTCTTTGATGACTGATTCCAATGCTTTCATAAAATTGACTTAGGTCTTTGTTAACAAACTCAGTGCCATTGTATGTTCGAATAATTCTAACAGTCTTGTTAAGTCGAACCTCAAGCTACTTGATAAGTTTGATGATGACATCTGGAGTTTCATCCTTTGTCCTCAAAAACTTAACCTAAGTAAATCGAGAGTAATCATCAATAATGACTAAGATAAATTTCTTCCCATTTATCGTTTACACTCTCATTGGTCCACACAAATCCATATGAAGAGTATGAAGAACTTCCATAACTGAGTTTGCAGGTTTGGGTTTGTGGGCATATTTCCTGCTTTTTCCCAATTGGCATGCTGAACAAAGATGATATTTTTCATACTTTAATCTGGGTAAGCCTCTTACAAGGTCCTTTCTGGAAAGTTCATTAATGGTGCCGAAGTTCAAATGATTGAGATGACGATGCCATAACCATGACTTTGGTTTTGAAGCCTTTGACAACAAGCAGATTGGAGAAGACTTCATCATGTCTTCGATAGAGATTGTGTATAGGTTTGAACCACGTGTTCCTCTTAACAGCTACACACCATCAAGTTCTCTAACGAAACAAGTATGTTTTCTAAAAGCTACCTCTAGATCGGAATCATAGAATTGACCAATAGAAAACAGGTTATGACTAAGACCTTCAACATAATATACCGTGGAGATTACACTGTCACCAACAACATAATCTCCATAACCCATAATTGCACCAAAGTGGTCGTTCCCAAATCTAACAGTCTCGATGAATTTACTCACGAAGTTCATGAGCCGCGACCGGTCTCCAGTCATATGCTTGGAACATCCTGAGCCCAGGTACCGCAGAACGATTTGAACGACACCAGGGTTGAACACAGACAAGAATGGATAACTGAAAAATTGGGATCCCCATGCAATAATGGGTTCCACTTGGTTAGACAAAGATTGGAACATCCACATCGAAGCGAGTCAATAAAATCATTAGTGGTAGATGATAGGCTAGTAGAAACATAGATCATTCAAAGTATGTTCACTTCTTAAAGGTATAGTTCTACCAGTGGGCATCCATTTCCTAATGGGCATTGACTTAGATAATTTAGTGCACAACTCATTAAGATTAAATTTGCGGCCAGTAGGTATCCACTGATAGCCTACATTACTAAATTTTCTTCCTGTGGGTTTCCAATGTTTTCTAACCTTCTACCGCCTTTGCTTTCTATCCTTCTTAACTTGATTTTTGGCATTAAAATTTTTAACTGGATATTTAACAGCATTAATCAAATCATCATACCATGTTTTCCCACATACATGATTAGTAACAGAAACCAAGCAATCATCATTACATGTTTTCCCAAAAGTAGCAGAATTCGCATTAATTACAGCATGCTTAGAGCTAACACTAGAATCAACACGATTCGTTTTATTCAACATCGTTTCATTCTTCCTAAGGTGATCTTCTACTTTCTTCCACTGAACATTCCTAGCTTGCAAGGTCCTATCATTCTTTGTGTTTCCTTGAGGCTTTGACCCTTCGCTTTGGTGTCACTTTTTACTCATGTAGAGGGAATGGGAACATTAGTTGGTTTTGCTACTTTTTGTATTTCAGGCTTAGAAGTGCTGGGATCTGAACTACTTGAAGGCACATTAAATCTCACATGCTTGACAGTAGGCATAGAGCAAGGCACACCATTTTATCTTTCAAAAGTTTGGGATGGCAAGTTCAGGATGTTTTGTACTATCAAGTGGTTTATGCAATCCTCTTCGACAATCTCACGGAGACATTCTAGACTATCCTTAAGGTACGAAAAATATTCATGAAACCCAAATTCGTTATTTCTAAGATGAGGAGGAATGTATTTTACAGTCATAGTATATTTACAATCAGCAGATGACTTTGATGCAACATTCTCATTAAAGACAAGTGGCATTTTCCTTTTACGACTCTTGATTCTCAATTTCCTTTTGTAACGAAGTTATTTTTTCATTATTTTTGTCACGAGTGACTTTTATTGAATCGTATAACTCTTTGAAGTGTCGTTTGACCTTTTCATTTTCTTTTAGAAAACTCTCATTTTCTTGTTGTAACACGTTAATGATTTTTGAAGATGATTTTGAGAAAATTGAGAATCTAAAGGAGGAGGCATTTGAGAGCCAGATCACTTTGTTCTTTTGCCCTTTAATTGTGAAATTTGGGCTTTCAACTTTCTGATCGTGTTATAGTGAGCTTGAATCTATTCGTCACGTTTGTTTATTTCAACGCATCAAACTCTGGAACATTTGAAGACGTCATGATGTTTGAGGTTTTGACATTTTCTTTGAGATGTTGATATTTTAGTTGCAAATCAAAATGTTCAACTTCTAGCTTAGAAAAATGTTTTACCAAATTATCGTGATCATCCTGGTCAATTTTCTCATTTAGTTTTGAGTTTTTGTTTTCAAGCTCAATGACACGATCATGGGAAACTTTCAAAGCAAAAGATAATTCATGAAATTGAGAAGCAGTAATAGAATGCTTAGTAATAGTATAAAACACATCTTGAGCCACACAACTCAATACTAAGTACTCATTTAAGATATGCAGATTCTTCCTTTCAATTTCATTATATTTGAGTTCCCGTTCATAATCATTGACCTCAACAATCATTGCATCAAATTACTTTTCCATTTATTTAATATATGAGTCTATCCCTTTTTGAAGACTCTCAAATTGACCTTTTAATTGTTTAAATAAAGGTATGACCTTAGTTAAATAGCATTCTTTAGTTTGCTCAAAACCTCTTTCCCCTTTAGTTATCCCTGTAGGTGTGATTCTCTTCTTACATGTTTTCTCAAAATCAATGAATAGTTGATAAATAATATCCAGGCTGATTAAGGTCTTGCTCTTAGTGGGAATAGATCTAGGAACTAAATGCATTGGTGTATTCGGAGGATACACAGTCGCTGGAGGCATTTTCTTAAGGGGAGTGTTTGTTTTAACAAGTGCATTAGCTTTTTGCATATCTATGTCCCTTTTCCAAAAAACTTGGGGTTAATTGAGTTTGATGCTTAAACATGTTCAGGGAAATCCAATTCTCTTTAGTGTAATCATGGGTTTTGAACATTATGTTTTGCTTTTTACACTCAGGATCTTTTAGCTTCTTATCTATTTTCTCCCTAGAGGCATCTTCAAATTTTCTATCCTCTTCCGTGCTTCCAATACATGATGGTGTTTTCCTAGGCTTGAGGATCTCATTACCATCATATACAATTGTATGGAAAGCTTTAGCCTTTTTACAATACTCGGGATTTGGTTCCTCTCATAGGGGAATACTATGCTTATCGCAAGACTATTGCTTAGTGATCATTTAGGCAGATGGTATTATCTTGTACGTACAACTTGTTTTCAAGCTTGTTTTGCAAAGTTTTTAGGTCGGAAAAATCAGTTAAAAGTTTTGATTCCTTAGCATTAAATTCCTGTTTAAGCACTTTAACATTTTTTTGAAGTTCTTGCTTTTGCTTAACAGTTTTGTTTAGTTTGTCTTTTAAGGAATCTAGCTCTTGTGTTAATATTTCTTCCCTAAAATTACTTTTTCTAATAATTGTATGCATTTGGTCATCCATTTCTTGCTCACGGGTAGTTAAATCAAACTTAGCACGTTGTTCATAAATGGCAACTTGTTCTTTATAGGCATTCAGTTCAGAGATAACATAATCATTTGGGGCACATGCAGTGTATTCATCAAAAACATAGTCATCATTATTGCAGAGAAGATGCATCACTTGGTACGATCTCACTTTCACTTTGTATCACATATTGATCATATGGGACAATATTACTATTACCCACATTATCAATATTTGATTCATTAGTTGCAAGTGATTGTACTTTGTTATGCATCTCTTGCTCATCAACTTCATCGTATAGTTTTAATACCTCTGAGATGATTGAATCTTTGGATGGACCAGCTTGCTATGATGATGAGACCTTTGGGGAGACCATTGGTGAAATGCTAGCCAGGAAGATCGTCTGGGCAGTAGGTTCATCATCGACATCAGAGTCAAATGCATCACAGTCAGCAACTTGAAAGGCATTTTGATGATTCTGACCTATTTCCTGAATTGGCTGCTTATCCACATCAGCATCATAGGTTTTGGCATTTCCTTCTGCAAGAAACAATAACTCTTCTTACTCCAAAACTGCTCCACTGTCCTGAGCTTGCACAACAGCATCTTGTCCCTGAAATACTCTGCATTTTGAGGGCGTTTAGGAGATGTGCAATTCCTTGCAATATGTCCTTCACCACCACAGTTGTAGCATTTGATTGGCTTTCCTTGTCCTTGATTTGCATTCCTTCAACGATTCTGATTAGTCACAAATCCTCCACCTGCTCCAGTATTACCATAACCTACTCCAGTCATTCCTTGTTCATACCGTCTTTCTTGCACTTTCTGCACCACTACCTTACCATCTCTGTGAGTAGTTTGATTATGTGGTGGATGCTATTCGAGGTTATTGTTGGTATGTGGAGTGGAATTCAAATTTTGACTAACCATGAGAGACAATTGGTTGATGAAGTTTTCCATGAGTGTGTTTGGATCTGGAGGCTTATATGTTGGATCGGAATGAGCTTGTAGTTACCATTACCCGTTGGTATGACTTGAGAAGCTTTGGTGGTTATTCCTACATTGGTGTAAAAGGCTGTTGAATCATTTGACGAACTTGCATTACCAGAATTTGAATTAAATTTTTCCAAGATCATTTGTTCAAATATAGCATGTCTCTCATTCTGAAGCAAGTACAGTAAAACCTCTATAAATTAATACTCAATAAATTAATAACCTCGATAAAATTAATAATTTGTCGGGTTTCAATTTTGGACCAGTACAAATTTAGAGATCAATCGATACAATAATACGATAATAATTTTTTTGAAACCCGATGTATATATATCAACCCAACAAAACTATAAATTAATAATTGCTAAAAATTATATATATATATATGTGTGTGTGTGTGTGTGTGTTTATGTGAGAGAGAGAGATACACATCAAAATTCTAAAATTGTTTAGTAAAAAATAAATTTATAGTAACCTTATTTTTTGTTGAACTTCAAAATATATTTACTTTATCTTAAAATCTCCTTATCTAAATAGTAGGTGCGTTGTGTTCTCGTATTGCAACAAAAACTGTTAATTTTATTTTCATAAAGTGTGAATGTGAATTCATAAAATATTAATTGGAGTTTGTTTTTCAAATTTATTTTTCATCTCTAATTAATATACATTGTAAAGCTAGTATATTAGACTTGAAAATTTAATGACCGTACGTAAAACCTCTTTAAATTAATAAATTATTAATTTATCGATATAATAATATCTCGCTAAATTAATAAAATATCATGGTCCTAACACTATTAATTTATAGAGGTTTTACTGTATGTATACAATTGCTCATAGTTGGTGTTCCTCAAACCTTTTGTTAACTTGACAGAAGTGACAAATTTGTACCATTCGAGATTCATGTTGTTCACAAACTTTGAATTTAGCTGAATATTCGGCATAGTCATTATAATATTCCTCATGTCATTCACAAGCTTGTAGAACCTCACGTAATATTCAGTGTCACTTTCCCCTGGTTTCATCTTAAAGTGCTCAAAGTCATTATACAGTTGAGATTCTATGTCTTCTTTAGTTAATTCAGAACCAGAGAGAAGCATCTTGACATTGTCCGAAACTGCTTTGGCTTCAGTGTTGTGATTGATTAGTTTGTAGATGTCCTTTCGTAGACCCTGAAGTACAGTTTTGAGGCCCTAATATCTGCATCGTATCTCTTTTTCTCCTTATCACTGAGCTCATCATACGTCTTTGGTATGTCCAATCCTAAGGTCCTGTACCATCCGCACAATTTCAAGTGTGTCTCTTGTAGTCTCAATCTGATAAGGTCCTTCATCAATTGATTTGAGAATGTTAACCCCATTTCCTTTCCCAAATAGTACAACCTAATTCGTTGAGCCCATGAGTCATAATCATTCATCCAAGCATAGGTGGACGAGTATCTAATCAGTACCTTGAACGTCCTCACTACAGATAGAAACGATAGTAGGTACGTTGTTCGACATGATTCAATTCTACGGATTTTACTATTCTTTGATTAAACAGGAATTTGATTCTTTCACGGATTTTACAAAATCAAAAGAACAACCGTAAAACGTAGCACGAAGAAGTGACAAGTCTCAATAGACAAGTAGTAACCTGACCAACTCGCTTTGATATCAACTCGCTTATTAGACAACTCGCTTAAAACCCAAGTCACATAAAGAGACAACTCGCTTAATAGACAAGTTAAACTAAGAAACCAAGTTAAGCAAGAGTCAACTCGCTTAATAGCCAAGTCGCTTCCAAAACTCTCTTAAATGTCAACTCACGAGAAGCAGGAACTCGCTTACAAAGCAACAAGCTTAGGACAACTTCGCTAAGTATCAACTCGCTTCAGAGACAACTCGCTTCCAATAACAAAGCAACTCGCTTCCAAGAAACACAATACCGTGGCTCAACTCGCTTTGGACAATTTTCAAAAACAACCACTTTAACAATAAAAAACAGCCAAACCACGATGATTAAAGCCTTCCAATTCAAAACCTAAACATATATGATGATCCTAAACACAAAAGTACAATCAAAATTCAAACTTTAACACTAGAATATAACCAAATGATTCAAACTCTTCTAAACACTTATAACCCCAAAAACCTTATGAAATCCACCAAAAAACCAAGGAGCATGTAGGATGAGTGATCAAACCATGGCTCTTGATACCAATTGTAACTTATAGGATTTCATGAACACATCAAACCATAATCATAAAAGGGGTATACAATGTTTAGAGAGAGAAAGGTAAGAGAGTTGGGAACTATGTGAAACAAACGAAAAATGGTATTGAAGCTCCAACCCTCTACCTTGGGAGGTAGACGGTATTTATAGTTTTCATACAAGACTCACCACCAACGGGCTGTGGATCTGGCATACAGTGGGTAAAGACCCGTCCGTCCTCCACGGTGTTACTTAACTAAATACTAACTAATATTAAATGACTACGACTACGAGCTTTCTAACGATTACATATATACTTGAGGTGACCGACACTTTAATGACTGTATTTTCTAAATCCTAACAGGTTCTGTGTTTTTAACATTTTCCCAGGAATTGGAGATGAATTCACAAGTGATTAAAACGGAACCTATTATGTCCAACAGTTACGACGTAACTCATCCTCTTCGTTACGCCGTAACATATCCTCAGTAGCGATTATCTCCAAGACATAAACCATTATGGCGTAATCTCATTCTATGGTTACGCCGTAGCGATTCTCCAGTAGCCGAATGCCAGGTTTTACAACAACTACGGAGTAACTCCTCTTTTGGGTTACGTAGTAATTATCCTGCAGTTCTAATTTTTCCTATATTAACACAATAACCTTGTATTAGTTTTTAAATGAACTTTGTGGGTATATTCCATGTAAGCCCTCACGAGACTACACTCGTCCACTTGGGACACCAAGTGGTTTAAAAGGCTTGTTGCATATGCTAAATACGAAAGTGAGTTAGATTTCTTTTTGTTTTTCTTTTTCTTTTTAGAATTATGTTTGTTGGTTAGTGTGATTTCAGGAAATGAAGTTTGCTCGTGGATGCTTAAGCAAAGGCACGATTCTCTTTGTGGGCCTTCTTTCTTTTTAGGAGCAAATTCCAGGGAAGTTCTTGCTCTAATTCTACTTTCTCTTCACCTTTATTTAACGTTTAGTACAAAAGGGACTTTGTACATCTCAAGTGGGGGGACGGGAGTAGAATTATTACTTGAACTTAATTGCCCTCGTTTTTCTAGTTTATTTTGAAAAACTATGTCATTTTTTAAATTTTGACATGTTTTTCTTAACCTAACTAGATTAGACTTTAGCCAAGCACATTATAACCCTTGATATTTTATGGTGAGATTAGCCTTATCCGTTTCCAATTATTTTCCCAAATCCACCAAATTATTAGTGTGCCGGTAGCTTGTAAACTTTAGAACTTGACCTTTGCATCATTTCGAGACCATAAACGAGGTATGTTGAGTTTGCTTAATGTATATGGAATAATCAGTTTGAGAAGGCAATATTTTTAGGATTATCACCCAAATATCCTATCCTTCTGTGTCTATCGATTAGTCACCTCGACGTTTCGACCCCTATG
The DNA here is from genome assembly GCA_910596185.1 of Chrysanthemum makinoi. Lineage (NCBI taxonomy): Eukaryota > Viridiplantae > Streptophyta > Magnoliopsida > Asterales > Asteraceae > Chrysanthemum > Chrysanthemum makinoi. The sequence goes on from OU343225.1 coordinate 180,584,763, forward strand.
TTAAACCCTTTTGTTGCACTCACCTTTAGTGCAAGATACACCTAGATACACCCGTCTGAGCCATTCCTTTCATTTTGTTAACCCAATATATTGTTTCGTTACACCCATTCGCCTTAGCCTACCGTGTAGTCTTAATTTGTGATAGGGAAGTCATTGTTTGCCTAAGTCCAAGGTTCAAGTATAGAGGTTCGGAAATCACGCTTTCGTCAAAGACTTATATTTGAAGATCATTGAATACCCCCAGATTCTTATTATATGTTCATCTCAAGTGGGGGGATAATATGTTTAGTTATGATTAAAAAAAAAGATTCGAAACAAAAAAAATAGTAGTTTATTGTTTATTGTAAAGTGCAATGTTATAAGCACTATGATTGGAGCTCATCAAAGATTAAGCATCGAGGAGGCCACCTCGGTCACATTTGAAGAATTGAGTTGGTAATTATTGTGCCAACAGCTGAAGAACATGTAATGTGCACAACATGACGTCCACTAATGGCACATCTACTTGTCATATCATGATCCAGTTTCTTCACCTTAAAGCTTGAAATTTGGATGAATGTGTCTAGGCAATGATGCAAGCAATCTTTAGTGTCTTGGCCATGGATTTGGTCATGTATCATTGATTTTGTCCACTTTGCCGTGACAAGTTAGTAATGACATTTCACCCTTAACCCATGTTGTGTCTACCCATATTGTCTTCAAGAATTGTTTAGTCCTTAACTCTAGTGGTGGATATTTGTCTAACCGTCAAGCTTATGATAGAATAAATGCTATGACTGTGCTCTGAGTGATCACCCCGAAATTGACACTTAGACTAGTTGAGAGAATTTGAGTGTTTTATTCCCATTTCGTGAGGTGTTCGGATTTGATTTATTCTAGCATAAGGGATTTTTAAACTCATATCTTCCAGGTAATGGGGGATATTTTTTTAGAAATCTTTCTAATAAGGTGTACTTGAGGGCAAGTAGAGTTCAAGTGGGGGGATATTTGATAACATCAAATAGTGTCAATTTGCCCCGATAAATATCGTATTTTATATCATTTATATGGATTTACGCTTGTATTCCTTTATATTTCACTTTTAGGTAAATTACGAGCATTGGAGCTTATGAGACGCGGATTTGGAGATTTTCCTAATGATTTATGATAGTATGCCAAATGTGAAGAAGCTATGGCATAACTCTTTCTCTCACACTACGCCGTAGCTAGTGTTTTGACTCAGAAGACCAACTTAACAGCAATTACGGTGTAACTCCCAACAAAGGTCATGCCGTAATCATCTAGGTCAAGAAATGTTTTGCGCCTCTATCAACTACACCGTAACTCCTCACAAGGATTACGCCGTAGTTCTAGCAAAAGTAACCTGTATTGAATATACGGCGTAACCTTTCCCAAGTGTTATGCCATAACCTACTTAACGAGAGCCTTATTTGAGGAATTATTGAAGTTACGACGTAACTCTCAACTCAAGTTACACCGTAACTAGGATCGTGCCTATAAATACCAGCCCTAATTTATGCATTTCATATCATTCACTCACAAATCAAATGCATAGAACATGAAGAGGGGTCCAAAGGCAGATCATTCGGAGCATACAGAGCCATCTCCAAGGGAGGAATCACTCCATATCGATAAGCATTAGCGATTACTTTATCTTTTTACTTTCGATTCATGTCTTCCATTATGTTAAACATCGAATCATTTGTTTCTTTTAATATGATCATCTAAGCACCTTTGGTGCTAGCCTAGTTATGATTCCTAGAATGTTATGTTTATGTTTTCATGCTTCCGTATAATTGTTTCTAGTATATGCATGCATAGTATGTTGGTAGTTACCCTAGCTTTAGTAGTTTTGAAATGTGTCGTATCTAGTTGCTTAGGAGAATTGACCAACTGACCCTAAGTTGTTAGGTAGATTTGGGGAGGGTAAGAATTGACCAGTGTGACCTTTCCTCTTTGTGTAACTGACCAAATGATCACCAGTCGTCTAGATGAACTTAAAAAGTTAGGGATGAGTGTCTAAGATGCTAGCGCCCGGGCACTCATTATTTGGAATCTTGCATGTAGGGTACTATAATGACTTGGCTTAGGAGATTAAAAACCACTCGATTATCAAGGGTAGAATCTTGACCTCGGGTATGAGCCTTTGTTGATAGGTTAGGACGAATTTACCAAATGTTGTCCTAGCGACTTAAACCCCCACTTGAATCAATTGAAAGTAATAAAACATGAACATTACACGATAGGATGAATAATTAGGTTAGCATACTTTCCCTCTATTGATCACAACCTCTATTTATTTTAACTATTTATTTCTTATTTCTTAGTTTAATAATCATTTCTACTACAAACAATTTAAAACCAGTGACACCTAAACTTAATTAGAATCCGCTCCCATAGCTCTTGGGACGACCTTGGTTTTATCGATTACTACACTACACACGACCGGGTACACTGCCTGTGAGTGCATAAGGTGGCCATAGGTAAACGAGACATTATAAATTTTAAAACCTGGTCAGAAATCCTACATCAGTGTGGTTCTACCTCGTGGAAGAACTCGGTGTCTAGCCTAGTACCGGATAAAGATTATGCGGCGTTGTGAAGGCTTCTCCACCACATTAAGGAGGTTGTGTTGTGTAGTGCTTACGAACTATCGAGTGGGGTACTCGAGGAGTGGAGTAGGGCAAGGAAGGTGTCATTGTAGCCGAACCACTAAAAATACTCGTGTGGTGGTTGTGTGTTTTTTACTCTTTATCTTTGCATTACTTACTGTAAGGAATTATTTAAAAATAATGTAATAGTATAGAGCAATTCCTACTGATAGGTTCCTGCTGTTAGTTTTACTTATTTCTGCTGATAGTCGCAGGTTTATGGCATTAGTCTGATTTCTAGCGATAGTATTGTTTACGCGGACCAGTAGTATCCGTATTATTAGTAGTGGGTAGGATATGCGAGGTTATATTATAGGAGCGATAATGCATATCTTTTAACACATTTTATATGATTGTATTAGGGTTTCTCTATAGTATAACATAGGTACACTCTAGGCTATGAAGTTTTATTCC
>OU343225.1:180592743-180739608 GCA_910596185.1 Chrysanthemum makinoi
CGGAGTTGTAATGGTAAATCTCGGTCATAAGCTTTGAAAGTTACCTTGAATTGATATTTGGACACAAGTACCATACTTTACCTATATTTTTCTCATGTTCGAGACCTCTAGGATGAAAACTTAAATGCTAACACTTTGAGATAATGATACAAGCTTCCCAAAACCGTTGGGTTTGTTTCCTAACCTTGATGTGTACCATTTACGACTATTTTCAAGGCGTTTAGTCAACTTTTCTTGAATTTTCCAAATGACATTATTTTTCTGACGAAAAGTTATAATTTCTTAATAAAGCATTCAATGATAGAAGATCATTTCAACGTAAATAAGTATTTTATAACATGTGCAGCATAAACATATATTTGACGATAAATTCTATTTTCAAAAAGCATTAAGTGAGTATAGATTACATGTATGGATTTACATGCCTGTTGTTTCATGATTTACATTAGAACATATCGTCATAATGAGGTCCGCGGTATTTGATGGGGATTTACTCATTTCATTATTGCCATTTATATCATCATTATCATTACAAAGTGAGTTTTTCATAGCCCAATTTTTCAGCTTTACTTACTTCCAAACCTCTGAGGAGAATACATTGTACAACGTTTTTATTACGATACCAAGTATATCAAATTCATTACATTGCTTAAGTTACCTCATACCAATTGAATGTCCCCATTATATAACATGAACCGTTAATTTCATAGAAGGTAGTGTGATGATAGATCTATCTGGTGACTCACTCTCCAGGGACAGGTGGTAGATTCCAATGGTTAAGCGGATGCATTTATTTAATGTCATTATTTGAGTTGTTTGGAAAAACCTTTCTGTTTAGGCGAACATCATGATCGATCTAGTTTGATTGTCATGGACTTACTGCAATTGTAACATTTTATTGACATATTTGTCATACATAATTTATACTTGTGGTAGTAAATTAAACATTTACCCTAAACTCTATATGAACTTCATCCAACCATTGTATTGTACTTTTATATTGAGTATAACTAAGACATTTCCATCATGGCCGAATAAAGAACCACACCTCATAGAGTCATGCGTAGCCGGCGTCTCTCATTGTATTTTATGACACTTTAAAGCATCGTTTGAATTGTAACAAATTTATTTCCGCACAAGTTGATTTTCATTTGGGACCTATACTTGTAAACTCAGTTGTTTTATTAAATCGAAATCTTATTTTCCAAGCGGCACTTTAGGTGGTTCAATATAAGCTGTGATTGTGATGCTATGTGATCAACCCGGGAATATTCTGGCGCAAAAGCGGAGTAATTGGGGTGTGACAAAAGTGATCAAAAGACACTTTAGGTGCGCTTTATTACTTAAGCTTATGCTATCGGTACACCCCAATGTTCTGTCGATAAGCGGTCAATCCGCAGCATACCTTTTGTACATTCATATCTTAAGAAATCATGATTAGTGCATCAATGACTCGATATTTTCACTCCATGATTACTCTCGCTGTTGCCAATATCATGTACATCAACGCGAAAGCTTCGCGTACTCGGCAAGAATAAATCATGATCGGGTAGGCATATGCGGTCCAAAGTCACAACATCAGTTATACCAACACCTGCGTGGATGAGTCGAGTTAATATTCTTGATGATCTCAAATGTAAGAAACTGGGCGCTGCGATGGATCGTTTAAAGACCTCCACTTCCGAATATCCACATGCAAAAATGAAGAATCAATGACCTACGAGCTACAGAACAAGAATAGAACAATCTCAAGTAACCAAGCCCGCCTAAACATTTTTCTGTAATTTAATGTGTGATTGTTGGTGACCTCCTTTAGGGGAGATTGTTAGGATTTGGAAAATCCGATGTAGATTAAGTGTCGGTCACTTCAAGTATATGTAATCGTTAAAGCTGTGGTAGTTATTTAATATTAAGTAGTATTTAGATTTAGTAACATTAACGTGGTCTTTATCATATGCACGATCTGACCACGGTTGTTTTGTAAGTACTATACTCTACTCCCAAGGTAGGGTTGGAGCTCATAATAAGATTTTTCTTTCTACAAAGTTCCCCGAACCTCTAACTTTCTCTCTCTAAAACTCATCTTTGTAAGCCTACTTTGGTTATGGTTTGATGTATGTAAAAATCAATATTTAATGACCAAGTCGGACAATGTTAACTTGTGCTTCTAAACGGTTTTGCTTTCTTGTCCGGACATGATTCACTGCCTTTTGAATTTTAGTCTTGGCACGAGACATCCATGCATTAGCTTTCTTCTTAACTTCTTTTTTTTGACTTCGATGTTGTATGTGTTGGTGGAGGGGATGAGTGTGATGATGATTCAGGTCTTGTTGAGGTGTCAATTGGTGTTCTGGAAGATGGTTTTGGGTTGTGTGATGGGTTTAGCGAGGATATGGTTTTCGGTCTCCATCTTTAGAGTTCTTGACCCTTCTTTTGCTTATTCTTCAGCCTCTTTGTGTTTAACTCTTCAGCAGCCTTCTGAATGTCTTTATCGTTAATCCTCTCCTCCTGATCATGATAATCACCACCAACATCAACATTTTTTCATCTTCTTGTTGTTGTTGTTGTGGTTCCTCTTCCTGAACAGTTACCTTGGTGGTGTCACCCGTGTCCTTACCAGGTTGATTAACTGGATTGGATTGAATTTGGGTGACATGAGGTGGTTCTTTGATATGTGGAGCACCACTACTTGAACATCCTACTCTGCCGGGTTGATTAATCGCAAAGGTAGAGGCTTGATGTTCCAACCTCTTCTGCTTCAAGATTTTTGCAAATTCTACGTCCTCTTGTTCCTGCGGGGATCATGACGGTTAAGGCCTTGTTGTTCTTTTTCGCGGACCGGGACCTCTTCCTTTTTCTATTTTTTCACTTTCATCATCTGATATGTAGGAGTCCATATCCTTCTCAAGATCCTCTAGCATTGGACTTTCCTCCTGCTCCTTCTCTTTGGTAGTTTCATCAGCATGCACTTCGTCATAAACAACGCGTTCATCTGATTCAGTCTCCGAGTCCTCATCTAGTTGTGATGTAGGCTCAAGAGAAGGATCGGGTTTTGTCACTTGAGTTGGAATTCGTCTTTTAATTACTCTTTTGGTGATCTTAGATTTGGACTTCTTTGTTTAACTGATGGAGCCTGACTAACTTCATCCATGAATCCTACACGTTGTGCTTTGAGAGCCTGCTGATAATATATGTAGGAAGTTGCTTCTTTAACCTTTTCAGTAAGAAGGCATGCAGGTAGTTCAGCACCTTGTTTACGAGTGCTGGACACCTGAAACCTAAATGTCTTCAGAGTGGGCTCTTTCTTCACAGTTTGCTTTGCTGGATCATCAAGTCATTTCGGGATGTCCTCGTACTTCTTGAGTAAGTTATGAATGATTAGCTTTGTAAATCGGAAAAAAGGGATCTTTGACCATCCCTTCTTGAGATGTTGCATCACGTCTTCCCATAGAGGCTTGCATAGTCTATGTGTTGAACATTGACCATTCCCTAGAATATTTGCAAGTGAGGTAGGTTGGGATGCTCATGACCGCTGTCTCTTCCTGAAACAGACTTGGCAATCATGAAAAAGAGAATCCTCCATAGTTGTGGCATGTATTTCACATTAAATCTAGAGTGAGTGGTGATTATGCCAGCAGCCTCATCATATCCAATGCGATCAGAAAATCCATAATCTCCATTTCAGTAGGAATCTTGACGTAGTCATCCAGAGACTTCACGATTGTGTAAAGTGCACTTGACATCATCTTCCTCATCAATCTTTCCATAATGTGCCAGAACTGATGGATGTAGAAGTCGGGAATTGATAAAGACTTCGTGAGCATGAACCTATAGGGGTGGTTGAGGAGGATGTCCACAGCAATTCGACACGATGATTCAGAACATGTAAAGTTCTTTGAAGTCCACTCGGAGGTTGTTTTTGCCAATCACTTTGTCGTAACCTTGTAGGAATGTATTGGCCATTGTGAGTTCCATGGGAGCATTGACATCAGATTGTTGTACAGCCATTTTTGTGATCAAAAAGAAATTTGACACAGAAACAGACATTTGAAAGACATAGTGTGTTAGCATAAGTTTGATTCATTCTCTAAGTCCTTGTTTGATGTTATCAGATTGATGATTGTTACATATTCTAAGTCAAATTTTTCCTATTTCATGTAGTTGTGATGATAAGTTAAGTGAACGTGTAAATTTTGAAGTTTAAATTCCTATTTATCACTTAAACACAACATTTGAATTTTTTGTATGCTTATTCGTAAGCTTTTGACAACATGTGGTTTGTGACTTATTCGTAACAGTTAACATTTTGTAAACAACAACTTATTCGTAACTTGAATCCTTATTCGTAAAATTGGATGCTTATTCGTAACAATAAGTTTAATGCGTAATAACATTCCTTAGTCGTAAAGAATAATTCTTGTTCGTATTAAGCTTATGTAAGAATATGCTTATGTTCTGAATATTGCTAATTCGTAAGAATGAAGCTTATTCGTAAAGCAATCCCCTTATTCGTAAGAATAAGGTTATGTGTAAGAATAATCCTTATGCCTAAACCTTTCCAAGTTTACGAATTTCTTTCCAAGAAATGCGTAAGTCAATGTAGTCGTTTCTTATTCGTAAGATTTGTGTTCTTATTCGTAAGATTTTTATCTTATTCATAAACTTCAATAACCTTTTCAATCTTTATGAATATCCAGCCTGTTAACATAACACCAAATCCAATTGTTATAATTCAGTTAAAACATTCTCAGGAACACAAAAATGGCATTTATACAATTATGCAACCACGAAATTCCTTATTCGTAAGAGTTTCTTAAACCCTTAAGTTACGAATAACAAATTTATCCAACTGATTCAAGTTCTGTTTGTTACTGAGTGTTCTTAAGGTGTATTTGAGTGATTCCAAACAAGTTTTAACACCATTTAGCCACAGAATCAGAATGTTCATCCTGAACGTGTCTATAAACCCTAAATTTCCAATATTCAATTTTGAAACATTTCTGGTCTAATTCAATGGTCAATGGTTAAAACATGTTCACTACTACTTACAAACACTTTCTTGATCACAGGATAGCATCAAAACACTATAGGACCTTGTTTTTCTCAACCTTATCACAAATACCCACGTTACCAACACAAGTATACACGTTAAACCACAAACACACTTATGCGTAAAATAAGAAGAAAGATTAGAAAGGTGGTGACTTGAATATGTTATACTACGCGTATGTGTTTAGAGAGAAAATAAGATGAAAAGAGAACATATATTGCTTAAAGAAAACACACACATACACACTCAAGCACACCCCTCAAATGACCATTTGAGGGGTATTTATACTACAAATACATATGCCCTAATGGGCTTTGGGATGGGCTTGGATTGGGTTGGATTCTAACATAGATAAGGCTAGCTTAACTTGACTAAAAGCCATTTAGCTTATCCCAATCCACGAGCCCGTCGACTATTCTATCAAGATGTCTAACACACGTTACAAAGTTCCTAAACGTGAATGGCCATCACTTCTATTAAATAATATTAAGGCTAACAATCTCCCCCTAAGGGGTGGTCATTCAAAAGGTGCTCCACTTGATTAGGTCTGTACTTTTCTTGAGCTTGAACTTTGTGTGTAGATATAGAATAGTCTTGGTTTTTGTTCCTTCATTCTTTCTGATCATTTAATGTGGCATTCTGCCGTTTGTCAACTTCTTTGGTTAGGTGTCTCCACGTCTTTCTCCACCATGCTCACACTTCTATTCGACTTTTAATTACCATTGATGTAGTTCTCTAGTCGTTATACTTTGTAGATTCTTTGACATTGACGAAGAATCATTTTTAACTTTTTGTTGCCTTTGATTTTGATGAGAACTTTCACGTGTTGTTGGTATGAGCATGTGAAGATCTGCGATCTCTTACGTGTGCATCCATCATATGACTTCAATCTGATCACACCAATTGATCATTGTAATCTTTTCTTAAAGAAAAGATTACTACAATTGTTCTACTGATGAATGTCTTCATTCCATTCACCTTGGTCGGGTGAATAAACCGTCCTAATCCCATAAGGGACAGTTGGCATTACATTGAATAAATTCAAGTAACGACCCTCATCTTCATTGATTAATTGAAAGGAATCTCCTTAGCGAGATTTCCGGCACTTACGGTTTGAACGAGAGTGTTAGGACATAGTGGGAAAACACATCTCTAATTCTAGCAAAGTACATTCCTGGCTGGAGGCCCCAAGGGCTAACACGATACCGAAGTACATCTACATTCGGGTGAGTCGCAAAGTACACGAAGCATCACTTCATTGTAGACCGTTTGAGACATACTAAGCGTAACCCATAAGAATTACCGTGACCTTCGTAAGAACTTTGTTGATGTTGACCTGGCGGGAATTTCCATTCAATCACTGAGGATCACATTTGTGAAACCTCTCATAAATGTTCCGGCAGATTGCTAAGATCTGCGTAGGACTCTAGAATGTATCACTTGTGTCCTTATTGATGAACAACAAGTGATTAAATGTCAAGTGTTCCTATGAGATCTTTTTAATGAATCTCGTGGCTCTAGACTCAATTAGTGCATTTTGGTTTTCCTGAGTGGAGACCAGGGAGAGGGTCTCCTTCTTCAATACTAACGATCTCTAAGAGAAAGTTGATAGATTATGTAGGGTTCCCAATGAGAATGAAACAAATCTTGTTAAGAGGAATTTGAGTGGCTAGAAGGTTAGGTCGGTCGTCCACTGGGTCCATGACATCTTTGTCTTCAATACCAGCGTCATCTAAGTGACAACAAGTAGCAGATGTATTGAACCCGGTTTCTGCCCTAAGGTTGATTATGGAGGGCTATTTCTTTTCACCCTTTTCTTTACTTTTCTTTTTAATTCTTCAACCCCTTCTTTCTCCTTTCTCACATTACTCCTTTTTTCAATCACACCTAAGGACTTCTAGTTCTAAACAATTGGTGATGTCCTTGGGTAGATCCCTCCGGATCTGGCGAATCATAGGACGGATTTTCCTATCCTTAGTCACCTTATAACTCCATGACTATCCTATGTTGCCATAAAACAATTTTCTTGAAAATCTCTCAGAGTGTTTATAATTAAAAACATGTTTGAAACACTCCAGAGTTTTATATAGAAACACTCCCCTTCACATGTGCTTATAAGTTTTTGGTAATCTACACTGTGAGGGTAGATTACACACTTTGAATTGATCGTTTTAGAACAAAGGCCGATTAGAACCGTTTACATCACTAAAGAACTAGCTTGAAATTATTATCTGGCCAGTGCATTCATAGAAAGTTTCTCGAGATGGTACATTTCCAGACTTAAGATTTCTCGTCAATTCATTGGTTCCGACTGAGTTGAGCTCTTTTGAGATTCAAACAACAATCATTAAACTTTTTGATCACATTTTAATCACGTCTTCTCCCCTCAAAAATAGCATATTCGTGATATTTTTTATATCAACAGATTAAACAACATTTTAGAATCTTTTGGGGAGACAAACGGATTTGATTTAAGCATGAATTTGGAACATTTTTGTTTTATACTCCCCCTTTAATAAAGCATAATCAATTAAAGGGTTTAGAGGGAGTTATCTTGAGCACAAAATATTTTGAAAGATTTTGAAAATCTTTTTGAACAATCTTGAAAAAGGTGCTAAGAATGATGATGATTTATCACCAGTTTAAATGTAGTGCATTGAGCGTCAGTTGATTATTCTTTAAAAACACGAGTTTTGATTTGAAAATAATAATCAAGTCATCATTTTAGTCGGGTTGCGTCTTGAAGTATCTGAAAAGCCATCTTTTGAAGAAATTTTTGAGGAACGACATGTTTTAGAAAACATTTAAATAACTCTCGCTCAAGCATATGTACATGTCCGTATCATTGTTGAATGACATTTAAAAGCGTCTGAGATATCGATTATCACGACATGTCGTGAGAAGAATATTTTTGGATTTTTGATTTTATATTGTTTTTATATTTTTGAAAGTTTTGTACTTTTTATATTTTCTTTTTTGGTTTTCAAATTTTCTATTTTGTTTTTCAAAAATATTTACAGTGAGCTTTTGGAAAATCATTTTCAAGATTCGAGAAGGCGTTCTAACTCCTCGGGGTTAAGCAGCATTCAATTGGTCGAACTAAATCGTCAAACCTTTCTTTTAGAAGGGCTTTAGTAAATAGATCGGCGAGTTGGTAATTTGTCTTAACGAAATTCCAAGTTACCATCTTCTCGTACTCTTTGATGAAGTGGTAGCGGACCACGAATATGCTTAGTCTTTGAGTGATGAAGCGAGTTTCATGATATAGCTATGGCACTTTTAGGTTACAATACATAGGTATTTTAGTAAAATAAAGCAACGTGAGTAGTGTTCTCATCCATAGAACTTGAGCACAACACGCAGATAAGACACATACTGCAGTTGGTTGAAAGAAAGTGCAATCTTGTTTCTTTGAAGACCGCTTACTAGCTTTTCACCCAAAATTGTGCTCCTTGGATGTCTTTTTGCGTAACTTGATCACTCGTGGTCCGCATGCGAAAAAGCGATTAGATCAAATCAGTTCCTTCGGATACCAAAGTCCCATGTGAATGGATGTCTTGATGCAGAAAGATCCTTTTAACCTCTTTGATGTGATGAGTTGGGCTTTGCACGAAACGTGCTAATAAGCAAACAACAAAATGAATATCGTCTACTAGCGATGAGGTACATGAGAGGCCAATATTTCTTAGGATCAATAGGTTTCCCAAATAAATGGCTCCAATTTTGGTGAAGTTACCATTGGTGTTCCCCACGAATCACAATTATCCATACCATGATTTTTCAAAATCTCGGTTGTATATTTAGCTTGATTGATAAAAATTCCACGAGGGGATTGATGTATTTGTAAACCAAAAAACACTTTAGTTCCCCCAACATGGACGTTTCAAATTTGCTTTTCATGAGATTTTCAAAATGTTTTGAAAGATTCGGATTAGTGGAACCAAAGATATATATCGTCCCACGTAAATATGAACAATCAAAATGTCATTTTTGCATTTTTGTGTAAACAAGGTAGGATTAACATTTCCTTTGGTAAAATTGTTTTAAATCGGGAGAGGGCGGTAGTTCGTCATATCACGCCTCGGGCTTGTTTCAAACCATAGATTGCCTTTTTGAGCTTGTAGCGTAGTCCGGATGTTCCATGTCTATGAAGCCTTACAGGTGACTCACGTACACTTCTTCGGAGTTCCATTCAAAAGCGGTCTTAATGTCCATCGATATACCGTCATATTTTTACATAGGCTAAGAATATCTGACTTCAAGTTTAGCTACCGTATGACTCTTCAAAGTCTATCCCTTCTTCTTGTTCATATCCTTTGGCCACGAGGCGAGCTTTGTTGTTGCAATTGATCCATTTATTCATCCCTTTTTCTTCTATAACCATTTGAGATCAATGACGCGAATGTCAATTGGTCTTGGAACCATATCCTAAGAGTCATGTAGACGGTATTGGAGAAGTTCCTCCTGCATTGCTTCTATCCCCGCAGGTTCGCCATTGCCTCAATGTTCTTTGGCTCTATATTGCTAATTGAGCAAAGGTAAATGCATAAATTGCAATTGGTGGCAAGTTGGCATCTCGTCTGATTGTCCTTGTGGTTCACCAATAACTTGTTCAATGCGTATGGTCTTTTTCCACTTGAGTAGAAGGACACGTAGATTATACAAGTGCGAATTAGATGGTTCGTAAGCATGAAGTGAAGATGATTGGTGATTCCGGGTTTTCAAATAAGTCTTCATCTAACGTTGCATCGTTACGGTTTTGGTTTCTTCTTTAAATGATATGTTTTGGTTTTCTCATCAACTTTGGTAAAACCGTTTGAAATAGGTTTGCGAAGTCGATGTAGATGACGTTGATGGAGTTGGTGCATTGGTTTCGACCATTGTAGATGCATCTTCTTTTGGTGGTGGTGGATGATTTTGGCGGGTCTGCGAATGATGGTTTGATGCATTTGTCTTCCACCATAGTATTCATCGAACATTAACTTCGAAATTCTCCCATTCTTGTTCATGAAGTGTGGCGCGTTGATGGAGCTCTTTGTTTATGCGAGTCCTGAATGTGTCGAAGTCTGAGTTTGGTCTTGGCGGGTTCTAATCGTTTGATTAGAAGCCATCAGAAGCGGGTTCTAGGCGAGTCTCGGAAGCCATCTGTGAAAGTTCGTCAAAATTCACATTCATCGTCTCCATTATCCCTAGTTCTCTGTTATATACACACGAATGCCCTCGAGTTTTACGAGTATCCAATGAAGATTCAATATCACCTTTAGTTTTACTAGATCTTCTCTGTCGTTTTGGATAGCACAAAGCCAACACGTGAAGGTAAGATCGAGGTTTGTGTTGTTCACTAGTTCATATGGGGTTTTATTGAATCTTGGATGGATTAGAGATTGGTTGAGTGAAACCAAGAAGTGTGCAAGCATCGACCCATAGAAATAAGTTGCACAAGAATAAATTAGCATTGTCGAGCTTCCTGAAGCGGTTTCTTCTTTCAACTACCCCATTCTGCGTGGAGTTCTAACACGATGGATGTGTGATTCCAAATCTTCAAAATAAGTTCTTAACTCCTGATTAGTTAATTCTATGCCATTGTATGTTCTTACTATTCTTATTGGAGCTTGAAGAAGTACTTGAATACGTTTCAGGAAGGTGATGATGGTGCCTGGTGCTTCGTCTTTTGACCTCAGAAACTTAACACATGTATATCTTGAATAGTCATCAACGATAACAAGAATATACTTTTCCCATTAATGCTTTCAACTCTCATTGGGCCACATAAGTCCATGTGCAACATATGCAACCTTGCTTCCGAACTAGGTACGGGTTTGGGTTTATATGATGCTCTTTTGCTTTTTCCTTGTTCGCATGATGGACATAGGTGATCCTTGGTGTATTTGAACTTTGGAAGTCCGTTGACGATGTTGTCTTTGGCTGTTTATTGATGGTGTCGAAATTGTAGAGATGGGATAATCTTCTATGCCACAACGAGGACTTTGTTCGGATGCTCGTGTCATAAGACATATTGGAGATGAAGAGGCCATTTGGTTGTGATAGCATACAAGTTTGTATCGATTCGGTTAAGAGATCGATTGCCATCCAAGTTTCTAGAAGCAAGCATTTTCCTAAAAGCAACCTCTAAATGCGCATCCACAGGCGCCCGTGAAAACAAATTGTGTCCTAACCCTTCAACATAGTAAACCCGAGTGATCAAATAATTTCCGAAAGGTAGATCTCCATAACCCATGATAGGCGCTACATGATCCTTTCCAAAGCGAGCGGTTCCCATGAATTTCAGAGCGAAATTGATGGCCACTTTGGTTATGTGCTTGGAGCAGATGTCGATCCAAAGACATATTTCGATAACTTGCCAAGAACAGAAGAAGAAGATTTTGGAAACCGTTTTGATTTTGGTTCCTTTAGGTTAGGGTAAATCGATCACACTCATAGAAGTTATCTGGGAAGACATGTTCATCACTCATTCTACCATTACGGAGAGTGAAAGTTCTACGTTGGTTCTAAATATCATCCCTAAAGTAAGGACTAAGCTTCCTCGGTGAGTGTAAGACCTAAATCTTACTGACTAGTCTTCTATAGGTTTAGCATAAGTTCTTATAGGAAGATTCTTCACGACAGTCTTAACAATCTCATTCTTAGAAAGCAGTCATGTAGACATTAGTTAAAGCTTTCTTGCAAGTTAAACAAACAGATTCATTAAACTTAGCAGAGTTCATAGATTCATTGCATTAGGATGAAATGTCTCTTATTACAAGCGGTAAATTCCTAGGGTGTTCTTCTACTTTCTTCTCTTTATTCATGCTCTTAGTCTTTTGATGCTGCTCTAGAGGTGCTTCCTAGTCCTGTAGAAGGTAAGGCACACTCATTAGGATTCACATTTTTATCTACAGAAGTGGTTTCACCTTTCCTAGTCTCTTTAGAGTGCTTTTTAAACTTATGGATTTGTTCCATATGTTTTAGATGTGGAGGCAGACGCATTAGTGGTACTCATCTTAAAAAAGCCAGGTGCTAAAACTTTTGGTTTCTCGATAATCGCTTTTTCATTTTCAACAATTTTTTCTTTTTGCTTAGGCAAGGCAGATGGAGTGGTTGGTTTGATAAATCATTTTCTCATTGACTTTTTGGTGGAAAGCAGAGAAATAGACATTTTTTGTTTGAAAACCGTTTGAGAACATTTGCTTTCTCTAGTCAATGGTTTTGCAATCTTAGTATCCACAGTACTTTCCTTTTTGACATTCGGTGAGCCCTCAAAAGATCATATTTCTCTTTCATGTCATTATAGGCACGCTCATACGACAGTTTGTCATACTTGCATTCCTCGGTTTTGATCAGTTGTTTAAAAATGAGACATTTTCTTTTTCAAGTTTTTCAAGAGCTTTTTCATATTTTGAAATAGTTGCGGAGGTCTCAGACTGGAGTCTTTCATGATCTTCAACAGAATATGTTTGTAAAACAATAAACATAATATCGGTACACAAAATATCTTCTAAGAGAGAATCATTTAAAATTTCCAAAACTTTGATGTGTTCAACACTTTCATTAGCTTTCTTTACCAGAGATTTATGGTCCTTGGCAAAGTCAACTGTTTCTTTCAAAAATGCTTGTTCAAAATGAATTACCCTTGAGTTGATGTTATTAGAATGAGGGGCAATTTGAGTTTCAAAAAACTTTTATTTTCATCATCAAAACTAGAAAACCAGATGTTAGTTGTAATATTGGTTTTAGATTTGTGGATCTCTTGAAGTCTCCCAATTCTAGTTTTAACATCTTCTAAAATGCTTCTAACATCACTTGTGTTAAAAGGATTGTTTGAAGACATTTGTTCCATGTTTGACAATGATTTTGATTCAACTACAAGAGTTGAAACTGGTTTTGAAACTGGTGTTGACTCTTTGTTTGAAATACTTGGTGTGATGGAAAACTTTGACATTTATTTTTGAGACACAAAAGTAATTCCATTAATTTTGTTCCATTTGTTATAATCAATTGGTTTTAGATCTGGATTCTTTTGTTTCACTTTTTATCTACTCTCAGCAGATAGTTCTAATGTTTCAAGAGAACCATGAACAATTATAGGTTCATGCAAAGTGTTTCCATTGTTCAAAACATTATGTTCTTTCTGAGCTTTCTTGAGGAAACAAGGAGGTGTGTTACCAAGAGCCATTTTTTGTGTTGTATGAAAATACGGATTTGTTTGATTAATTAGCATATTGGTTGGTTTCGCTGAATGACCCGTTGTAACAAGCAAATCTTCCAATTTTTTGATTTTTTCATTTTTATCAAGAATTTCATCAAGAAGAGAATCTTCACGTTTTGAAAAATCAGCAATCAACTGCTTGTTCTCTTTTTCAAGATCAGAAAACATTGCTTTTTGTTTAGAAAGTTGGTCATTTAAATCAGAAATTTCCTTGTTTAAAGGTTTTATTTTAAAGTTCAAATTCACATCAAGTGTGTCATACTTGATTTGCAAATGTTCTTCTCTTAAAACAAAATTTCGATAACCAATTTCTAATTCTGATTCTTTGTTTTTATGAAATTCAAAAGCTTTTGCATTCTCCTTGTACCTCTCAAGCTCAGCGGTCAATTTCTCATTCGCGGCCTTAACATCGCGATTGACCTTTTTAACTTTCTCAATTTCAATGCCACAATTATTGATTAATGTTTCAAATAAGGCACGTGTTTCCTCATAAGTCTCGTTATTTTGTGCCACAGCCCCTCCACTAGGATCCACATCCGGAGTTTGAGTTAGTATTGCTACAACTCGGGTGTCGGTATGTATCATAAGTAGGTGCTGATGTCCTGAGAATCTTTGTTCGTCATGAGTAAACACATCACATATGACATTGTTATAGCATTGATCAATGATTGGTACCTCGAATCTTGCATTGGCGTCATAAGCGGGAGGTGCGTCGAGTCGATTGTCGTACTTAGTCTCCTGAAGATTTGCCATGAAGATCACGTTAGCATTGATTTCCTCTAGGTCTTCCAAATCATCCATAATAGCAAAAATTCATTTTCCTCGACCTCAACCGCAAGCCCTGCCCATTACGTGCTAACAACATAGCTTTACGAATCGCAGGCATTTTCTTTTCGACTTAGTAGGACAATTCCTTGCCATGTGACCCACTCCTTGACAGTTGTAACACGTAACCTGATTACCGCGATTGATTTCCATAATTCCCAATACTGGTCGCAACATTCCCATTCGATTACCCACGCTCTATTCCCAACATTTTTGACCCATCGATTTCCAACATTGACTAACTGATTACCACGATACGGAACCGCTGATTACCTATGTGAAATCCAATAGCATATCTGTTGATTCCCAATAACTCAACCATTTAACCTTGATGACCCATATTCAAACCCGCGTGCAATTTTCCTGCGAGGTGTTTGATGAAATCCTTTAGTTGTTGTTAGTTGGTGTGGAATAGCGACCTCTGAATGCTTTAGTCAAAAAGCAAATGCGATTGACAAAGCTTGTTCTTGTTAGTTTCAATCGGTGATTCCTTGTTCCCGGTATTGTTGATCTTGTTGTTGGTGACTTGTTGTTCTTGTGTATAGAATTGTTGTTGAGGGATAACAGCTTGTGGTTGTGGAATGTATTGCGGCAAGTTGTTGTTAGTGGAAGATGATGAAGCTTGTTGTTGTGAGTTCACTGGAGTTGGAGTCTTTGCAATGAGTGCCAATGGATCATTGAACAATCTTTTTGAACAATCTTGAAAAAGGTGCGCAAGATGATGATGATTTATCACCAGTTTTAAATGTAGTGCATTGAAGCGTACAGTTGATTATTCTTTAAAAACACGAGTTTTGATTTGAAAATAATCACAAGTCATCATTTTAGTCCGGGTTACGTCTTTGAAGTATACGAAAGCCATTGTTTGAAGAAATTTTGAGGAACGACATGTTTTAGAAAACATTTAAATAACTCTCGTTCAAGCATCTGTACATGTCCGTATCATTGTTGAATGACATTTAAAGAAACGTCTGAGAATATCGATTATACAAGAGACATGTCGTGAGAAGAATATTTTTGGATTTTTTGATTTTATATTGTTTTTTGTATTTTTTGAAAGTTTTGTACTTTTTTATATTTTTCTTTTGTTCGTTTTTCAAATTTTCTATTTTGTTTTCAAAATATTTACTGGCTTTTGGAAAATCATTTTCAAGACGATTAGAAGACGTTCTAACTCCTCGAGGGTTGGCTTCGCATTCCAATTCGTCGAACTAAATCGTTAAACCTTTCTTTTAGAAGGGCTTTAGTAAATAGATCGGCGAGTTGGTAATTTGTCTTCACGAAAAATAATTCAACAGTACCATCTTCTACGTACTCTTTGATGAAGTGGTAGCGGACACGAATGTGCTTAGTCTTTGAGTGATGAACAGGATTTCATGATATAGCTATGGCACTTTTCGAGTTACAATACATAGGTATTTTATTGAAAGTAAAGCCATAATCTGTGAGTAGTGTTCTCATCCATAGAACTTGAGCACAACACGCAGATAGAGACACATACTCAGCTTCACGGTTGAAAGTGCAGTGCAATCTTGTTTCTTTGAAGACCGACTTACTAGCTTTTCACCCAAAATTGTGCTCCTTGGATGTCTTTTTTTGTAACTTGATCACCTACGTGGTCGCATCGAAAAGGCGATTAGATCAAATCCAGTTCCCGGATACCAAAGTCCCATGTGAATGGATGTCTTAGTCTGCAGAAAGATCCTTTTAACCTCTTTGATGTGCGATTCGGTAGGCTTTGCACGAAACCGTGCTAATAAGCAAACAACAAAATGAATATCGGGTCTACTAGCAGTGAGGTACATGAGAGAACCAATCATGCTCCAATATTTCTTCGGATCAATAGGTTTCCCAAATAAATCGGCTCCAATTTTTGGTGAAGTTACCATTGGTGTTCCCACCGAATCACAATTATCCATACCATGATTTTTCAAAATCTCAGTTGTATATTTAGCTTGATTGATAAAAATTCCACGTGGGGATTGATGTATTTGTAAACCAAGAAAACACTTTAGTTCCCCCATCATGGACATTTCAAATTTGCTTTTCATGAGATTTTCAAAATGTTTTGAAAGATTCGGATTAGTGGAACCAAAGATGATATCGTCCACGTAAATATGAACAATCAAAATGTCATTTTTGCATTTTTGTGTAAACAAGGTAGGATTAACATTTCCTTTGGTAAAATTGTTTTAAATCAGGAAAGAGGACAGTTCGTCATATCACGCTCTCGGAGCTTGTTTCAAACCATAGATTGCCTTTTTGAGCTTGTAGACGTAGTCTGGATGTTCCATGTCTATGAAGCCTTCGACTCCGTTACACTTCTTTTTTGAGTTCCATTCAAAACGCAGTCTTAATGTCCATCGATATACCGTCATATTTTTGTAAGTGCATAGGCTAAGAATATCTGGCGCTTCAAGTTTAGCTACGGCGAATGACTCTTCAAAGTCTATCCTTCTTCTTACTGCGTATCCTTTGGCCACGAGGCGAGCTTTGTTGCCAATTACGGTCATTTATTCATCCCTTTGTTCTTCTATAACCATTTGAGATCAATGGCCTTGAATGTCAATTGGTCTTGGAACCATAACCCAAGTCATGTAGGCGGTATTGGAAGTTCCTCTTGCATTGCTTCTATCCCTGCAGGTTCTGCCATTGCCTCGCGAATGTTCTTTGGCTCTATATTGCTAATTGAGCAAAGGTAAATGCATAAATTGCAATTGGTGGCAAGTTGGCATCTCGTCTGAATTGTCCTTGACGGTTCACCAATAACTTGTTCAATCGTATGGTCTTTTTTCCACTTCAGAGTAGAAGGACACCGTAGATTATACAAGTGCGAATTAGATGGTTCTCGTAAGCATGAAGATGATTCAGCTGATTCCGTAGCAAACGGGTTTTCAAATAAGTCTTCATCTAACGTTGCATCGTTCTGGTTTTGTGAAGGTTCTTCTTTAAATGATATGTTTTGGTTTTTCTCATCAACTGCTGGTAAAAGCTTTGTAAGAATAGGATTTGCAGAAGTCGATGTAGATGACGTTGATGGAGTTGGTGCATTGGTTTTGACCGTTGTAGATGCATCTTCTGTTGGTGGTGGTGGATGATTTTGAGCGGGTGCGGCGGAATGATGGTTTGATGCATTTGTCGAAGTTCCACCATAGTATTCATCGAACATTAACTTCGAAGAAATTCTCCCATTCTTGTTCATGAAGTGTGGCGCAAGCGTTGATGGAGCTCTTTGTTGTACGAGTCTGACGATGTGTCAGTCACGGGTTTGGTGCGGGTTCTAACGGTTTTGATTAGAAGCCATCGGTTTAAGCTGGTTCTAGGCGAGTCTCGAAGCCATCTGTGAAAGTTCGTCAAAATTCACATTCATCGTCTCCATTATCTTCCTAGTTCTCCGTTATACACCACTGAATGCCCTCGAGTTTTTTGAGTATCCAATGAAGATTCCAATATCACCTTTAGCTTTCAGTTTTACTAGATCTTCTCTATCGTTTTTCGGACCAAGCCAAACACGTGAAGGTAAGAGATATCGAGGTTTGTGTTGTTCACTAGTTCATATGGGGTTTTATTGAATCTTGGATGGATTAGAGATTGGTTACGAGAGTGAAACCAGCGTGCAACAGCATCGGCCCATAGAAATAACGGTGCACAAGAATAAATTAGCATTGTGCGGCGGCTTCCACAAGAGTTTTGTTTCTTCTTTCAACTACCCCATTCTGCTGTGGAGTTCTAACAACTGATGCCTGATGTGTGATTCCAAATCTTCAAAATAAGTTCTTAACTCCTGATTAGTTAATTCTATGCCATTGTATGTTCTTACTATTCTTATTGGAGCTTGAAGAAGTACTTGAATACGTTTCAGGAAGGTGATGATGGTGCCTGGTGCTTCGTCTTTTGACCTCAGAAACTTAACACATGTATATCTTGAATAGTCATCAACGATAACAAGAATATACTTTTCCCATTAATGCTTTCAACTCTCATTGGGCCACATAAGTCCATGTGCAACATATGCAACCTTGCTTCGAACTAATGGTACGGGTTTGGGTTTATATGATGCTCTTTTGCTTTTTCCTTGTTGCATGATGGACATAAGTGATCCTTGGTGTATTTGAACTTTGGAAGTCCGTTGGCGATGTTGTCTTTGGCGGTTTATTGATGGTGTGAAATTGAGATGGGATAATCTTCTATGCCACAACCGAGGACTTTGTTCGGATGCTCGTGTCATAAGACATATTGGAGATGAAGAGGCCATTTGGTTAATGTTGATAGCATACAAGTTTGTATCACGATTCCCAGTTAAGAGATCGGTGCCATCCAAGTTTCTAACGAAGCAAGCATTTTTCCTAAAGCAACCTCTAAATCACGCATCCGTAAGCGCCGGTGAAAACAAATTGTGTCCCAACCCTTCGACATAGTAAACCCGAGTGATCAAATAATTTCCAAAGGTAGATCTCCATAACCCATGATAGCTGCTACATGATCCTTTCCAAAGCGAGCAGTTCCCCATGAATTTCAGACGAAATTGATCAGACTTGAGTTCGGTTATGTGCTTGGAGCAACAGTCGGCGATCCAAAGACATATTTGATAACTTGCCAAGAAGCGAAACGAAGAAGATTTTGGAAACCATTTTGATTTTGGTTCCTTTAGGTTAGAGGTAAAATCCTGATCACACTCATAGAAGTTATCTACTGGGAAGACATGTTCATCACTCATTCTACCATTCTGGAGAGTGAAAGTTCTACCCGTTGGTTTCTAAATATCATCCCTAAAGTAAGGACTAAGCTTCCTATCAGTAGTGTAAGACCTAAATCTTGCAACTAGTCTTCCTATAGGTTTAGCATAAGTTCTTATAGGAAGATTCTTCTGAACAGTCTTAACAATCTCATTCTTAGAAACAGAATCATCATGAACATTAGTTAAAGCTTTCTTGCAAGTTAAACAAACAGATTCATTAAACTTAGCAGAGTTCATAGATTCATTGCATTCAGATGAAATGTCTTTCTTATTACAAAGCGGTAAATTCCTAGGGTGTTCTTCTACTTTCTTCTCTTTATTCATGCTCTTAGTCTTTAGTCTGCTGCTCCTAGAGGTGCTTCCTAGTCCTGTAGAAGGTAAGGCACACTCATTAGGATTCACATTTTTATCTATGAGAAGTGGTTTCACACTTTCCTAGTCTCTTTAGAGTGCTTTTTTAAACTTATGTCGTTTGTTCCATATGGTTTAAATGTGGAGGCAGACGCATTAGTGGTACTCATCTTAAAAAAGCCAGGTGCTAAAACTTTTGGTTTCTCGATAATCGCTTTTTCATTTTCAACAATTTTTTCTTTTTGCTTAGGCAAGGCAGATGGAGTGACTGGTTTTGATAAATCATTTTTCTCATTGACTTTTGGTGGAGGCAGAGAAATAGACATTTTTTGTTTGAAAACCTGTTTGAGAACATTTGCTTTCTCCTCAGTCAATGGTTTTGCAATCTTAGTATCCACAGCCTTTCCTTTTTGACATTCCAGCTGAGCCCTCAAAAGATCATTTTTCTCTTTCATGTCATTATAGGCACGCTCATACGACAGTTTGTCATACTTGCATTCCTCGGTTTTTTGATCAAGTTGTTTAAAAATGAGACATTTTTCTTTCAAGTTTTTCAAGAGCTTTTTCATATTTTGAAATAGTTGCGGAGGTCTCAGACTGGAGTCTTTCATGATCTTCAACAGAATATGTTTGTAAAACAATAAACATAATATCGGTACACAAAATATCTTCTAAGAGAGAATCATTTAAAATTTCCAAAACTTTGATGTGTTCAACACTTTCATTAGCTTTCTTTACCAGAGATTTATGGTCCTTGGCAAAGTCAACTGTTTCTTTCAAAAATGCTTGTTCAAAATGAATTACCCTTGAGTTGATGTTATTCAGCTGAGGGGCAATTTGAGTTTCAAAAAACTTTTTATTTTCATCATCAAAACTAGAAAACCAGATGTTAGTTGTAATATTGGTTTTAGATTTGTGATCTCTTGAAGTCTCCCAATTCTAGTTTTAACATCTTCTAAAATGCTTCTGGCATCACTTGTGTTAAAAGGATTGTTTGAAGACATTTGTTCCATGTTTGACAATGATTTTGATTCAACTACAAGAGTTGAAACTGGTTTTGAAACTGGTGTTGACTCTTTGTTTGAAATACTTGGTGTGATGGAAAACTTTGACATTTATTTTTGAGACACAAAAGTAATTCCATTAATTTTGTTCCATTTGTTATAATCAATTGGTTTTAGATCTGGATTCTTTTGTTTCATTTTTTATCTACTCTCAGCAGATAGTTCTAATGTTTCAAGAGAACCATGAACAATTATAGGTTCATGCAAAGTGTTTCCATTGTTCAAAACATTATGTTCTTTCTGAGCTTTCTTGAGGAAACAAGGAGGTGTGTTACCAAGAGCCATTTTTGTGTTGTATGAAAATACGGATTTGTTTGATTAATTAGCATATTGGTTGGTTTATTTGAATGACCCGTTGTAACAAGCAAATCTTCCAATTTTTGATTTTTCATTTTATCAAAATTTCATCAAGAAGAGAATCTTCGTTTTGAAAAATCGCAATCAAGCTGCTTGTTCTCTTTTTCAAGATCGAGAAACATTGCTTTTGTTTAGAAAGTTGGTCATTTAAATCGAAAATTTCCTTGTTTAAAGGTTTTATTTTAAAGTTCAAATTCACATCAAGTGTGTCATACTTGATTTGCAAATGTTCTTCTCTTAAAACAGAATTTCGATAACCAATTTCTAATTCTGATTCTTTGTTTTTATGAAATTCAAAAGCTTTTGCATTCTCCTTGTACCTCTCAAGCTCAGCGGTCAATTTCTCATTCGCGGCCTTAACATCGCGATTGACCTTTTTAACTTTCTCAATTTCAATGCCACAATTATTGATTAATGTTTCAAATAAGGCCGCGTGTTTCCTCATAAGTCTGTATTTTGTGCCACACAGCCTCCACTAGGATCCACATCACGGAGTTTGAGTTAGTATTGCTACAACTCGGGTGTCGGTATGTATCATAAGTAGGTGCTGATGTCCTGAGAATCTTGTTCGATCATGAGTAAACATATCAAATATGACATTGTTATAGCATGGATCAATGATTGGTACCTCGAAATCTTGCATTGGCGTCATAAGCGGGAGGTCGCGTCGAGTCATTAACGTACTTAGTCTCTGAAGATTTGCCATGAAGATGCAGTTCGCATTGATTTCCTCTAGGTCTTCCAAATCATCCATAATAGCAAAAATTCATTTTCCTCGACACTCAACTGCAACCACAGCTTCGACTTACATTGCTAACAACATAGCTTTACGAGATCACAGCGGCATTTTCTTTTTGACGGTTAGTAGGACAATTCCTTGCCATGTGACCCACTCCTTGACAGTTGTAACACGTAACACGATTACCACGATTCATTTCCATAATTCCCAATGATGGGGTGCAACATTCCCATTCGATTACCCTTGCTCTATTCCCAACATTTTGACCCATCGATTTCCAACATTAGGACCCTGATTACCACGATCACGGAACCGCTGATTACCTATGTGAAATCCCGGTAGCATATCCTGTTGATTCCCAATAACTCCAACCATTTAACCTTGATGACCCATATTCAAACCCGGTACGTGCAATTTTCTGTTGCGAGTGTTTGATGAAATCCGTTGGTTGTTGTTAGTTGGTGTGGAATAGCGACCTCTGAATGCTTTAGTCAAAAAGCAAATGCAGTTGACAAAGCTTGTTCTTGTTCAGTTTCAAGATCGGTGATTCCTTGTTCACAGTATTGTTGATCTTGTTGTTGACTGACTTGTTGTTCTTGTGGATAGAATTGTTGTTGAGGGATAACAACTTGTGGTTGTGGAATGTATTGCTGCAAGTTGTTGTTAGTGGAAGATGATGAAGCTTGTTGTTGTGAGTTCCCTGGGTTGGAGTCTTTGCAATGAGTGCCAATGGATCATGATTCTTTGCCAATCTTTCTTTCGTGACTTCATTCACTTCAGCTTGGTTTTGTTTCAGAAAATCGTTGAGTTGATCAAAGTTCACTGATGTAAGTCTTTTGTTTGGTTGACAATAGTGATATATCGTCCCATTCTTACGGAAGATTGTTGAGAAATTTGATGTTACTCACGATAGTTCCGGGTGCCAACTTGTTTCTGATAAGCTCATTCATTAAAGTGGAAAACCTTCCATAGTAGGATTCAATGGATTCTCACAGGTAGATTTAAACTTCTCCCATGCGGTTAGCGACTTTTCTTCGTGTCTTGTTGACCAATTTACGTTTCCATAACAAAGCCGTCTAACACGTTCTCACATATCGAAAGTAGTTTCACAACTGCTCTCTGCAGCAAAGATGTCTCTTGGCCGGTTGGACAATGTGAATTGCCATGTCATCGATTCGACTTTTCGATCCTCTTGGTGTATTCGATTCATTTTGAGCCTGAAAGATGGTGGGGCGGGAGGTGTTGCATCAGGATTTCGAGGTCTTGGACTTGTCGGGCTTGAAGGGTCCGTTAAGTAATGGATTGAATCACGAGTTTTCCATTAGGTTTGGTCTTGATGTAGCGGAGCATACGACTTGTCCATTGAAGATATCCACCTTTTTCAAGCATAGGGGGACGATTTTCGACACCGGCTGCATGAATGTCTTGTTGAGTAGCCATTGATGAAGGTATGTGATGATAAAGTTGATGTAGGATCGATTCAACGATAAAGGAGTTGTGTTTGATGAAGATTAAGCTCGGTTGTTGTAGTGAAATTTGGTCTAAAACTTAAACCTTAATAACTTCTTTTTGGGCGTTTTAGGACTTGAAGGTTGACCTAAAAACAGAGTTATGGTTCAAAAGTTATGGCCGTTTGAAGTTTTCTTTGAAAATCTTACTCGTAAACCTGTTCTTAAGCGTAGACTGCTTATGCGTAGACCTTCTTAGGCGTAAGATGATGCTTATGCGTAGACCCAGACTTACGCGTAAACTTAAGGTTAAACGTAAGCTTATGCATAAACTTTATACTTAGAAGTAGAGTACCTTACGCGTAAGATTTTAACTTATGCGTAGAGTGCTTACTCGTAAGCTTTATGCTTAGGCGTAAGTTTAGGTTTAAAACCAAAATCCTTCACACTCGTCCAAGCGTGAAAGATATCCACAAGTCGAAGTGTTTTTCAAGCTTATCCAAGCAAGGAAAACAACGAGTAACCGTGTACCACGAAGATTCGCCACCAAAAGCTTAAGCGTAAACTTCAATTCTTACACGTAGACCTTACGCATAGAAACCAGGGTTTTGACTTTTCCTTACACGTAGAAACTAGGGTTTTGACTTTTCTGTAGTTGCAACCTTACGCGTAGAATGCCCAGATTATGCAAAAACACGAATTTTTCACCCAAAAACACGTCTCCAAAAGATTTCTTTTGCACAAACTTCTTCCAAAACACTTAATGAACAATAAAAACTAAAACTTTAACCTTAAAACCACGTAAAAATCAAAACTTTTTTTTTACAAAAGCCCACGTTTTTAATGGAAAAAACGTAACTTTTATGTAAAGTTCTAACAAAAACGCAACACAAACACTCCTAAACCATTGTTAGGCGATTGATACCAATTGTAGGACCTTGTTTTTCTCAACCTTATCACAAATACCCACGTTACCAACACAAGTATACACGTTAAACCACAAACACACTTATGCGTAAAATAAGAAGAAAGATTAGAAAGGTGGTGACTTGAATATGTTATACTACGCGTATGTGTTTAGAGAGAAAATAAGATGACAAAAGAACATATATTGCTTAAATAAAACACACACACACACACACTCAAGCACACCCCTCAAATGACCATTTGAGGGGTATTTATACTACAAATACATACGCCCTAATGGGCTTTGGGATGGGCTTGGATTGGGTTGGATTCTAACTTAGATAAGGCTAGCTTAACTTGACTAAAATCCATTTAGCTTATCCCAATCCACGAGCCCGTCGACTATTCTATCACGATATCTAACACACGTTGCAAAGTTCCTAAACGTGAATGGCCATCACTTCAATTAAATAATATTAAGGCTAACAAACACCACAAAATGAAAACCCCCAAAACTTAAGTATGAACCTTAATTCTCAAAATCACACAATTGATGTTTCTGGGCTTGATTGATTTATGAAAACGTGTTTAGGATTCAATATTAATCATTTTCCAACAAGAATTTTCAACCAAAACGTGTTTAATCAAAAACACCTAATTCGTTCATATGAACGAATCTTAAAAAATCATTTGCAGATTATTCATCCTTTGGATTAACATGACATCAAAAACCATTGTTTACAATTATCATAAAAACATTGTGGCACTTACAAATTTTTGAAACAAGCCACGGATTTGAAGGTTGATTTTGGGGTGTTGATTTGGTTGGTAAAGAAGTAAATGTGTTTGTAGTATGCATTGAATGAATTCAAAAAATGTTTTTGTTAAAAATTAGTTTGAAACATTGACACATTTAGTCCTCAAACCTTAAATCACAATAATTTTTGGTCCTTTAACACACATTAAGGTTAAATAGAGATCATTTTGGCAAGAAACTTTACAATACTCCCCCTCTACTTTTGACTTGAAGAACTTTATACATTTTGTAGAAACCTTTAAGTCCGAGGAGGGTATTTAAGCATGATACTTATCCAACACATTTGCTAAAACAACATCTTTTTGGTAACATGCGAGTACAAAGTTTTATTAAACTTGAAAAATATATACATTCTCCCCCTCAACACTTGTTTGGGAAAAATTGTGAAATGTTTTAAGAGAACAAAGTGTTGATGGAAATATTGTACTTGCATTTTTTGTTTTTATAAAAGAAAATAAAAAATATTTTTGGATTTTATATGATTTTCTATTTTGTATTTTGTTTTTGATAAATATTTATAAAAATGGTTTTGGTGTTTGAATTTTTAAGATAGTTTTAAAAATCTATCCAGCTCTTCTAGAGTCAAACACCACATACCAATTCGATGAACCAAGTCAGCAAATCTTGCGGGTGGCAATGCTTTGGTGAAAAGATCCGCCAATTCGTGCTCAGTACCTATAAAGTATAGTTCCACCGTTCCCTTGTCCACATGCTCTTTGATGAAATGGTAGCGAAGAGCAATGTGCTTTGACTTTGAATGTTGAACCGTGTTGCACGGGATTGCAATAGCACTTTTTGAATCACAATACACCAGAATCTTGTCGAATACACAACCATAATCCATGAGTTGTGCTCTCATCCAGATGACTTGAGCACAATATGCAGACACTGGCTACATATTCTGCTTTAGTTGAAGATAACGATGTACAATCTTGCTTCTTCGATTGCCATGACACTAGTTTATCACCAAGGAATTGTAGACCGCAAGAAGTACTTTTTCATGTATCTGTTTTAGATCAGCATTTAAAAATGCTATTAGTTCAAAACCATGGTTCCCTTGATGTATCTGAGGATTCTTTTAGCCTCTGAGAGGTGTTTTTTAGTGGGTCTTGATTGATAACGGGGGTACATATATACAGCAAATACAATGTCGGGTCTGCTTGTTGCTAGATACATGAGAGACCCAATAATACTACAATATTTTGTAGGGTCAACAAGTTTCTCATGTAAATCAGCATCCAGTTTACTAGTCGAAGCCATTGGTGTATTATAGGTGTCACAAGTTTGTATATCATGTTTTTTCAAAATATCAAGAGCATATTTGGACTGACTTAGAAAAATACCACGGGGTGATTGATGAATTTGAAGTCCTAAGAAGAACCTAAATTCACCCATCATTAACATTTCAAAATTTGTTTTCATTAGTTTTGAAAAAGCATTTGAGTACTTTTGTGGGTTGAACAAAAAATGATATCATCCACATAAATTTGAACAATTCAAATGTGTTCCCCGTGATATTGAATAAACAGTGTAGGGTCAACAGAGCCTTTGATAAAATTATGAGCAAGCAGGAAGGATGACAACTTATCATACCACGCCCGAGGGGCTTGTTTGAGACCATAGAGAGCCTTGTTCAGTTTGTAGACATGATTAGGGAACTCTGGATCAACGAAACCCTCTGGTTGGCTAACATACACCGTCTCTCGAAGTTTCCCACTTAGAAATGCAGATTTGACATCCATTTGGTAGACGGGGATGTTCATGTGAGCCGCGAATGCTAGAAAAATCCGAACGGCCTCAAGTCTAGTAACCGGTGTGAATGATTCTTCAAATTCAATACCTTCTTCATGACGATAACCCTTGGACACCAGACGTGACTTGCTACAAATGACCATTCCTTCAACATCTATCTTGTTCTTCCAAATCCATTTTAGACCAATGACGTAGACCCCGGTTGATCTTTCAACCAATTTCCATACTTCTAAATGTTTGAACTGGTTTAGCTCTTCTTACATGGATTCAATCCAATTGTCATGAGTCATTTCTTCCTTAATGTTTTTGGGTTCAGTATTACTAACGGTAAGTGCATAAATGCAGTTTTCACCGTCGGTGTGAAGGCGTTGTCTTGTTACGACTAGTTAGTTAGGGTTGCCAATAATATTAACAAGAGGATGATATTTTGTCCATCTATGTGTTGAAGGGTGGTGTTGATGTACGTTGTGCAGATTAGGTGGATCCAAATGGCTGGTTGAAGATTCAGCAATATCTGGATTGGTTGTTTCTGATGCAAAAGGGCTAAAGAACGTGTTAATACAAATAAGCCATAAAAACGTTTATTTAAATTTTACGATCTTCTAATGTTTTGTAGATAACAAACGTAAAATCATTTTAACGAAACAAATAAAATATGTAAAAAGGTTTGAGCCAATATTTTACTAACACACTTATATTTTCATATAAACACTAAACAAGTAATATTGTTTACATCTTATAGAAATGCATATGTATAACAAATCGTATTTATATAATATAGAAATGTACATATATGCTTTGTATATATTGTAATGGGTAATGTAATGGGTAAAAACCAAAGTCCATGACCCATGACCCATGACACATGATCCATTGACTGGGTACAATGAATGTTGTTGGGTAAAGACCTAAGTCCATAACCCATACCCATGGAGCATGATCCATAACCCATGACCCATTGCATGGCATCATGCACGAAGTCATGTTGTGTATTATCCATGATCCATGACCCAGAGTCCATGACTCATGAAACAAGATCCATAATCGATTGTCTACGTACATTGCATCTTGTTGGGTATCCATAATCCATTACCCATAACCCTTGGTTCATAACCCATAACCCATAACCCAGTTTGCAACCCGAAATCCAGACTAAACTTACCCAGTAGCCAGATCCCCAGCAATACACTAGCCGAATCCCTCTAGGGAGGGATCCAAGGGAACCGTGGGACAGTAGACAATTTTGTCTATAAATAGTGAGCCATTTTGTCTCTTGCTCACTACCACTTTTACACATACACTCTCTTAGTATTGTAACATCTCTAACCTCTGATCCAAAGGATCATTCTACGTAGTTTTATGTTTGTGTGATTCTCTAGGTTCCTCTTAAAGGCGATATCACAACCTCTTGAATACGTGCAAGCTCAAGGTCATGAGTTTCTAAGCTTCGTCATCATCAAGACCACTGAAGTGTATCTTGTTGATAGTTCTTTTCTCCCTCCATAGAAGTGTCGTATTGAAGGCATTAGTGAAAGGTGCCATAGGGTCGTGTTGAAGGCATTAGTGAAAGGTGCCTAAGGGTCGTGTCAAAGGCATTAGTGAAAGGTGCCAAGGGTGTACATTCGATATGGTGCATTGATGTACAATATAGATAGTTTGGGTTAAAGGATATTGATATCCTTCTAGTGGTGTAACAAGGAATGTGTCTCCTGTAGAAAACTAAAAGGGGGGGTTGAATAGTTTTGCCAATTAAAACTTGTTTTAAACTATTTAGATCGACTTATGTCGATCTATTTGGATATGTGTTGGATTTTCATAAACAAACATATAAATATTTAATGAAAAGATAAAGAGTAAGAAGCACAAAACCACAACGCGAGTATTTATAGTGGTTCAGCTACAAGGACACCTTCCTTGCCCTACTCCACTCCCCGAGTCACCTACTCGAGTTTCGTAATCACTACACGACAACGACTCCTTATGGTGGAGAAACCTTCACAACGTTGCCTACACTTTATCCGGTATAAGGCTAGATACCGGGTCCTTTTCACCAAGGAGAACCAATCCTATCACAACGTCGCCTACCCTTTATCCGGTACTAGGATTGATACCGAGTTCCATTATAACGGAGGAACTACTACCAAACACTACACCAATCACCTAACCCCAAAGGAGATCTACTCCTTATAATATCAACAAGGATAACAATATCCTTTGACCTAATACTAATCTATCTTGTACATCGAATCACACCATATCGAATGTACATCTTAGGCACCTTTCACTAATGCCTTTGACTAGATCTTCAAGACACCCTTCACTAATGTCTTGTGACTTAACTTCTAGGCACCGTTCACTAATTCCTACAATACGGACGATCGAAACCCTTCACTAATGTCTTCGTCTTGACACATGAGACATCTTTCACTAATGTCTTCAACATTATACTTCTTAGTAGAAAGAAAAGAATCGTCAACAAGAGGACTTCAGTAATCTTGATGATGAGGAAGCATGGCAACTCATGGACTTGAGCTTGCTTGACTTCAAAGGTGGTGATCTCGCCTTTAAGAGGAACCTAGAGAATCACACAAAAACAAAACTACATACATAGATCACTTGGATCTGGGGTTAGAGAGTTTTTAACTCAGAGATAAAGTATGTGAGAAAAGAGGTAAAGAACGATGAAGAAATGGCTCACTATTTATAAAGAGAAAATGTCTACTAATCCACAGATCCCACGGATCCCACCTTCAAGGGATCCGTCTAGTGTAATGCTAGGGATCCGTGGGACGCTCCTCTTTTCCCATGGGTATTTTGGTTATGGGTCATGGGTTATGGGTTGATCCATGGTTATTCTATTAGATACAATGTACCAAATAGATGCAATGCATCTAGTCAAATGGGTATGGGTCAATATCATGGGTTGAAGTTTTTACCTATTTATAATACATACTAGTTATGTATACATTTCCCAATATGTAAACACTAGTTGTTGTACATATGTATTACTAAATCATAAAATCACTTATACTTGTTTTAGTGTTTTATGTGAAAACGTAAGTGTGTTAGAAAACTATTTGCTCAAACTATTTACGTTTTTTAATTGTTTCATTAAAATGATTTTATGTTTGTTATCGACATAACATTAGAAGATCGTAAAATATAAATAAACGTTTTTATGGCTTATTTGTATTAACAATCTCCCCCTTTTTGTTGATGACAAAACATAAAATTATTTTAAGGAAAAACTAAAATTCGTAAAAGTTTGAGTTTGTACTTTTTACTTTCTTCTCCCCCTTTTTGTCGAAACAAAAAGAGCTTCGAAAAGAAACTAACAAATTGTTTTAAGAAAAACATGTGAAAATTAGAAAAGAAAGAAAAAATAGAGAGCAAGTAATGGGAAAGGATCTCATCTTAACTCCCCCTTGAGGAGTCCATCCCTATGTGAGGGCGTCAAGAAAAATAATACTAAGCTAGTTCATTTGCAACTAAATTTGCAAAAGATTTTGTCTATGTGACGAATATGCTCCCCCTTGATGATTGCAACTTTGCAAAGGGACGTCATAAAATGTAATCCTAATATTGCAAGTGATTTTGCAATGTATTACTTTGACACAAAGCTCCCCCTAGCTTTAGGGTGTCAAAGTCTTCATGTGTAAATTGAATAACTACAAAACAAAGGTTAAAAAACAAGTATAATGCATAATTTCCTGCAAATATGACTCAAGTTAGTAGAAAAATAGTTTTTGTCTCACAGATCCCACGGTTCCCTTTTTGTAGGGATCCGTCTAGGAAAATTTCAGGGATCCGTCTTGCTAATGACTAAATTCAGCAATGGTGATATAACAAATAATGTTAACATCAAAGTGAGATATGTATTATACAACATAATCATATACTCAGAAATATAGCAAGTAGCATGTAATTTCATTTAATAAAACTAGAGATATGATATACATGACTCTAAAAACTAAGAAGATGAACGATACACGACTTGGAATTACTAGACTTATCTAAGTAATGCTTGATTCTAGGACACCACTAAATTCCTCTAGCTCAAGCTTGTTTATGTTTAATCTCGTCGAAACGTTCGAGGAGGTGATAGAACATGAAACGTTGATCTTCCCGTACTTCATGTATCAAACTTTCAACATGTTGACAATGATAACAATCTTTGTCATGGCTAGGTAGTGGTCGTGGAAGATAGGAAATTGCTTGATGCGAAGGATCAAGTGAAGCGAGTTGAGGAGCCTCAAATGACGGAGAGATTGGTGGAGGCGCATTTGAAGATGGCTTGACCAAGAATGATGATGGTGGTAGAGAAGTGTCCACTTCCATATGGTCGGGTGGTTAACTTTGATAATTTCTCATAATCCAAATGGGATTATTTGATGGTGACGGCGAAAAGGAAGCCGGAGCTAGTGTTGACTCAACACTTTGATTTTGTACCTTTATTCCTCCTAATGAGGAGAATGTTGCCGGTGGCGGAGGATGAGACGGCCTAGGAGGCAAATCCTCTAGATTATAGAGGTGTGGTGATGATAGTGGAGTTGTGAATGAGATAGCTCTAGGAACCAATGGTGATGGTTTAGTGGAGATGGAATTGTTTGGCTTAGGAGGTATGGTGGTGTTTGGCATAGGTAATTTTGTGGGTATTATCCTTTTAGGGATTGGTTTGATTGGTGGAGGAGAAATCGTTTCATTTTTGGACTTGACCGGAGATGATTCGGTTGAAGAGATTTCGTGTACAACACGAGCAATTTTCATGGGTGGTTCTTTGGTTGATGAGTTTCCACTTGGAGTTTTCCTCATGATGAGATGATTTCGAGAGGTTAGTAAAGATTTCTAAGTGCTGAAAATGAGGATGAAGATGACGACTTTAGGAGTCCTAGCAATGTGGTTTATAAAGCAAGGGATTTGGCAAGTGCATTCAAGACTTAAGCCACTAAAATTCATTGGAATGTGATGATTAACATGCACAAGAGTCAACTTCAGAGTTGTACTAATCTAGGAACTCATTTAAGAAGAGATGTACTGTTTAAGTTAGCAATATGAGCTTGAAATGATTGTTTTAGCTAGAGTTGACATAAATCTGTCATACGGATCCCACGGTTCCCTCCAATGAGGGATCCGCCTAGGCTAATCCTAGGGATCCGTCTCTCAGCAGCTAGGAAAAGATAACAATGATGTTTGTAAGGTCTAATGCCTATTTCTTCTTGAGTGTTTCAGTTCATCTAAGTGTCTTAAATGAAGATGTGCTTAAATACTTAAGAGTAATGAGTGATGTAGCTAATGATTGCCTTTTATGGAAGAAATTGGAACTTTCATGAATACCAATCAATGAACAAAGATGACACTCAGGATTATGAGAGTTTCAAATGGAGCTAAATGATCCTAGAGATCAGATAGTGACTTAGGATAATGTTTTGGAGAATATCCTAAAGGCTTTAAGATGGAAAAACTAGAATTTGACCAATTTTGACCAATTTCGAGGTAAGGATGATTATGATCAATTTTGCCATAATTGAAAGATTTACAAAGCTATATGTGAGGGATCATGTGAGAAATGACGAGTGAGCTTGAGAGCGGAAGAGTAATGGGCTTAAGTGAAACGATAGATCTACAAGCGTCATGAGTGTGATCTAAGTGAGTTATACGTGAGTATGAATTTACTCGACTTTGAAAATGACTCAATTTGTCTCAAGGAACTATGTCTAGCTTAGTGTGAAGTGATCTAAAGACATGTTTTGAAATACAGTGATTGCAATTGCATTTTCTGTTTGTAGGATCCCACGATTCCCTAAGAGTAGGGATCCGTCTAGCACAAACATTGGGATCCGTCTATCTGCTAAGCAGAACCTTTACAAAAGGTATGCAATGATTTTGACAATGCATCATATTTCAAGATTAGTTTAAGAGATTCTAATACTAAGATATCAAATGTAAGATGTTTTATTTCAGGAAAGAAATTGGATTACATTGATAAAGCATGGATACTAAGGATTGACCCTATTTGGGAAGGCTAAGTTCCTTGAGCGTTTTCGCTAGATGGATCATCAAATGGTTGATCAGTGTTTTCCGATTCAGGAATGAAGAAAGTCTTCATGAGAGAGATCGTTTAGAGGTTCCATCATCTTGTTCACAAGTACGTACAACGGACTTTGAAATTGAGGATGTAAGTGCATGATGTTATGATAAAGGCGCGTCAAGAACATTCTATAAGGGATGAGTTTATTCTTGGAGCCTTGAAGATTTGAAATTCGCCTTGCGAAGAAGTAGGCGAGATTGTATGGTTGTTGTGTTAGCAAACAATACATTAAGTGAGCACAACAAGCGGGAAGGATTTCTCGATTTCCTCTAAGACTCCAAACATTTTCCCGTAGGATGAGTATGAGACCCTTTTACTCTTCTCTGATATCCTTTGTATAGATAATGTTTGGATCGGAGTAATAGGGTCGAGGTTTCATATTGTGCGTGTCAAGTCTTGCGGGGAAGGTATGTGTGAACAATATGGACTATTTTCTTCACGAAAGTTGAAGAGAGAATCAAGAGACCAATCTTCGGTGAAGGCACATTGTCCATGATTTGGAATTCAAAGAATTTGAGCAAATTGCCCAAGGGTTAAAACAAACTTTTGGTTTTTGATCCAAAACCAAAGAGATAGAGAACGATCCTCGTTACGAACGAGTTTGACTTGACGAAAGAATTCCAATACAAACCTTGGAAATATTTTCTCGTTAATTTTGAGAAGACATTCCAATCCTATGGTTCGGAAGGAGGTATTGATACCTTCTTCGTATTATAGACGGTGTAAACATCGTCCTTCGTGGAAGTGACAGGTTTTGAGATTATTGAACCCACGGACATGATTGCCAGGTGTGTTGGGCTCAAGGGAGATGTTAGGAGTGTAGACGCTAGTGAGTGAAAAATCAAACTCATATTCATGCGACATAGCGAAACCTATAGGAAAGAGAAGTTAATAGGATGTGACGTATTACGGGTAAAACAATGATTACCTAACATTTTTACAAGATGTTTATTAACAATGACTTTTAACTCACTTAATGTTTGACATTCTAGTAGAACATTTATTTTAGAAAGAAAGTGATTTTTATTTTGCATGGAAAATCTGTTATCCAGAAGGACGGTTCCCTTCTATCAGGGATTCGGCTAGTATACCTATAGGGATCCGTGGATCTGTAGTAGCAGAAGCAGATTTTTGATAAAAAAACATGGTTTTATAGTTTAATACCAAGATATGTGTATTAGCGTATATTTTCTTCTAGCATGCATTAATGGTTTCTAATGTATTACGAAAAGATACGAAAGATATAAATAAAAAATGTGACAAAACACATTAAGATAATAAACTAGATAAACTAGTAATATTTCATTTCAATGCTAAGAATGATACAAAGAATTGGGTATATAACCCCAATGTAGATTAACAACACAAAGTATATGTCTCCGTATGAGAACTTCATCATAGGAACACAAGAGCGATGAGTGTTAAGGCGATGAGCACCAGGGCGATGTAAACCATGTTGATGATGAACCTTCTTGGTCTTGGTTTGAGATGACATGAGATGAAGAGGAAGATGAAGTTTTGAATGAGAGGTAATTTTTGAAAGTGGAAGATTTGAAAAAGTGGGGATTTGATAGAGTGGACGACGGAGGGTTTATTTGTGGGGAAGGAGGAATTTTTTAGATTTGTGGTTTGTTTTATTATTAGAAAGATAAGATTTTTGGATTAAGTGAAATAAAACACAAGTTTTATATACCACGGCTTTAGACGAAAAAGTAACACGTAAGTGAGAAAAGGCTTCCTAATGAAGCTACATGTAATACATGTATATGCACAAAAGATAATCACATAAATACCTATGTAAGCATACTTATTTATTAAGCTAATGTCATTTAGAGATAAGTAGAAAGTCATACCTCTAATGCACTTAGAAATGTCTTTACAAATGACACAACAAATTTCAGTAGACAATTCCGGATCCTTTGTGTTAAAGATACCTTCTTAGGGAAGGTATTCTTGTCACCAAGTGATTCCTATGACTTGGTAGGTATGAGTTTTAACTAAGCAACATGACAAAGAGGATTAGTGCAATTAAATGAAGAATAAATAATAAGAAAAATTTTGTCATCTAATCAACATCCAAACAAAGAGTTTTAAAAGACATGGTGTTTGTTTTTATGAAAAACCTTCTTTATAGTTTTCAATTAACTATGGATCGTATCAAGTTTTTAAAGTACAATATACTTTAAGAAACTTGGTAACGAAGCTCTGATGTCAATTGTAGAAAACTAGAAGGGGAGTTGAATTGTTTTTCCAATTAAAAGTTGTTTTAAACTATTTAGATCGACTTATGTCAATCTATTTGGATGCGTGTTGGATGTTGATAAACAAACATATAAATATGTACTGAAAAGATAAAGAGTAAGAAGCACAAAACCACAACGCGAGTATTTATAGTGGTTCAGCTACAAAGACACCTTCCTTGCCCTACTCCACTCCCCGAGTTACCTACTCGAGAGTTCGTAATCACTACACAACACCGACTCCTTATTGTGGAGAAACCTTCAAACGCGTTTCCTACACTTTATCCATGGTCAAGGCTAGATACGGGTTCCTTTTCACCAAGGAGAACCAATCCTATCACAACGTCGCCTACCCTTTATCCGGTACTAGGCTAGATACCGAGTTCCATTACAATGGAGGAACTACTACCCAACACTACACCAATCACCTAACCCCAAAGGAGATCTACTCCTTATAATATCAACAAGGATAACAATATCCTTTGACCCAATACTAGTCTATCTTGTACATCGAATCACACCATATCGAATGTACATCTTAGGCACCTTTCACTAATGCCTTTGACTAAATCTTCAAGACACCCTTCACTAATGTCTTGTGACTTGACTTCTAGGCACCGTTCACTAATGCCTATAATACGGACAATCGACACCCTTCACTAATGTCTTCGTCTTGATACTTGAGACATCTTTCACTAATGTCTTCAACACTGTACTTTTTAGTAGAAAGAAAAGAATCATCAACAAGAGGACTTCAGTAATCTTGATGATGAGGAAGCATGGCAACTCATGGACTTGAGCTTGCTTCACTTCAAAGGTGGTGATCTCGCCTTTAAGAGGAACCTATAGAATCACACAAAAACAAAACTACATACATAGATCACTTGGATATGGGGTTAGAGAGTTTTTAACTCAGACAGAAAGTATGTGAGAAAAGGGGTAAAGAACTATGAAGAAATGGCTCACTATTTATAGAGAGAAAATGTCTACTGTTCCACAGATCCCACGGATCTCACCTTCAAGGGATCCGTCTAGTGTAATGCTAGGGATCCGTGGGATGCTCCTCTTTGCCCATGGGTATTTTGGTTATGGGTCATGGGTCATGGGTCATGGGTTATGGGTTCATCCATGGTTATTCTATTAGATACAATATACCAAATAGATGCAATGCATCTAGTCA
Source organism: Chrysanthemum makinoi (assembly GCA_910596185.1). Taxonomy (NCBI): domain Eukaryota; kingdom Viridiplantae; phylum Streptophyta; class Magnoliopsida; order Asterales; family Asteraceae; genus Chrysanthemum; species Chrysanthemum makinoi. Next base: position 180,628,505 of record OU343225.1, read on the forward strand.
AATGAGTATGGGTCAATATCATGGGTTGAAGTTTTTACCCATTTATAATACATACTAGTTATGTATATATTTGCCCAATATATAAACACTAGTTGTTGTACATATGTATTACTAAATCATAAAATCACTTATGCTTGTTTTAGTGTTTTATGTGAAAACGTAAGTGTGTTAGAAAACTATTTACGTTTTTTAATTTTTTCGTTAAAATGATTTTACGTTTGTTATCAAAAAAAACATTAGAAGATCGTAAAATATAAATAAATGTTTTTACGGCTTATTTGTATTAACATCTCCTTTGGGGTAGTTGTGTTGTGGTGCAGTGTTGGGTAGTAGTTCCTCCTTTGTAATGGAACTCGGTATCTAGCCTTGTACCGGATAAAGTGTAGGCAACGTTGTGATAGGTGTGGTTCTATCTCGTGGAAGAACTCGGTGTCTAGCCTAGTACTGGATAAAGAGTAGGAGACGTTGTGAAGTCTTCTCCGCCACATTAAAGAGGCTGTGTTGTGTAGTGCTTACGAACTATTGAGTGATGTACTCGGGGAGTGAAGTAGGGCAAGGAAGGTGTCCTTGTACCCGAACCACTATAAATACTCGTGTCGTGTTTTTGTGTTTCTTTACTCTTTATCTTTGCATTACTTACTTATATGCGTATCTATCATTATCCAACACACACATTAAATAGATTGACATAAGTCGATCTAAATAGCTTAAAACAAAGTTTTAATCGGTAAAACTATTCAACCCCCCCTAGTTTTTCACAATTGGTACCAGAGCCTCGTTACCAAGTTTCTTAGAGTATATTCTACTTTAAAAACTTGATACGATCCGTGTATGTTTCAAAACTATAAAGAAGGAAATTTCTTAAAACAAAAAGTCATGTTTTAGAAACCGTTATACTTTAAATGTTGGATAGTGATAGATCATTCTAACATTTTCTTTTAAGAATTATTCATGCTAGGATTCGTCTAAATGACTTCGCTCCATCTAAAGAAAAATGAAGTCAACACCCAAAGAAGAACACTAATTAGTTAACTATTTGGTTTTACAAATACAATTAGGTATTTTAAAAAGCTCATGAATAATTTCGCGTCTATGATTTTCCAAAAATCATAAAAAGAATATATAGCAGAGGTATGTTCTTCTATTTATAATAAATAATATATGCTTCCAAATTATATTAGTATTATAATTTTATTAGATATAGCATGTAAAGACTCGTAGACTTGATGCTTATACTCCAATATCACAACTCTCCAAAGGTTGTTCTTTATATTAAACACATCATCAAGAATGGTATTCTTGGTTGATTTCTATAGTCATTATACATCTTTACCTCGTAAGGATAACTTGACTAATCAAAAGTTTTTGTTCATTGATGACGTATAGTCCGTATTCGGGTCACGAACCCGACCAATGAACGCCACTAACAAGCCCATTACGAATGGACTAATCCAATAACGGTTTGGGCTCACGAAAGCCCAAGTCCGAAGTTATTTATGGAATAAGATATCAGATACCTCCTAACTTTGGAGATAATCGTTTACCAACCGACTTAGGCGGGATACGCCAAAGGTTGGGGAACACGAAACCAACAAGGATTTCGTGTGTATATAAGGGGATCCCATCTCTCATTAAAGGTACGATTTACAAAACCCTAATTCCTAACTATACCCTAAATCGATTACTTACTCTCACGCCGGAGGATAATCGTGTGAGACAATCCCACGGTAAGCCTAACGGTGTTTTCTGTTTTCTTAATGCGCAGGTCTCAAGCATTAAGAACCAATTGATACGAAATCAGAACCCAAATAAGGAACGTCCAACTTTTGTATCAACAAGTGGCGCCATCCGTGGGACCCAACACTAAGAACTAGAATGACGAAGCAAGGAAACCAAAATCAGCGATCGCATGGTGACATACAAGGGAAGAAAAAGCAGAGCGGATCAGCCCTTAAACAAGCCTCTGGAACAACCAGCGCGGCTAAAAATCAAGGGTCAGGATCAGATCTGATCCTCCCGACAGTGGAATAGCGCACGGGAACAACCCATGCTGCCACAACAACAACCAACGTAGAAGATCCACTACGTAATCTTTATACCACTCCCCTACTAGAAAAGGACCTTGCAAAAACGCCAGGCACACCTCTCCGAAGCATAGTCAGATATGGAAACATATATTCTTGCACTAGAAGAGTCCACTGAATTAGCACCAAGCGACTTCGTGTCCCAAAACTCTGAAACCTTGGTGGCACTCATGCAAGAGGAGGCAAAAAAGAGGTCGAACCAGAGTCTAAAAGCCCGACTAAACTTCGACACTGAGACTTCCCCATCGCCCATCGTAGGGATAAGCGGGAAAGAATAGCCGCCGACCCCGGTGTTTACCGAGTTGGGAGGAGAGTGGAGAGCGATGAAGCAGATGAACTGCAGTATCTGGAAGGACATGAAGAGGATGGGTGGTGTATCAATGTCCACGCAGCAGGCTTGGAAGCCGCGGGGTTCGGACGGACTTGGACGCGATGGCTCCCCAAGTGGAAGCCCTTCAAGTTGGATTCGAGGGCGGTTGGCGCAAGCGCCAAAAGAGAAGAAGTTCATCCTCTGGAGACTCCTCAGATGGTAGGCGCAAGAGACGACAAAAGGAAAGCGCGTCCTCTGGTAATTCCTCGGACAACGAGGACAGCGAAACTGGACACTGGAAATCCAGGGGAAGATATCGCGACCAGGAGGAGGAAGATATGTCTCTTCCCTGGCGCCGCCAAAAGGTGGATGCGTTCATTCGGCTCATTAGTGATTTCTCATAAAACAAGAGAAGGCGCATGCCCGCTAATGTAAAAACCTATTACGGAACAGGTGATCTAGACGATCACCTAAAAAATTTCGAATCAGCGGCTACCATCAAAAATTGGCCATAGCCTGTGTGGTGCCATATGTTTAATTTCACATTAGTGGGTATCGCGCATGGCGGTTCGATAAGCTTCCACGCGAAGCATTGATGTTTTTGAAGAATTGCGAAAGGCGTTTCGCCTAAACTTCACTCAGACGAAAAAGTGTGCCAAAAACCCTATCGAACTCGCTAGAGTAAAAGCAAAGGCGCCAGGGAATCTACAACGCTTATGTAGGCGCTTCAAAGATGAGTGCATACAGGTTAAAGCATGCCCGGGAAGTCTGAAGATCTCGGGGTTCTTGAATGGGATCAATAACCCAGAACTCATCAAAAGGTTGAACGACAAGATTCCCCAAACCTTTGATGAACTTATGAAAAGGACAGGGTCCTTTATCCAAGGAGAAGCGGCGGCGGATAGCGGGAAGAGGCTACTCAAACTATAGGCCACAAGAACAGATCCGGAGATAATCCACGGACCAAAGTAGCAACCGCAACAAGAACTACCGTAGCCAAGGGAGCGGACGAGATAATGACAAATACACCCCGCTAACCAAGACTCCAAAGGAGATATTCGCAACGGAAGGCGCGAACTTCCCGAGACCCCCACGAATGCGCACCCCAGAAGATAGGCGCGTGGAGAACGGATACTGCGATTACCATGGACAGAAGGGCCACACCACTAATTAGTTTGTCCAATTGCGCCAACTATTTGATAAGTTGGTAAAAGAAGGCAGATTGGACCATTTAGTCAAGAATATTAAGGAAGGAAAAGATAAGCAAAAACCGGGAACAAGAAGGATGGCGTACCCAAAGATAAGGCGGAAACCATCTACATGATACAATCATGGCAGCGAGTAACTAGGCAGACGATTAGCCAGAATTTTTCCCGTGGAAGTGAAATCTCTTTCCCCTCCTTGATTGCGGACAACGCAGTGGTAGAACCGCTCACCATTGAAATTAATGCAGGGGGTCACGATATCCACCACATGTATGCTGATGGAGGAGCATCTGCAGACATAATGTACGAACATTTTTTTAGCGTGCGACCTGAGATCTGCAGATCAATTAAGCCCGACCATGACATGTTGGCTGGCTACAGGGAGAAAAGATATGGCCCATGGGACAACTACGCCTTCTAGTCAAAGTTGGCAATCAGGAGCACTCCACAACAGCTTGGATGAATTTTATGGTAATCAAATCCCCTTCGCCATACAATGGCATTATCGGAAGACCAGAGATATCAGCCATACGCGCAGTACCATCTACAGCACATGGGATGCTCAAATTCCCGGTGGAAGGAGGTATTGTCACTCTCTATAATGCCACTATACCACCTAGCGAATGTAACACGATTACATGTGAGACGGCAGACAGTTCAGAGCAACACGCACCTAAAATGCCAAACCTGAGGATTGCAATTCATCCTGAGTACCCAGATCAAGAAGTGTCAATTGGGGGATCACTGTCTGATAAAGGCAAGGCAGCCGTGTGCGCACTCTTGAAAAAGAATCTGGATATCTTTGCATAGGAACCAAAGCACATGACTGGTGTACCACGCTCGATCACAGAGCACAAGCTAAGAATCCGACAAGGATCACACCAGTCACGCCCGAAGAAGGCGGCCAAGCTCTCGAGCAGCGCAAGCAATTCTGACGAAGTACACAAGCTGGTGGAGGCGGTATCATGGCGAGAAGTCTATTACCACGGCGGCTTTCCAACCGGTAATGGTCAAGAAAAGTGACGGTAGTTGGCGGATGTCGCGTAGACTTCCTGGGATCTCAACAAGGCATGTCCACAAGACTGCTACCGCTCTGGAGATAGACTAGAAGATAGAGTCTTTGTGTGGATACCCACCTAAATGCTTCCTAGATGCATACAAAGGATACCACCAAATCCAGATGGCTAAGGAAGATGAGGAAAAATGGCCTTCCACACAAGCCAAGGTGTCTATTACTACACTAAAATGCCCTTTGGCTTGAAGAACGTTAGGCCACCTACCACACGGTAGACAACGCATTTGAAAAGCAATTGTAGGCGCAACCTAGAGGTTTACGTTGACGACCTGTCATAAAAAGCCACACTGAGGAGGAATTGGTGCGTGACATAGAGGAAACATTTAAGACTCTACGAGATATCAACATGAAGCTAAATCCTAGGAAATGCACTTTTGGCGCTATAGAAGGCATGTTCCTTGGATATTTGATAGAGCCCGACGGCATCAGACCGTGTCCAGAAAAAACTAAGGCTGTCATCGAACTTCCTTCACCGCGAACGTTGAAGGAAGTCCAATCTCTCAATGGAAAATTGGCCTGTCTAAATAGATTCTTTTCCAAATCAGCAGACAAATCACTCCCACTCTTCAAAACACTCAAGAAGTGTATAAAAAAGGGATATTTTCGCTGGACTATGGAGGCAGAAGAAGCCTTTACACAGCTTAAACAACACCTGGCAGCACTCCCCACACTAGTAGTACCCCACCTGAGGAAGAATTAATTATGTACTTATCTGCGACTCATGGAGCGGTCAGCGTGATTCTGGCGATGGATAGGAATTCAGTACAAACACCTGTGTATTTTGTAAGCAAAGCGCTCAAGAAAACGGAGATTAACTACAGCGCAATGGAGAAGTTGGTCCTGGAATTAGTGTTCGCCGCCAAGCGGCTGTGCAGGTACTTCTAGGCGCACCCAATAGCAGTGATCACAGACCAAGCAATCAAGCAAATCATCTCCAAACCCGACGCATCGGACGACTGCAGAAGTGGAGTGTGTTGCTAGGTGAGCATAGCAACTCCTACAGACCACGTACTACGGTTAAAAGACGGATACTAGCATACTTTATCATCGAAAAACCGGATACTGAGGACTTACCCTCACAAGTTAAGGTGGCAATACGAGACCCATGGATCTTGTTCACGGACGGATCTTCATGCGTGGATGGGTCAGGAGCGGGCCTTATCCTTACAAGCCCAGAGGGAATAGAATTCACTTACGCACTGCGTTTTGAATTCACAGCGACAAACAATGAGGCAGAGTATGAAGCCCTAATCACGAGACTACGCATTGCATCTCGAATGGGTGTACGCAACCTGGAAGCAAATGTGGATTCCCGACTAGTAGCCAACCATGTGTTGGGCGATGCGTGGCTAAAGGGAAAACATGATCCAATACCTCGACAAGACCAAGTCACTAATCCAAAGTTTTGTGAGTTTAAAATCAAGCGAGTTCCTAGAGGGGAAAATTGAAAGGCGGATGCACTAAGCAAGATTGCATCCACAAGCTTTGCCCACCTGTCAAAGCAAGTGTTGGTGGAAACGTTGAAGAGCAAGTCCATCTCAGAAATGGAAATATCCACGGTAATAGAGGAGGAAGGTCCTATGTGGATGACACCAATAATGGAATTCGTAAGCAAGGGCGTATTGCCCCAAGAGCAGAAGGAAGCCCGAAGAACACAGCGCACATGTGAGAGGTTTGAACCGGGACGGTATACTATATCGATGCTCTTTCTGCAACCATGGCTCCTTTTGTCGACCCCAGTAGGCGAACTATATACTCCGGAAATCCATGTGGTTCATGCGGCATGCATTGGGACCACGGTCCGTGGTGGCGCGCGCTTCACGGTCGAGGATACTATGCCCGGCCCACCATGCACGCGTGATGCGGCGGACTTAATAAGAAAGTGCGGTGACTATGCCGAGTTCCGCAGACCCGTTCCACGCCAACCACAACAGGAGCTAACACCTATCACGGCACCATGGCCATTCTACAAGTAGGGTATTGACATTGCGAGGTCCCTTCCTGTTGCGGCGCAGAGGATTGAAGTTCCTCATAGTAGCCATAGACTACTTCACCAAGTGGATCGAAGCAAAGGCGGTTGTGACAATTACTGGCAATCAGGTAAAACGTTTTTTTTGGGAAAATATCGTATGCCGCTTCAGACTACCTGGGGAAATTCTCTCGGACAACGGGAAACAATTCTGTGACAACCCTTTCAAGGACTGGTGCGAGAAGTTAAACATCACACAACACTTCACATCAGTTAAACACCCGCAAACCAACGGCTTAGTAGAACGTGCAAATCAAAGTCTGGGTGAAGGAATTAAGGCACGTCTGGACAAGCACAAAGGAAGGTGGGTGGAAGAATTATCACATGTTCTGTGGGCACACCGCACTTCAATCAAAATTAGCATGGGAGACACTCCCTTTTCTCTGGTCTATAGGACAGAGGCCGTCATACCAGCCGAAATTGGGATGCCAACTATTCGCAGTGCTGAAGTCAATGTTGCAACCAATGACGACGAACGGCGTATCGACCTACACCTGTTGGAAGAAAAACGCGAGCGCGCAGCTATATGTGAAGCGATATCCAAGGAAAAAATGAAGGGGTACTACGATGCTAAAGTGCGAAGTGTTTCATTCAGACCAGGAAACTTCGTATACCGCGCCAATGACGCGAGCCACGCAAAAGACACAGGTAAACTGGGACCGAAGTGGGAAGGACGCTATGAGGTTACTGAAGCATTAGGAAAGGGCGCCTACAAGCTACGAGACATGGACGGTCGTGAACTACCACACACATGGAACATTTGCAATCTTAAGCGATGTTACCTCTAGGAATGGCTACGGCCCAGCCTGGACATTTCCGCACTTTAGTGAAGTGTCAAATAAATATCCGTGTATTTACATTTTGTTTTACTTAGGCAAATATCTTATTTATTTACTCTCACAAAAACTTGCAAGTATTAATAAAACGTTGCGGTTTCTAGCTAACTCCGTGACACATTTCAATTTGTTATTTTTCATATACTTATGTCTTAACATTTTTTATCTTTTGCCTACATGGCGTGCATGCACTTAATAAACCCACGATGGTCAAAGGATGAGTAAACCTACTAAATAACTCGTTGAGTAAGAGGGTTGCAAACCCATCAACGGTGGATCACGTATCCTTGTTAAACACCTTATTATCAAGACGTTGGAATAAGTTAGGTGCACATCCCACGATAGATGCGCAACAATGCATACTATGCGCGTTTAACAAATTAGGAATCAAGACACTTGGCTCCTTACTATGATATTTGCAGTACGCTGCGTATAACAACATACACGACTATGTTAGAAATACTTAAAAAATTTTAAGTATGATAATTAATACATAATTATGAACAACAAAGATTAATCACGCTTATACAACAGTTTGCTTCTTAGACAATACGCACGTTTTTCATGGAAAGACAAGTAACTAAGTACAAACATTATAAGTCGCAACAACATTCAACAAAAGTAATATTTCATTAAGTACCATGCGTTCTTACAAAATGATATTTACAATACAAGTTACTCTACATACTCCAACAACGCCTAAGAGATGAACTCCCCACACAGCTTGCAGCGTCCCCAATATCGTTCAGCTTCTTCAATAGGTCAGAGTGTTGGCAAGATACCGTGGCAACACTAACTGGTACCCCATCAGATCTGGGGAGATGAGCTGTGCCAATACCGCACAAAATGGCCTTACCTTTGATCCCTTCCTTTTTGGCAAGTATTGTAGCATTCGCTTCCAACACTTGCTTTAAAGGAACTTCCTTCTCCAGGGCGAAGGGATTCAAGATATCACGGGGGCGAGCAAACATAGGCACTTGAAGTTGGGATTCATCAGGTTTCAAAAAATAGTCAAGCTGCGTTTTCGCATTTTCAGTGCGATGCCGAGCTAAGGTCAACCCCTCCATAATGACCCCTATGGGGTAATCCCGGTCGCGCTCCAACTCAGCAATCAGAGGAAGCTCCAATAACTTCATCTTCTCCATAGCAGCCACTAGATCATCGTATGAGTGCGCATTATAACCAGGCAGCTTATCAGCAGGCACCTTCAACAAATCAGCCTCATGAAGCTCCTCAGCGGCTTTTACGCCTTACCAGCGTCAAAGCGCGAACAACTCCCCAAAAGCGTCCACTACTTCCTGCGACTCCAAGGTCTGAGGGCGGCAAGTCGCAGACCACGGCCGATGAGCCACGCACTCGGCGATAGTAGACAGGAGTTGGGGATATAACTCCTCATCATACTCGAGGCGAGCTTGCGCAACTTCATCTCTGCTTCCAATGAACTGATCACAGTGGTGCCAAAATTTCCCAACTGCGAGAACAACTCTTCCTTGCCCTTCTCAAGATACTTCAGCGCCCAGAGACACGAAGCCTTATACCCCGATGACGCAGCACGCTCCTAACTTATTTGACCCAGCAGCGCCATCTTTTCTTTCAAGCAAGCTTTTGGAAACGAGCTCAGGCCCTCTGCTTCAACCTTGGCACTAGCCAACTGCGCCTCCAGCAACGCAATTTGTTGATCCTTTTGAGCTATCTGGCTACTCTCTCCAGAGTGCTTGGCCTTTAGCTTCTCCACCAGCGAAGCTTGATGCGGCGCCAGTACCAACTCTTCAACAAAGGCGATCCATTGGCGCATCCCGGCCGCCAATGGCTCGGCGCCGTTGTTTGGCTCGGAGAACTCGAGCGTATAGGACTATCGTGGGCGACTCATGCAGGAGTGTTCAAACCTGCACACAAGAAAGGGAATTAGTAATTGTTTCTCACATAAATAGGGGATTCGCATAAAGCTTTGATGATATTACTTACTGTGGACCAGTGGTATCAGCCGAAGGGGGAGGCGACGCAACGTCACTGGATGACGATTCCATAACCAGGATAACGGGGCGCTTCTTTCTCGATGTGCTCGCGCCATCACCTCCAAGTGATCTCTTGCGCTTCAACCCTTGGTCCTCCTCCTCCTCTTCTTCCATGTGCTCCGCCACTCCTACTTGTGACGGCTGCACTAATGGGGTAGGCACCCTAGGGCTCGGCATGCTTTGCAGTGGGATCGCTTCCAGTGCGACAGATGAACTAGCCCCCGCTTCTCCCATTCCCATTTCTAGGTGCGCCTACGCGTAACCTCTAGAATGGGCTCTTCCCTCCTCCCTCAGCGCGCGCTTCACATTAACTTGGCGGCCGCCATTGCACGACTCGAATAGATCCATTTACGCAACAAAAACAAACAACAAAGCAGTTACAACAAGTACAAAGAAGAAAGGAAAAAACTCACAGTAATATAGCAAAACGGAATGCGAAAGGACGAGCACCCACCCTGGCCATCCGCGCCTAAGAAGATTGGAATCTCATCAGGCCTACCAAAATAATTGCGGCTAATGCCCATGTGCACCAAAAATTCCTTGGGGTAGGAACTGATGGGGATACGAGTGGTGCTTATTGTATCCGCATCCTCTGCACTGTATGATCCAGGGAGGGGGCGCTCATCCTTTGGCAGCGAACCATGGGTATAGAAATCAAAATCCTAGGAAAAGACCGCCTTATCAATCCAGAAAAAAATTTCCCTCTAGTTTCTAAGCGCGTCAAGTTTCTCCGTGTAACATTAGGTCTACCGGCGCGCTTAGAAAACGATACCCACCCGTTTGACCACGTTGTGTGGTAAAATGCGCGGAATAGGTGGATAGTCGGGTTAATTTCCATGATACGGAAATTAACCTCGAAGTTTGTTATTTTGGCTGCACCTATGCATTTCAGGTCAGGTTGGGATATATGCGACGGTAATAATTTAACCGTCACTCAAGAATAGGGATATGGGCACCGTTGATTCGCGAACTCAAAAAATGCATATATACCCTACTTTCTTTTCGGGAAAGTCGCAATTGCGCTGCACTTTTCGGAACTTCGGATGCGGCGAAGGGAATATAATAATCGAAGAAACTCTAGAAGTTAGTCCCCATTATGTCGGACGTGAAATCCGCTAAAACGCGAACCATGGCTTATTATTTTATAGGCACATAGCGTTTACCTTTGGGATAATAAAAGTTTTATGGGTTGCAAGTTGAAGGTTTGTTAACAATGGCGAAATTTTTTTACTATGATCATCACAGTAAAAGAAAGACAGACGGTTATATAGTTTTCGTTATCCACGTGATGCACGACACGTGGATCCCACTAAGTCTGAATAAGTGGCTAGGATATGTTGAGGTGACAAGGGGGCAGTTACTTTTCCCCGAATTACGAGGTATTCGTTTGAAGTTATTTGGACTAGATTCACCGTATATTCTTCAAGGCGAGAAACTTCTCCGCTAAGCTATGAGGATTTAAATGCTACAGTTCTTAGTCTAGCATCCGCAGTTAGTCACTGCGCATAATAGACTGGGGGGACATGATGACGTATAGTCCGTATTTGGGTCACGAACCCGACCAATGAACGCCACTAACAAGCCCATTACGAATGGGCTAATCCAATAACGGTTTGCGCTCACGAAAGACCAAGTCCGAAGTTATTTATGGAATAAGATATCGGATACCTCCTAACTTTGGAGATAATCGTTTACCAACCGACTTAGGCGGGATACGCCGAAGGTTGGGGAACACGAAACCAACAAGGATTTCGTGTGTATATAAAGGGATCCCATCTCTCATTAAAGGTACGATTTACAAAACCCTAACTCCTAACTATACCCTAAATCGATTACTTACTCTCACGCCAGAGGATAATCGTGGGAGACAATCCCACGGTAAGCCTTACGGTGTTTTCTATTTTCTTAGTGCATAGGTCTCAAGCATTAAGAACCAATTGATATGGAATCAGAACCCAAATAAGGAACGTCCAACTTTTGTATCAACATTCATCATTTCTCAAATGGGGATATTGGCATTATATTAGTAATCTATGTCAATAGTTTCCATCTGAAACTTTCCATATCATGATAAAATAGTATTTTATCATGATTCTTAACTTCTCAACTTTTGACTTACTCGTAAAAAGGGAACCTCGTCAAAAAAGGATTTGTAAACACGAAAACTCGTCAAAACCATGAACCTAAAACAAACCCTAAGTTATAGAGCATGACCATTGACAAAAATCAAAAATCAAAACTCCCGTGTCAAAATTATCAAACTCACTTAACTATTTTTCTGCTGAACTGCCAGATCCCCGCGCTTTAGCTAGCCGGATCCCTTTTTCAAACGATCCGTGGGAACCGGTACATCAGAAGACAGAATAAGTGCTTGATGATCACTGTGGACTACTACTTCCTACATTACTCTTCCACATACGAACATAAAATCAGAATTATTGTTCATAGGAGATCCTTCCTCATCATTCCAAGGAAAGCAATCACTTGTGTAAGTATTATCTTCACTACATTGTAATTTCCATTCTCTAGTTTCTAGTAGCACAATTTTTCATCTTGAGAACTTTGAGTCAAGTGGGTTTGTCACAATTTGCTATCACATTGTTTTCTAAGATAACTAATCAAAGAATAAACATTGTTAATACAAATTAGAACTCATAATGAATTCAAAAGATATGTGTTGAGCAAAAATTGTGATGAACCTCAAAAAGGAACTATTCACATAATTAACACCACATTGTGGTTTTGATGTTTAGGATCAATCATGCCAAGCTCTAGGCAACAAGACTACCAAGATACGGCTCATTACATACCAATGTACCATCGAAAGGAAGGTCTTAGCCCCAAAGACTAAAAGACTTTCAAAATGCTACAAAAGAGGTTGTTTCATGAAGGCTGTGTAGTCGAACAATCCTTGTTAACAATACCGACATTTCCGAGGTCTTTGCGGGAATCAACTTTCAATGTCCTCTAAACATCAACGAACAAATATGCCCCGTATTTGTTCTTGAGTTCTACAAGATCATTAGGATCATAAGGAATGAGGACAGAACCATCTCAATCGCCTTCATCATCAATGAACACAGCTATACCTTGACCCTTGTTGAGTTTTCTCGGATACTTCGTATTCCTTACCATGGAGTATGCTTATATTCCAATGGATGGTCACTAGCCAATGTTCATGACATGGTCGATGAGCATGAGATCTATTTCACACCCCTCCCAGAACCGACCACGGTGAGAGATATTGTTTTTATTCAAAGGGCCTCCCCATCCCAGGTAACTAGGATATCAAAGGTCATCTATCGGGATCCCTTCCAAATGGAACTTTCGGAGATATTTCCTCTATACAAGAAATGGGAACAAATTCTTAGGGAGAATGTCCTTTGCTTGGTTGGAAACAAGGATAATCGTAACGCACGTCTAGTTTACCTGATCTATTACCTTGTCAACTCAACTCCTTTCAACCTCGCCTACTACATGATCAAGCGGATGGCAAGTGTTTCAAAGACGGACAAGATGGTGCTACCTTATGATATGCTCCTCACACGCCTAGCTAACTTTGTCTTTGCCCTAGAACCATCTCCCTATACCGATGACCACTTCTTCTGCAACAAAGTCATGGTACCCCTATCCGATGAGAAGACAACGAGGATCATGGTTGAAGGTAAAAGACCTCATCCACCGATGGACTCATCTGAAGAAAGGGAGGGAGAAGGAAGCAACCCTATAGGAAACTACCATCTCGACCCCGTGGCTTACATTGAGCATTTACCGGACATCCCAAGCCCATCTCAAGAGTTCCAACAAACGAAGGGGATGTTTAAATGTCTTGCCAACTTTCTAATGGCGAAGAAGAAGAAATGAGATGGAAGCTTGAAGGGTTTGAAGGTGAATTTTTTAGGTTTTGAAGGAGAAGTTTGAGAGAAATGGGAGGTAAAGTCAAGGACCTTAATTCGAACAATGTGTTGTAAACATATTAAACAATATTTCTTTATCTTAGAACTTAGTATTAGTAGATGGTATGGTGAAAAACAAAGACACATTAACATAGGAAATCCTAATAGGAATTTTACGACTATTTGACAAAATATCAAAAAGTCGGTCATCCTCCTAATTGCATGCCTATATGTCACTTTTACATGCCATGCTTGTTATGCTTTACTTACATACATGAATGCTCGATGTAAAAATGAATAGGTTTGAAATTTGATACGCGGTGCAAAATTTTGCAGGCGATCTGTGAAGGAATTGGTCCCAATTGCCAGATCCCTGGGCTATAACTAGCTAGATCCCTCAAATGAAGGATTCGTGGGATCTGGGTGGATAGATATGGAAATTCTATGCTTTCACATCAATCTAACCTTGCAGACCTTATTAGAGTAGTTAAACATGTTACATTAGGATCACTTCACCTATCCTTAAGCTCAGTTGATCCCACATTCACTCATGAATGACTTTAGATCACATTCAAGATGTTTTTGATTGATCATTTCTTCATAACTCATCATTTTTCTGCTCTAATGCTTACACATTGTATATCTCATCTCAAAACACCTAGTTTGATATTTCTCTCAATTTTAGCAAATTGATTTTAGTCATCTTTATCTCAAAATAAGCTATAAACTAATTTTTCATTTCTTATCATTTTTAAGGAATTTTTCAAATTTCCTTTGAGTTACCATCTGATCTCTAGGATTATTTTACATCATTTGACACCCTCCAAATCTTAATACCATGCTTGAGCACTTATGTGCATACATGGAAACTCTATTCTTTTTATCCAAAAACCATCATTAGATATCCTCACTCCTTATGGTTGAATATTTAAGTCCTATACCATTTAAGACATCTTATGGAACTTAAACACTCAAGATATATAGGTAATAGACCTTGATAGAATATCATCACTCCATTTCAATACTGCCTGAGGACAGATCCCTAGTTTTTAACGAGACGGATCCCCAAAGTTAGGGATCCGTGGGAACCGGGTCTATAGAACAGCTTAAGTCAACTATACTCATCAATTTCAAACTCTCTTTGGTAATCTAAACACTTTACCTTGCCTTAAATGACTCCCTTGAACAACACTATAGTTGACCTTAGTGCATGCCAAAAACCTTATTGGTCTAAAATTTAATTTACTAACCTAATCTCATCCTTTATAAACCAAGTGTGTTTATGCCCTCAAACCACCAATCAAAGTCAGTAGCTAAGACACCACTTACATCCTACTTTTCACTATGACTAAAGCTTCTAGCACAACCTCTTCAACCAAAGGTTCGTCCAAGAAAAATGCTCAAGTTTTTCATGAGATTTCTTCAACCGACACATCACCCGTCAAGGCCTCAAACACTAGAATTCCTCCTCAACAAACTCAACCAACCAAAGCTAGAAAAACTGCTAGAATTAGTATTCGACCTTTTGTGATAGAAAGATCTTCACCAAACACTACTATACCCTCTAAACCAAACACACCTAGCTCGACTAAAACACCTAAGCCATCATTTCTAGAACCTAGACTACACTCCTTTACCACACCTCTTTCACCAAACCTTTACTCTTTAGAAGACTCACCACTGAGGACTTCTCATTCACCATCCTTCTCATTAAATAGGGAACCACCTTCACACCAATACATTGATGTTGAAACATCACCCACACCCGCATTCTACTCACCTTCACCATCAAATAGTCCATCTTTAAGAACAAGGAATCACCAATCCCAAAGACCTAACCAATGGATACATTCCTATCTCCACCACCAAACCATATATCATCACCTTCATTCTTAGTCGAACCCCATCCTATGTCACTCAACTCACCTTCACAAATCCCACCATCCTTTGTAGAACCTCCTTCCCGCTCACCCGACATTTCACCTCAAAACATTCCATCTCCAATGCCTCCATCTCCTACTCATGACAATAATTGCTCTAATTGTCAACATACCCAAGGGTTAGTTCAAGAAGTACGAAATGAGTTGCATTTCATGTTTTATCGTCTCCTTGAACGATTTGACCAAATCAACAAATCTACTCGTCCTTAGAACTTAGGAATACAAGCACAATGGTGCTCTTTGTTAGTTTTTGGCACAACGTAGAATTATTAGAAAATGTAATACATGCTTATGTCATTCTCTTAGTTTAAGAGATATGTGTATTATTTCTCGTCTAGTGCTCCCTTTGTTGACGCCCTCAACAAAGGGAATCATCCGTCAAGGGGGAGCTATACTTGTTTTCTAACCTTTGTTCAAGAGGGAGTCTTCCTAATTACTTGACGCCCTCAACAAAGGGAAGCATCCACAAGGGGGAGATAAAACGAGAATCCTTCTCTCCTCTTACTCTCTATTTTTCATATTATTAACTTTCGACGCTCTTTTTGTTTCGACAAAAAGAGGGAGAAGAGAGTAAAAAGTTCCAATTCAAATTTTTATGAATTTTATTTTCTTCTTAAAATAATCTTATGTTTTGTCATCAACAAAAAAGGGGAGATTGTTAATACAAATAAGCCATATAAACGTTTATTTATATTTTACGATCTTCTAATATTTTGTCGATAACAAACGTAAAATCATTTTAACGAAACAAATAAAATATGTAAAAAGGTTTGAGCCAATACTTTACTAACACACTTATATTTTCATATAAACACTAAACAAGTAATATAGTTTACATCTTATAGAAATGCATATGTATAACAACTAATGTTTACATATTATAGAAATGTACATATATACTTTGTATATATTGTAATGGGTAATGTAATGGGTAAAAACCAAAGTCCATGACCCATGATCCATTGACTAGGTACAATGAATGTTGTTGGGTAAAGACCTAAGTCCATAACCCATACTCATGGAGCATGATCCATAACCCATGACCCATTTCATGACATCATGCATGAGGTCATGTTGGGTATTATCCGTGATCCATGACCCAAATTCCATGACTCATAACCCAAGATCCATAACCCATTGTCTACGTACATTGCATCTTGTTGGATATCCATAATCCATTACCCATAACCCATGGTTCATAACCCATAACCCATAACCCGGTTTGCAACCCAAAATCTGGACTAAACTTACCCAGTAGTCGGATCCCTCTAGGGAGGGATCCGTGAGAACCGTGGGACAGTAGAAAATTTTGTCTATAAATAGTGAGCCATTTCTCTCTTGCTCACTACCACTTTTACACATACTCTCTCTTAGTATTGTAACATCTCTAACCTCTGATCCAAAGGATCATTCTATGTAGTTTTATGTTTGTGTGATTCTCTAGGTTCCTCTTAAAGGCGAGATCACCACCTCTTGAAGACGTGCAAGCTCAAGGTCATGAGTTGCTAAGCTTCGTCATCATCAAGACCACTGAAGTGTATCTTGTTGATAGTTTTTTTGTCCCTCCATAGAAGTGTCGTGTTAAAGGAATTAGTGAAAGGTGCCGAAGGGTCGTGTTGAAGGGATTAGTGAAAGGTGCCTAAGGGTCGTGTCAAAGGCATTAGTGAAAGGTACCAAGGGTATACATTCGATATGGTGCATCGATGTACAAGATAGATAGTTTGGGTTAAAGGATATTGATAAACTTCTAGTGTTGTAACAAGGAGTGTGTCTCCGTTGGGGTAGTTGTGTTGTGGTGTAGTGTTGGGTAGTAGTTCCTCCTTTGTAATTGAACTCGGTATCTAGCCTTGTACTGGATAAAGTGTAGGCGACGTTGTGATAGGTGTGGTTCTACCTCGTGGAAGAACTCGGTGTCTAGCTTAGTACTGGATAAAGAGTAGGCGACGTTCTGAAGGCTTCTCCGCCACATTAAGGAGGTTATGATGTGTAGTGCTTACGAACACTCGCACTTGCACAAGACTACCCGAATAAGCTTCTGTTGACTACGCATCCTCTTGTACCAATGGAACGGGAGGAAGATTCCCTACAACATCCGGACCTAGGACTTTCAATGACGCCCGAGAAGCATTGAAGGGCAAACCCGACTTCTATTAGGGACAAACCAAAGAATTCACATCTAATGATTTCTCATGGCCCCCATCTCACGGCCCTAACCAACAAAACATAGAAGGGATGTTGCAACACCTAGTTACATCCCAAGAAGCTCAAATAGCTAAGCTCTCGGACTGTTTTAACCAACAACAATGGATAGGAAGATGGATAACCTTTTGAAAGGCATGACCAATAGTGATAGGAAGGTTAACGCTATCTCAACTCCCGAAGCTTCCGGTGTAGAGATTAAGGACCCAAGTAAGTTAGCTAAGCACGTTCAATTCGTCAATACCATCACCATAGTGAAAACTAATAGAACAAATGATGAAGCGAACCATGAGACGGTACTTGAGGTTAGTGAAAATCCTAGGAATGAAACAACCGAGGAAGTAGATGAAGTAGGCAATGACTACTTCAATAAGTTTCCTACGGAAGAAGAACTCTCTCGCCACCCACACTTAGTACGAGACCTCCGTCACATGTATGTTAGGAGAAGCCCTAGGATCAAGTTTGGGAACCCTTGGAATCTTAACATACCATGTTGCATAGGACACCTTTTTGTGGCAAAGGCCTACATTGATCGCAAGTCCCCGATAAATATCATGACTAGCACCTACTATAATTGGGTAATGAAGAAGCCTATCCCAACTAGGCAAGACCCCGATAATCCTAGGGTTAGTTGCAATTTTCTTGGTAGAGTTAAGAGATTGCCCGTCTATGTAGGAAGTTTCACTTTTCACCGGACTTCATAGTTGTGAATGATATTAGTACGGCCATAGATCCTGGCTTGTCCCACGTTATTCTAGGAAAGCCTTTCATAGAAAACACTGGGATGACTTATGATCCGTCGTTAGGAATAGTGAGATTCAAGGATGAGACCGATGATGTAGCCTACCAAATGCCCTTTAATATTGAGAAATTTTCATCACTATCCAATGATGAAAAAGAACTTAAGTTATCGGTCTATTATAGGAATGAGGAAGATAAGGAGAAGGGAGTTGATTATGTGATGAATAAGATTTTCGGGTTCTATAAGGATTGCTTGAAACTAGGACCGGAATATAGAACGGATTGGGTAGAAGATGACTTTTTAGAAAAATGCATAATAGGGAATTACTATAACATGGAAAACTCCAATAGAAACAGTCATAAGGAAGAAGGTGACAGTAGTGAAGTCACGTAGGGGCACGACTTCGAGTCTAGCTACAAGACTCATAAATAAAGAAAAGCGCTTAGTGGGAGGCAACCCATGCTTAATTGTTTGCTTGTTTGTGTGTCGTATATCTTTTATTGATTGGTTATTCTCATGTTTAAATTTGTAAAAATGCTTTATTTTGTCTTTAACCTCGTCTTAATTACATATAAAGGTATTTTACAAAAGGGGTAAGTGTAGGGAGGATTACACACGTTTTCAAAAAGAATGTGAACATGAGAATTACGATTATTTAAAAGATATACATGTGTGTTTTTTCGAGTCAAATGCTTGTATCGAGTCATAATTGATGTTTTGCAGGGAAATTTTTCCAGTTCTAAAGATATAAATTTTCTAGAATTTTTCCAAAAACCGCATACCCGTTTACGTTAGGATAACCTTTGGACATCAAGGTCGCTTGACGGCGTGTCGGGAGGAGTAAAGTGCTTACTACTTTTTTATCATTTTCTGAGCTACTTATAAATTTTTGGAATTTTCCAGGTCTTAATTTTCCAAAAAATCTGTAAACATCCATTCCACAAGCATTATATCCTAGTTTAGTAGATTCATATATATATTGTTACCGCCAATTTTACGCTAAGGTTTCGTTTTTTTTCTTCAAGTGTGCAGGTTTTATTTATCAAGAAGAAGATACATAAGATTGGAAGGAGGTTTTCACGCAAACACTCTTCTTGAAAAAAGATTTAACCACTACTTCACACGGATCCTACCGAGCTAATCAAGGGAGTACTAGTTTCTTTCGTTTTTAATTACCTTCCATTATCATAACTTTGATACTTTCGGGGAACATTGGGGACAATGTTCAGTTTAAGTGTAGAGAGGGAAAATAAAACGGGAACTTTGAAACTATGCTTATCCTTGACTATTTGCCTTATCCAATTTCATCTGTGTAATAAACCATGGGAAATATCGGTTAGGGTAATTTTGGCACCAAATTTAAAATTTTTCATGACATGTAGGAGTGGGCCATTAGTCTTAATAAAGCGTCTCATGGATAGGAAGTTATATGACTAGCACAAAACCCTTTACCACTTAAATTCCACCCAAAATGTGAGGATCGCCCTTAGATTTGTAGGAATTAAAGCATTCCACTTTAATGCTTCGAGTGTGTACCGGTAGTATAATAGGTTCTAGAACTTGTTTTGTGATGCATTCCGAGATCGCTAGTGAGACTAAACTTGTGTAGTTAGGAATAACTAAATGATAAGAGGCATTAGGATAACCCTTGTTTGATACCCGTAATATAATTACTTCTTCCACATCGGTTGAGTAATTCCCCGCACACCTTTGCGTTGTACTCATCTTTAGTACACGATACCCTAGTTAACCCCTCAGAGCCTATCCTTTTCGCGGTTCTCGTGATGTTTCGGTTTTCCGAAATATCAGTGAAGAGCATTGTTTACAATCCACCCCCAAATGTACACCCAAATTGCCTTAGCCTACCTTGTATGCACTCATATTTAGTGCATTATTGTTATCATACTAAACCCTTAGTTCAATTATCTAGTTGCTTGCATAAGTTGGTAAGTCAAATCATATCCTTTGTACACAGTTTTGGGATGATTGGGACTCATGAGAAAAGTTAAATTTTATGAAGTGACGGGAAGGAACGTTAATTCAAATTCCCTTTATTTGCGTAATAATGTACTCCAAGTGTTTTGATCTTTTCAATTCGGTTCAAATTAGTGTTAGAGTAATAAAAACTCAAGTGTAGGGATGTGCCTATAAATCCCTATAATATCTTTAAATTTATGTTCGTTTGTTTCAAGTTATCTAGATTTTAGAGTGTCGAGTCTTAGCTTAGCAACGCCATTCTTCTCATGCTTGTAACATAAAGATTTTTTGACTTGCCACCACTAAATCGCCTATCCCACCAAACCCTTTGTTTCCTTACCGTAAGCCTAACGTTACAACCCTTTAAAAGACCTCTTGGATAGTTTTTCTTAGGTGCTTACGCCAAAGCGATCGAGGTTTGATCTAGTCTCAAGCCTATGGTAATCTATGTACTAGGACCGGTTAACGAGTGTTTATCTTCCATTTCCAACTTGATATATTTCATATACACCCGAGAGATGAGAGTATCCAAACACCACTTGTGAGGTGCTAGTATGTAGTTTCCGTGCTTGTTATCACTTTTGCGGGGCTTATATGTGTTGTGAATTGTTCTAAACTAATGCTTCTTGACCCCTAACTTATAAATTAATTGGCTAAAAGCACATTTGGTTAAGGACAAGCAAATACCAAGTGTAGGGATATTTGATACGGATTTAAAAGGTACACTTTTGAGGGGTCATTTAAGCCCTTAATTGATCACTTTTGTATCCGTTACTACTTAATTTCGTTCCATTTCACTTTTTAGGTCTCTTGAAGGCAAATTGCTAAAATGACACTTATTCGGACGAAAAGGCGCGAATATACGAAGAAAATGGCCAAAGGCAAGAATCGAGACACTTTCAGTGCTGGGCCGAAGGGGACGGCGTCACGGAAACTATTAATGCGCGCCGTGCGACACACTTGAGAGCGACTCGAGAGAAGCAAATTGCTATTTTACAAGTGGCGGCATCGGTTTAAAGAGTAGGGTGTCACAACTCAGGCGCCTAGATTTGGATCAACAAGCGTCGAGAGGTTGAAGCCGATGGTGTCACAAGCATAAGGTGACGTCGTCCATGAGAGGTGACGTGGCCAAGACGAAACCCTAATGTGACAACTCGTATTTTCAGGTCATATTTCAAAACATTACTCATGTTTCATCATTTATCATTTATCGTAAACTAGGTTTATGAGTATCCAATTCGCGTAACCTTAATGGTTTAGCTGTGAATTCATGAACAATCATCAAGGACATTCCATATAGACTAGGTTTAGTCTACATATCATTAGCATCATTATCATCATATTAGTTCATGCATGGTTTTTGCATTTTACATTAACCGTATAATTTCATATTAAATAAACGCTATCGCGTAATTAATTATTTTGAACATTTGATCCGTTACTTCCAAAAATTATCACAATATATTTTTATACTTATATTAAGTTTATAAAAATAATATTATTAGTTTACCCAGTGTTTTAAATATATTTTGTATATAAATTGTTATATTTATATAATTACGACGTTTTTCTTAAATACTACACGATAATTATTATTTCACTCAAATTTTGCAAGAAATGTATTTTTATAATTTTTATGACATCAATATATTTTATCTTGACCCGTTAAAATTTATTTTTATCTAACGCTACCCTAAATACTCAAATGTGTATACAATTTACCACATGTCTTCAATTAACTTACATCTAATTATACTTACACATAATTAAAAAAAAATATTAAGAGATGACTAACACCCCCTTGTCGACACAAGGGGGGTGAGTCATTTGGTTTGTTAAATATCTACTCAAGTTTAATGTATTATACTCTTACACAAACACATTCACTTCATTATTTCACCAAGTAAAAGATCAATTTCCTTCCTCTCTTCTCTCTATAACCGGCAACCACAAGGGACCAAGAAGGGATCATCATAAAATTTTCAAGACAAGATTTTTACACTCTAGTATCACTCTTGATTAAGGTTGTGCAATAAAAACCTTGGGTGATTAGGAAAAATCCTTTGTTCTTATAACCTCATCAAGTTAACTAGTAAGCATCCATATTCATGATCATATTTCATATTCATTGTTATGTCCATTTCATTAAGCTTGAGAAAACATGCAAGTCATATGATGTTTATACCACTTTTTCATTGATTTTAAGAGTTATATATATTTATGTCATCCTATAATTACTCCTTGTTATATATCACTTTTGGTGATGTCTAGGAACCCATGACACCCTAAGAAGGTGTATGGTAGGATTATAATAGCTTCGGAGTTGTTTTGAATTGGTTAGAATAGGTTTGGCGCGAGAAAAACTCATTTCAACAAGTTTTCTAAAGGGTCTGTCCTTATTTTCGAAATCTGGAAAATTCGACAGTGGATAAAAATTTTTGGCCTAGATATTTAGAAAATACACTTTAAAACGAAAACGTGGCCGCTTGAACGGATTAAAACGGAGCTATAACGAAGAAGTTATGAATTTTTCAAGTTAGGCGACGAAAACTATAAATTCTGGAAATTTCAGCATGTTACGTTTACTTTGTACGAGTCAAAAATGAAGCTTAGGCGTTATAAATTATGTCGACTTATCAAAAATATATTAGTATACTTTGATACAAAGCTAAGGACCTATAAAACGTAGAAAACGGATTTGTAATGATTAAATTATACACGTTTACAAAAAGTTGTCGTAACTTTATTATATAAGAAAAACTATTAAATTTCTAATAGACAAAACTTACGTCAACAAGAGACCATGTTGGAGGTTGTTTTTAACATTAATGTAGAACTTTTTATAAAGTGATGTCTTCTAGTAAAAGTAAGTTCGCCAAGTGTATTTTCCAAATGTCCGACCGTTTGTCAATCGGAGTTGTAATGAATTAAATACGGTTACTTAAACTTTGCCGAAAACCATTCTTAAACTATATTTTGGAGAAAAGTACCATACTTAACCTATATTTTTCTTTATGTTCGAGACCTCTAGGATGAAATCTTAAATACTAAAACTTTGAGATAATGATACAAGCTTCCCAAAACCGTTGAGTTCGTTTCCTAACGCTCGCCGTGCACCATTTTACGACTGGCTTTTAGAGGCCGTTTTGTCACTTTCATGAAAATTTCAACAACATTATTTTACGACGAAAAGTTATAATTTCACAATAAATCACTAAATGATTATCGTCGGATATCATTTCAACGTAAATACATGTGGAGTAATTTAAAAATGGCCAAGACGTTAAAAGATTATATTTTCGACGAAAAGTATTATTTTCAAAAATTCATAAGTGGTATAAATATCATCCGAATTGCATGCATTACATTACATCATAACTTATTGCGAATCATATCATTCATAATAGGTCAAGTTTCGAGATTCACACTACATTTCGGTGTACTCACTTTTGTCATCGCATCAATTCATCAAGTGAGTTTTCATAGCCCCGTTGTATACGTTTATACTTATTTTCAAACCTACGGGGGAGAATACATTGCACATCATTTTTATTACGATACCAAGTATATCAAATTCATTACATTGCTTAAGTTACCTCATGCCAATTGAATGTCCCCATTATATAACATGAACCGTTAATTTCATAGAAGCGAGGTGAGTGGATAGATCTATCGAGGGTGACTCCTCCATCCGGGTTGGTGGATTCCAACTGGTTAAACGGATGCATTTCATTTAATATCATTATTTGAGTTGTTTGGCAAACACTTTGTTCGGGCGAACATCATGATCAGTCTAGTTTCGGTGTCATGGACTTATAGCAATTGTAACATTTTTGTGTGGCATGATTGTCATACATGGTCTATACTTGTGTAGTCGTATAAAACATTTTCATAAACCTATGATTTCTCACCAACTTTATTGTTGACCGTTTTAGCAATGTATTTTCAGGTAACTAAGACATTCGCATCATGGCACGAATAAGGAACCCTCATAGAGTCGCGGCGTCGACGCGTCTCATTGTATATTATGGCATTTCAAAACATCGTTTGGACTTGTAATAAACTTATTTTCCGCAAACTTTATCAACTTTTGGGACCTATCTTGTAACTCTGAATGTTTTATATAAATATCAAACGATGTGTTTCTAAAACGACACTTTAGGTCGTTCAATATAACTGTGATTGTGATGCTATGACAGTCAATCCCCAGGAATTCCATTCCGCTGCAAAACAGGTAATTTGGGGGTGTGACAGATTGGCATCAGTGCTTCGGTTATAGAGAACTAGGTTGCATCATTGACCCTAGACTATAACTACATCATCATAGCATCTCATCGTTTCATCATGAGTGCATATTCACTTTACATGCGGATTCATATACATTTTATTCGAGTTATTTACTTTTATTTTACATCGGTTGTCACAGAGATGTCTTCAGATTCCGACACTATCCCTATATCATCTGACACGAACATGGAGGATGTCTCATCCGACACCAACATGAACGATGCCTTATCACACTTCGTAGTTTTATCTTCTATTGGCTCTACTTCAGATCTACCACTTATAGTGATGACAACGAGACCGAACCCTTTGAGGAGGCTGAAGTCGCACCTACACCACCTGTTAGCCCTACACATGCCCGATTCACCCACCATCACCACTATATCATCATCATCATACTATCTTAGGGAGCCTATACCTACATTGGACTTGCCGCTCAAAAAGCGTGCACATTTTGACATCCCTGCATCACCCTCTACAGAGCCCGAACCACCAGCTAGGTTCGAGATAGGTGAGAGCTCAAAGGCGGCTGCTGCTGCTGCGACCCTTCCACTGAGACATTAGAGGCACGTATAGATAGCCAACAGGTTCAGATAGATAGGATGTTAGGACAGTTGGAGGAACTGTCATTGGATCGAGTGGAGACCATTGAGGAGGAGGTTGAAGGCCTCGTGATAGGTAGGGTTTCGATTGATATGGCTCACCAGGGTTTAGAATCTAGACAGTTAAAAGAACCGGGGACATATTTTTGAGTTGAGGCAGGAGATGCCTGAGTTATATGATAGAGCCGAGATGGCACAGGACGAACTTCAGCGTCAGGCTCAGGAGTTGGCATTAGCTCGTGAGAGCATGGTTACCGCATACGGGTGATTAGCGATTTGAGGGGTTTGGTTGCTAGTTTAGCTACACAGATTCGAGATCTACAGGATCGAGCTGGCGGAGCACCAAGAGGTGCCTAGTGTAGACTTTTATCATGTACAGTTTTTATTACTATTATCCTAGTCACAAGGTGTGTGACATAGTTTAAAGAACTTGTTGTCTTTTGGTTGTTGTACAAACAAAATATCAAGTGTTGACTCAACTATGTAGGAATGGTTTTACTATCTATGATATCGGTCCATGAAGGCCGAAAATTTCATGTATATTATCCACGTGTGTTGTGATTATATTTGTGATATTTCGTGGTTGTTCCGTTGTGATTTCATTTATATTATGCATGTTGTGGTTGTGAATATATATGTGTAATGTTTGTTTCTACTTATGAGTTCTCATAATTGTTTCATCTTATGGTTTTGAAGAGCAATGGCGCCAAAGAAAGCCACACCTGAATTAACTCAATGCTATGCAGAAGTATGGGAACGATAGCATAGCCAATGCATTAAGGACTGAGAGAGCATCGGTGGCGGCTGCTGCTGAGGCTGCGAAGCTACTTGCCGAGGCCGCTAGACTTGCTGCTGCTGCAGGTATTGCCGGAGGAGGTCCGGAGTTAGAAGTTGTACGTATAAGGATTTTAAAAGTGATCCCACTAAGTTCAAGGGTACTGAAGGGGCAACTGCCATGGTTAGATGGTTCGAGAAAATGGAATCCGTATTTCTGTTATGTAATTGCCCGGAGGATAGCAAGGTTAAGTTTGCTACGAGTACACTACTTGATGGGGCAATGTCGTGGTGGAATTCATATGCTCAGCCAATGGGAATGGAAAATGCATACAAGCTCACTTGGGAGCAATTCAAAAGGTTGCTAACGAGGAAGTATTGTCCGCGCACGGAGGTGAAAAAGTTGGAGACGCAATTCTATGAACTGGTAACTATGGGGTATGACATTGATACTTACATTCGAAGGTTCCAAGAACTGGCCGCGTTATGCCCATCTATGGTTTCGGATAATGAGAAGCTACTGGAGGCTTTCATTGGGGGACTTCCCCAGGTTATTCAAGGAGATGTGATCTCTTTTGATCCGCAAACGATGGAGGAATCCATTCGAGTGACTCAAAAGCTCATGGCAAGTAGTAAAGAAGCAACATCGCCAACAATACCCGAAACAACAACAATACCAACAACAGCTCCAATTTCAACAATAACCGAAACAATTACACCAACTATAACAACAATAACAACAACAAACGGAAGTGGGACAACAACAGAGGTGGAAATATCACTCAACAACCACCTAAGAGGCAAGAGGTTGCAAAGGCCTATGTTACAGGCCCAAGGGAGAAAAAGGGGTACACGGGGATTTTGCCTAAGTGTGAGATGTGTTCGAGTCATCACAAGCCGGGACGTTGTCCTGAACCATGCGGAAATTGTAAGAAAGTGGGACATCAAACAAGGGAATGCAAGATCCCAGCTACGGGAAAATCAGAAACAACAAGTGACATGTTTTGGTTGTGGAGAAAGGGGACACTTCAAGACTGAGTGTCCGAAGGGAAGGAACCAAGGAAACAGGAATCTAGGTGGAATGGCACAAGGAAGAGCCTATGTCATGGGAGGTGGAGAAGCTAGGGAGGACCGAATGTCATCACGGGTACGTTCCTTATCAATAATCGTTATGCATCAGTTTTATTTGATTCGGGAGCCAATAAGAGTTTTGTGTCCACTATATTTGCACCTTTACTCAATATCAAACCAACCACATTAGACACATCATACAACATTGAATTAGCTAATGGTAACTTAATTAGCACCGACACCATTGTCCGTGGTTGTACACTCAATTTTCTAAATCATCCCTTTAATATAGACCTTATGCCCGTAGAACTTGGTAGTTTCGACGTCATCATCGGTATGGATTGGTTATCCAAACATCTTGCAAGAATCATTTGTGATGAAAAAGTTGTTCATCTTCCTTACAACGGCGAAAACTTTGATCATTCGTGGGGAAGCGAAGTGGAACTAGACTCAGATATTATATCATGCATCAAATCGGAGAAGTACATAAAGAAAGGTTGTTTTGCTTTCTTAGCACATATAACCGAGAAGAAGTCGGAGGAGAAGCGACTTAAGGATGTACCGATTGCTCGAGAATTTCCTGAAGTCTTTCCGAAGACTTGCCGACTTTCCACCGGCACGTCAAGTAGAATTTCATATTGACTTAGTGCCGGAGTGCACCAATTGCGCGAAACGAGCACTTACCGTTTAGCACCATCGAGATGCAAGAGTTGTCTAACCAGTTGCAAGAACTTTTAGACAAAGGATTCATTAGGCCAAGTTCCTCGCCTTGGGGAGCATCGGTCTTGTTTGTGAAGAAGAAAAATGGATCCTTCAGAATGTGTATAGATTATAGAGAGCTGAACAAGTTAACGGTGAAGAATCGTTACCCACTCCCAAGAATCGACGACTTGTTCGATCAGTTGCAAGGCTCTAGTATCTACTCAAAGATTGACCTAAGGTCAGTTATCATCAACTTAGAGTGCGGGAGGAGGATATTCCGCAGTTTGGAACACGTTCTGGACATTATGAGTTTCAAGTAATGCCATTCGGATTAACTAATGCACCTGCAGTATTCATGGATCTCATGAATAGGGTATGCAAACCGTATTTGGACAAGTTTGTTATAGTATTCATCGACGACATATTGATCTACTCAAAGAGCAAAGAAGAGCACAAAGGGCATTTAAGAACGATTTTAGGACTACTCAAGAATGAGAAGTTGTATGCCAAATTTTCGAAGTGTGATTTTTGGAATCGCAAAGTACAATTTCTTGGTCATGTCATTGATAGTCAAGGATTACAAGTTGATCCTGCAAAGATTGAAGCCGTAAAAGATTGGGCTACTCCAACAAATCCTACAGAAATCCGACAATTTCTAGGACTCGCCGGTTATTACCGAAGATTCATCGAAGGTTTTTCAAAGATAGCTAAAGCTTTGACCAAGTGGACACAGAAAAACAAGAAGTACGAATGGGGAAAGAAACAAGAAGCTGCTTTTCAGTTGTTGAAGCAAAAGCTTTGCAGTGTGCCAATTTTGGCACTACCCGAAGGAATTGAGAACTTCGTTTATATCTTTGCGATGCTTCACATAAAGGACTTGGTCGTTTAATGCAAAACGATTAGGTGATAGCTTATGCTTCTCGACAACTTAAGGTTCATGAGAAGAATTACACCACACATGATCTTGAGTTGGGGGCCGTAGTTTTGCACTCAAGATTTGGAGACACTACCTTTACGGTACAAAGTGCACAGTGTTTACGGACCACAAGAGTTTACAATATGTTCTTGATCAGAAGGAACTTAACATGAGGCAACGTCGTTGGTTGGAATTATTCAGCGATTATGATTGTGAAATCAAGTATCATCCGGGAAAAGCCAATGTTGTGGCTGATGCTCTTAGCCGGAAAGAAAGACCCAAACCTTTAAGAGTCCGATCATTAGGAATGACGATCGTTCACCTTACCATCAAAATACTTGAGGCACAGTTCGAGGCACTCAAGGAGGAAAACCGACCAAGTGAAAAGCTTTATGGTATGCCCGAAAATGCAAATGGCTTTGTAAAGAGAGCAGATGGAGTATTATGCTTCAAGGATAGAATGTGGGTACCATTTTATGGCGGGATACGAGCATTGATTATGCATGAGTCGCATAAGTCAAATTATTCTATTCACCAGGATCTGATAAGATGTATCAGGATCTCAAGAAACTTTATTGGTGGCCGGACATGAAAGCGGAAATTGCCACGTACGTTAGAAAATGTGTTACTTGCTCTAAGGTAAAAGTCGAATCTCAGAAACCTTTAGGGTTACTCCAACAACCAGAAATTCCCTAATGGAAATGGGAACGCATTACGATGGACTTTGTCACGAAACTTCCTAAGACATCGGGAGGTTACGACGCGATATGGGTAATCGTCAATCGTCTTACCAAATCAGCCCATTTCATACCAATTAGAGAGACTTATTCCATGGAACAACTCACTAGACTTTATGTCAAGGAAATAGTCCCAAGGCATGGAGCACCAATTTCCATCATTTCCGACAGAGATAGTCGATTCACTTCAAACTTCTGGAAATCATTACAAGATTCATTTGGAACCAAATTAGACATGAGCACAGCATATCACCCACAAACCGATGGTCAAAGTGAAAGGACAATTCAAACATTAGAAGACATGCTGAGGGCATGTGTGATTGATTTTGGAAATGGTTGGGCTAACCATTTGCCATTGATCGAATTCTCGTACAACAATAGTTATCACACCAGTATAAAAGCGGCACCATTTGAGGCACTCTATGGTCGAAAGTGCCGATCACCTGTTTGTTGGGCGAGGTGGGAGACGCATCAACTCACTGGTCGAAATGGTGCGGGAAACAGAAAAGATAGTCCAAATCCGAGATAGACTCGAACGCGCCCAGCCGACAGAAAAGTTACGCAGATGTTAGACGCAAACCGTTGGAATTTCAAGTTGGCGACAAAGTGATGTTGAAAGTATCGCCTTGGAAAGGCGTGGTGCGATTTGGAAAACGCGGGAAGTTGAACCCGAGGTACATTGGGCCATTCAAAATTTTGAGCAGAGTCGGCCCTGTAGCTTATCGACTTGATCTTCCGACATAACTTGGTCACGTACACAACACGTTTCAAGTTTCAAACCTGAAGAAATGTCTTTCGGACGAATCACTCGTTATACCATTGGAAGAAATTCAACTCGACGATAAACTCAATTTCGTGGAGGAACCTGTAGAAATCATGGACCGCGAGGTCAAGCAGTTGAAACAAAGTCGTATTCC
Organism: Chrysanthemum makinoi; assembly: GCA_910596185.1. Taxonomy (NCBI): domain Eukaryota; kingdom Viridiplantae; phylum Streptophyta; class Magnoliopsida; order Asterales; family Asteraceae; genus Chrysanthemum; species Chrysanthemum makinoi. The sequence continues at coordinate 180,658,816 of OU343225.1, forward strand.
TATCGTGAAGGTTCGCTGGAATTCTCGAAGAGGTCCTGAGTTTACTTGGGAACGGAAGACCATATCGCCTCAAATATCCTCGTCTTTTCACCGACAACACCGTAGGACCCAACAAGGACTGAATTCAGGGACTGAATTCCTTTTTGGATGGTCGAATGTGACAACTCGTATTTTCAGGTCATATTTCAAAACATTACTCATGTTTCATCATTTATCATTTATCGTAAACTAGGTTTACGAGTATCAAATTCGCGTAACCTTAATGGTTTAGCTGTGAATTCATGAACAATCATCAAGGACATTCCATATAGACTAGGTTTAGTCTATATATCATTAGCATCATTATCATCATATTAGTTCATGCATGGTTTTGCATTTTACATTAACCGTATAATTTCATATTAAATAAACGCTATCGCGTAATTAATTATTTTGAACATTTGATCCGTTACTTTCAAAAATTATCACCAATATATCTTTATACTTATATTAAGTTTATAAAATAATATTATTAGTTTACCCGTGTTTTAAATATTTTGTATATAAATTGTTATATTTATATAATTACGACGTTTTTCTTAAATACTACACGATAATTATTATTTCCCTCAAATTTTGCAAGAAAAGTATTTTTATAATTTTTATGACATCAATATATTTTATCTTGACCCGTTAAAATTTATTTTTATCTAACGCTATCCTAAATACTCAAATGTGTATACAATTTACCACATGTCTTCAATTAACTTACATCTAATTATACTTACACATAATTAAAAAAAATATATTAAGAGATGACTAACACCCCCCTTGTCGACACAAGGGGGGTGAGTCATTTGGTTTGTTAAATATCTACTCAAGTTTAATGTATTATACTCTTACACAAACACATTCACTTCATTATTTCACCAAGTAAAAGATCAATTTCCTTCCTCTCTTCTCTCTATAACCGGCAACCACAAGGGACCAAGAAGGGATCATCATAAAATTTTCAAGACAAGATTTTTACACTCTAGTATCACTCTTGATTAAGGTTGTGCAATAAAAACCTTGGGTGATTAGGAAAAATCCTTTGTTCTTATAACCTCATCAAGTTAACTAGTAAGCATCCATATTCATGATCATATTTCATATTCATTGTTATGTCCATTTCATTAAGCTTGAGAAAACATGCAAGTCATATGATGTTTATACCACTTTTTCATTGATTTTAAGAGTTATATATATTTATGTCATCCTATAATTACTCCTTGTTATATATCACTTTTGGTGATGTCTAGGAACCCATGACACCCTAAGAAGGTGTATGGTAGGATTATAATAGCTTCGGAGTTGTTTTGAATTGGTTAGAATAGGTTTGGCGCGAGAAAAACTCATTTCGACAAGTTTTCTAAAGGGTCTGTCCTTATTTTCGAAATCTGGAACATTCGACAGTGGATAAAAAATTTTGGCCTAGATATTTAGAAAATACACTTTAAAACGAAAACGTGGCCGCTTGAACGGATTAAAACGGAGTTATAACGAAGAAGTTATGAATTTTTCAAGTTAGGCGACGAAAACTATAAATTCTGGAAATTTCAGCATGTTACGTTTACTTTGTACGAGTCAAAAATAAAGCTTAGGCGTTATAAATTATGTTGACTTATCAAAAATATATTAGTATACTTTGATACAAAGCTAAGGACCTATAAAACGTAGAAAACGGATTTGTAATGATTAAATTATACACGTTTACAAAAGGTTGTCGTAACATTATTATATAAGAAAAACTATTAAATTTCTAATAGACAAAACTTACGTCAACAAGAGACCATGTTGGAGGTTGTTTTTAACATTAATGTAGAACTTTTTATAAAGTGATGTCTTCTAGTAAAAGTAAGTTCGCCAAGTATATTTTCCAAAATGTCCGACCGTTTGTCAAGCGGAGTTGTAATGAATTAAATACGGTTACTTAAACTTTGCCGAAAACCATTCTTAAACTATATTTTGGACACAAGTACCATACTTAACCTGTATTTTTCTTTATGTTCGAGACCTCTAGGATGAAATCTTAAATACTAAAACTTTGAGATAATGATACAAGCTTCCCAAAACCGTTGAGTTCGTTTCCTAACGCTCGCCGTGCACCATTTTACGACTAGCTTTTAGTTTTGTCACTTTCATGAAAATTTCAACAACATTATTTTACGACGAAAAGTTATAATTTCACAATAAATCACTAAATGATTATCGTCGGATATCATTTCAACGTAAATACATGTGGAGTAATTTAAAAATGGTCAAGACGTTAAAAGATTATATTTTCGACGAAAAGTATTATTTTCAAAAATTCATAAGTGGTATAAATATCATCCGAATTGCATGCATTACATTACATCATAACTTATTGCGAATCATATCATTCATAATAGGTCAAGTTTCGAGATTCACACTACATTTCGGTGTACTCACTTTTGTCATCGCATCAATTCATCAAGTGAGTTTTCATAGCCCCGTTGTATACGTTTATACTTATTTTCAAACCTACGGGGGAGAATACATTGCACATCATTTTTATTACGATACCAAGTATATCAAATTTATTACATTTCTTAAGTTACCTCATGCCAATTGAATGTCCCCATTATATAACATGAACCGTTAATTTCATAGAAGCGAGGGTGAGTGGATAGATCTATCGAGGGTGACTCCTCCATCCGGGTTGGTGGATTCCAACTGGTTAAACGGATGCATTTCATTTAATATCATTATTTGAGTTGTTTGGCAAACACTCTGTTGGGGCGAACATCATGATCTGTCTAGTTTCGGTGTCATGGACTTATAGCAATTGTAACATTTTTGTGTGGCATGATTGTCATACATGGTCTATACTTGTGTAGTCGTATAAAAACATTTTTCATAAACCTATGATTTCTCACCAACATTATTGTTGACCGTTTAGCAATGTATTTTCAGGTAACTAAGACATTCGCATCATGGCAATAAGGAACCCTCATAGAGTCGCGGCATCGACGCGTCTCATTGTATATTATGGCATTTCAAAACATCGTTTGGACTTGTAATAAACTTATTTTCCGCAAACTTTATCAACTTTTGGGACCTATCTTGTAACTCTGAATGTTTTATATAAATATCAAACGATGTGTTTCTAAAACGACACTTTAGGTCGTTCAATATAACTGTGATTGTGATGCTATGACAGTCAATCCCCAGGAATTCCATTCCGCTGCAAAACAGGTAATTTGGGGGTGTGACACCTAATGGCGGCGACCCAACGGCGTCACAATTAAAGAGTGACGCCGTCGCATATTGTAACTCTATATATAGAATTCGAATTTTCAGTATTTTAGAGAGGTTGTTTTGTGGAGTAAAACCTAAACCGAACATAGGCATCTTGGCAAAGATCTTAGGGTTCCATACCCTATTTTACAACAAAATAAGTTATTTACTTCATTGATTCAATTATGTCTTCAATTGTTTGTGTGTATGCTTGCATGTTTTCCATGTCCGGCTAATTTACTTGTGTGTTTGCTTAGATCTATGAAACATAGGTATTGAATATTGATTGGTTGTCTTTTATCTAGATTGTGATTGACCTAGTATTGCGATAGGTCATCCGTTGTGTTTTTAATGCTTGATTAATCTTTGTTGAGCCTTAGCTTATATTTACTAGTGGAATTGTAGGCTAGATATCCAAAGATAACTTTAGTGTTAAGTTTATGAATCCTAGAGATTTCGTAGTCATTAACCTTAGGTAGCTTCAAAGAGTTAGGGATGCATACCCCACGACTTAGAAAACACAACGCGTTAAGAATAAGGACATGACAATTCAACCATCAATAGGAGATAACTAGGGAGTAATAGCATCTAAGTAAAGACACTTTCTCCATTTTGTAAATCATCATAAGAGCACACAATAATAGACATAGACTACACTCACCTTAGTTTAGATAATTAGATAAGTAGAGTAATCGGTAGAAATACCAACCCCCCAAATCCAATACCCCGAGATTCGTACATTTCCATTTTATATAAAAAAACATCAAAAATATAAAAAAATAATCTTCCTCAACCCCAACCTTAGCGTATTAATTTCTCACTAGCATTCCTATTCCCCTAGAGAACGATATCAATTCCCGAGGCTTACCCTAATACTACACTACAACGATTAGATTCACTGCCTAGGGTGTTGAAAAACTTGCTCGATGAAAAGGAAGTTCCTTTGACCCCGAACGCGCGTTGTACGCGTATCAGTTCCTTATGTGTATCAGTAGTAGATTGAATAGCATATTGAGATGGAAACCATTGTTGTTGCTGAGGGTATGGTTGTTGAGGGAATTTTTGTAGTTGAGGTTGTGTAAATGATTGTTGTTGTTGATAAACGTGTTGTTGTAGTTGTTGCGGGAATTGTTATTGAGGATATTGTTGTTGTTGTTGAGGATATTGATGAGGAAAGTAGTTGAAATATGGTGGTTGAGACATCTTTAAACTTGTGTTGATGAAGGATCTTTGTAGACGATTGAAACGTGATTTGTTGTTAAAACTTGGTCTTATTCGTAAACTCCTTAGTCGTAAAGATGATGGTGCTTAATCGTAAACTGCTTCTTAGTCGTAAACTTCCTCTTACTCGTAAATGATCTTACTCGTAAACTGTTGTGGCTTAAACGTAATCCTATTCGTAAACTCAAGACTTATTTGTAAAGATCCTTACTAGTAAGAAAATATCTTATTCGTAAAGAGTTTACTCGTAAGTTTTGACCTTATTCGAAAGAATAGATTAAAAACCAAAACTCTTTCAAACTTGTCCAAGTAAGAAAGATATCCACAAGTCGAAGTATCTCACAAGCTTATCCAAGCAAGGGAAATACTGAGTCAGAAATAACTTTGAAGACTCTTATGAAAATTCCTTTTTCGTAAGATTCCTTATTCGTAAACTCTGGCTTGTTCGTAAAGCTTATTCGTAAAATCAGGGTTTAATTACTCGTAAGATAAGGGTTTTGCTTATTCGTAAAAAGAGGGTTTTGCTTATTCGTAAACTCACCAGAAATCACCAAAACAACTTTTTAAGCTCTAAAATGCATTGTACACGTGATCTTTTGATGAAATAGCTTCAATAACACTTAAATAAAAAGAAAGTTTTAAACTTTAACACCTAAAGTGAAATTTGAGCTTATTCAACTTGATGAACACAAAAGAAACGAGTGAAAAACGATGTAAAACACATAAAGTTCCAAACTTTTTGCCAAAACTAAGATTCTAAACACTATAGCAACCTTAAAACTTTCCAAGCTTCAAGATCTGAGTGCCAAAACCAAAGTTTACGCGTAAGAGAGGTAGAAAATGTGAAGAACTTGTTATGTATAACCAAAAATGAAACCTAAACACATTCCAAACAACTATTTGGCGATTGATACTATTGTTAGGTCACCATAATATGATAACACAAGTATGTTTAGATGTAAATAAGAAGATAGAAAGGAGAGAGTGGTCAGATTCTTTCACACACAAGTATAATGAAACGTAATGCCTATAATGATAGGAATCAACACCCTCCTAAGAGGGTTTACAATGAATTTATAGGCAAGGGAGTTAGGGCAACACATCTAGTCCCTTCCTAGGATTCGTTTGGGCCTTTGCTAAGGCCTATGGGCTTACTACATAAGCCTAGCACTATTACAAACATATAAGCCTATTAAGCAACCTATTACATATCTAATGACCGACACTTGAATAATAGTTACACGTGATCCCAACATGTTGCTTTATCTATAGTAAAACCATTTATCTATTAAGTATGTATCAAATAACATGTCCATCAAACAACTACTTAAGTATGTATGAACCTCTTTATGTTCATTTATTTGTAGTGAAACTCTTTATGTATTAACTATGTGTTATGTACTAAATAACATTACTAAGTACATTTCGCCTAATCTATGTATCAACCTAAAACTGTAAACAATAGTTCTACTACAAAAGTTTATTACCAAACACTTATAACTGTTCTTATCTCGGAACTTATTACTGACTGTTCTTTCTTCGTAAACAATAAATTACTATCCTTATCTACCAAATTCGTATGTAAACACATGTTTATTGTTTATGTTAGTGCAAATATTACGATATTTAATCTATACAGTCTCGTTTGTTTTGATTGATGACAAACATGTAACTTGTAATACATAACGTAAAATGTACAAGTTACTTGTAATCACACTTTGTCTCAACATACATTCAACACCTCTCGATGTCTCAAGTCCTCATATGTTACAACATGTGTTCGTACATGTTTGATATGTGGCATTATGATCAAACCCATTAACAAATCATTTAGAATGTTTAAAATACGCTTAGAGTCACTAAGTATTTTAATAGGTTAACCATTCTATTTCAAACCTCATTTTACATTTTGCATTCACAAGTATTTTATACAAATACATCTTTTGTAAAATGTCTAACAAATATATACTTTTATTTGTACAAGTAAACTAACTATAATATTCATACAAGTACTAAAGTTTACTTACACTTGACAAAATATATATTATTTTGACAAGCACCTAACTATATATTTTATTTTATAAAAGGAAACTAGACTTTTTATAAACTAGTTACATAATACGTTTTACAAGTTTATTTTCATGAACATTTTAATCTAAATGAAAAGACAATTTTACATCACTTCATGCATCATCATATCTTTAGAAGATTTGGTCAATATTTGGTTAGATTTGCAAGATCTTGAAAGACATTCTAAGATATCAAATCTAATAAAGTATTATTTTTTAGATTACATTTTTGGCTATAAATAGAGCCCATTGTTTTCTCATTTCAATCATCCCTTCCAACACACATTCTTTCTATCCTTCTTTTGCATCATTTAGATCTATAGATAACTATGTAGTAACATACATTAATCACCCTCATCATCACATGATCATAATGCTTCTAACATTCATCTTTGTTGTAAGCATACTTTACATTTTGATCAACCAAGGAAAGCTTGGAGATCTAGCCATCCTCATTCACCAAAGCATATCAACATATGAAGATTTAAGAACTTGTATCTTCATCATGAAGACTTCCTATCAATAGAAGATCATTTAGAAGTAGTTATTCATATCCATTAGACATTTGTGTCATGGATCATCAGTGTAAACATCATTGCATCATCACAACACTTTCACCAAACTAGATTAGATGGTTTATGTGTTTGTGCCATAAAACACAAGGTTTGTTATGTTGGGCCATAAAACATAGTGGGAGTGGTTGTACCCTTTAAAAGAACTCGACATCTAGCTTAGTGTCGGAAATATTGTATAGGCGACGTTAGGTTGGTTCTACCTCGAACTAGAACCCGGTATTTAGCTTTGTACCGAAAAAGTGTTTGTTTACGATTGTAAGGTTTTCTCCTACGAAGGAGCTTGTTGATTAAGTGAAGTAACTCTCGAGTTGGGTACTCGAGGAGTGGAGTAGGGCGGAGAGGAGATCCGTGACCGAACCACTATAAATCCTCGTGTTTGGTTTGCACTTTCCTTTCTTTATCTCTTTACTTTTATAATTGCTTGTGATGTGGTTTGATGTTGATGCTTGTGTGACAACTTGGTTTACTATGCTTTATATTAGTCACAAAAAATAATTGCTACTTTCATATTATAACAAGCTTCATAAGTGATTTGATACAAAAGATCTAAAGTTTTTAAACGATAACGTATTCACCCCCTACGTTTTCACAATTGGTACCGAGCTCAGTAGCTCTTATTTTCAAAACAAATGTTTTTAAAATGGAGCACGATCCATGTATCAAATTACCATTGAAGCGAAAAATAATATGAAAAATGTTTTGCTAATTATACTTAGAAATTTTATTGTTAAATGTAACTTAGATAAGTCATATTAGTAAAAATATAAACAAAATATGTGTGTTATATTTTTCTATCAAATCTTAAGTAAATGTCCTACACTTTTCAATGAGTAAGTACATTTTTCAACATTCTGTCAAAGGTTACTTGAATCCGGGCGGGACCACGCAAATCAAGTTCCTCCCTTTGTTAAATTTGGTTCCTTGGCTGCACAAGATGCAGCTGGGCCAACTTAAAAAATTCATAACTTATTAACCGTAAGTTCAGGGCAGTCAAACCACCTATCATTTTAAAGGGAATTGAGTCTACTTTCATTTAAAAATACTCTAATGGCCTGAGTCTAATTTTAAATAAGTGAAATAGACCAAATACTACAGTATGTCTAAAATATTAAGTTTCGCTTTAACATAAAAACTCAAATTTTTGAATCAAGCAATTTAAGTTGGTATTCTTAGAACTTTGATACAACTTCTTTTGAAACTAATTAATTTGGTAATATGTTTAAAGGAAACTAATCAAGCTTGGTATACATCGTCATTTTAAACTAAAATGACGAAAAGTGTCTTTCTTGTTATGCTATGCTAAATGACCACTTGTTTCTGTTGTTTGCATATATGTTGCTTGCTTATTTTCAAATTGTTGTTTACACTTTTTTGTTTGCATAATATAAGTGTCAATCTTGCCATGTTATTTATTCGCTTGTTTGACGATTTCTTGTTTATGCACAATAGGACATTTGCTAGATTTTGTGCACTAAGTTGGAAAATTGTTTTACCATCGCTTATAGACTTAGACCACTTTCTTTGCGTAGGTTATACTGACATCTCACATAACTTATGAAATGTCATAACTCACTTAGCAATGAGTACTAAGTAAATTAGTCAAGTACTTTGAAAAATGGAGGTTTTAAGAGAGTGTTTGGTACAAGGACAAAAACAATGTTGTATGATGTATTTATCGTTTTACTTTGTAGGATGATAAACTAACTTAAAACAATTGATGTATGCTAACCGTTTATGCAGGGGATAACACACGGTGTTATCAAATTTTACCTATTTTCACTTTCATGTGAAAATCGTTAGCCCTTGGTCAAAGTCTATGCTCCACTATGTTTGTATATGTGTTATTGACTTTTCTTAACTAGAAATAATTAATGTCACATGTTTTAAGAAAAATTTCAGGTTTCGGAAAAGTCTCCGACACTTAAAAAAGGGTCAGTGAAGATTGGTCTCCACGGACCGAGACGGCACCAATTTATTTGGTTCCGTTTGTTATAGACTTTTGGTACCGCCATACACATGCAAAGGACTAAGCACAGCGGCACCAATTTAAGGGTTCCGCCTGTGTAAATTTTTGGTGCCGTGGATCTACAGGTTGTTGAATTTTACTAAATCCCGCAATCTAATTTACCAAATTTCGTTTCTAGGATAGTTGTTAATGCATATCTTTCATATCTCACTCAACACATCCTCAATGGATTAACTTAGGATGTTTGACATGATCTTAGACACTTCCATCTCATTAGAAACTATCATCTTTGTATGGATTAACATCAAATAAAACACATGAATCCTTAGTTCCATAAATTGACACATTTAGGATGGTCATTTTCACACCTTCACTATTACTTCTCCTTAAGCTTAGCATTTCTTAAAGCAAAGTCAAAATGACTAAATCCTTAGCCTCATCACCTCAAATAAGACACTTAAGAAAACCACTAGGATTAGCATTCGATCTTGTTGCTTCATTAACTTGAACTCTTCATCCTCGACTCATTCACCTCTCAACATCTCACCACCCATTCAAGATGTGAACTTTCTAAACTTAAGTACTCCAACTCCACCACCAAAATCACCCACCATTATGACTTCTTCACAACCATCCAAAAACACCTTCACTACCAAAGTTTCCAAAACTTGTACCTATCAACTTTGTGCAACACCACCAACATCTCTCACCTATTTATGGATGACTTAGATGACTTGACACCTAGACTAACAAATCCAGACTCATTATTTGCAAAGATATCATACACAAGTCTAACATATGACTTTAGATATTGTTTTGTATCTACATGTATTGCCTCACTTGGTTAACATGAAAATAATGTGTCATCCTTCAAGACGATAAGTATTTACATAGAGTCATAACTCACATGTATGTTAAAGAGAGTCTTGCTATCCTCGAGTTCAATCTAAGCTATATAATCTCAACAAATTAGGATTGACAACTTAAGTATTTCATCCGAAATATTCAAGTATATGCGACTTACGATTGTAGTCATTAAAAGTCATATCTGAAAAATCAACACCCAAGCATTTTAACAACACATGTTAAAACACTAATCCTAAAATGAATCAAACACTTATCCAAAACAAACAACCCAATGTGCCACTTATCCCTCTTTGACACCTACTATCCCTCTTCCATCTTTTGGCACCATTAAGCGTGTTGCTCATGAACTTCCAAGAGCATCCTTTAAACCAAACGTGCCCTTTCAAGATGAACCTATACCTCAGCCCCTAAGCTTCATAGACATGACCAAAACTTCAAGCACTTCACCCACTAGTTTTAGCAACCAATGAACCATAAGAATTAGTATCCGTACTTTTTTGTGTTCAACATCTATGGACAAATAATCAACCTAAGTACTTCCATAGCACAACAAACCCCTACATCACCACATCCTTATTTAGACACACTAGAAGACCTACCACCTAGATCAACCAATCCACCATCCTTACCATCATTTGAATTCGTTGAGTGTATTGCTCAAAAAGCCCTTGTGTCCAACACTTGTACTGAATCAAATGCACGTTGAACAAACTCAACTATCCTTTCCCACATATAAGGACTTAGATAATTCATTATGGCTAGAACCTCAACTATCAAATAAGCATGGTGCTCTTGGTAATTGTTGTCAAGTATTAGTAATACTTTGTTAGTTACGTCGTTAAACTTCTGTATAAATTTCGTTAAACCTTAAATCAACATTTTAACAACATATGTTAAAATGCAATCTCAAAGCCAACATCATACACCCCAAGCAACAATGACTCTTGAGGAGTATACATAAGAAACTCGAGTGAATTCCTCTTGTCATCATCTAGTGAATATAATCTTGAGACCAAGTTTATTTAGATGGGACTATCCGATTCAAACACTTTGGCTTCATATCTTTATTTAGGAAAACATGATGTTTTGAAAACATTATGCCTAAGAAATCATGCGTTAAGTATTCATCTTGTTAAAAGGATATTGTATATCCTATGCATTATTCTCTCCTTATGACATAAATGGTTGTGTTACAAGAGATTTCATTACACCTCATTGGCTAAATGATCTTGAAACGAACAAGTTCTATGAACTAGCATATCCAATTCATCTTGTCATACTTATTTTCATAAGCATGATAACTTTATCCCATGAGATAATCTCATTTGTTGAAAGATACTATTTGTATCCATTTCCTTTCAAGCGTACATCATAACCTAACCTTGCTCAAACCTTGTGCACATCCAAGGTTAAAACTACACATCTCTAGAACATACACATGATCTATTGAAGTTAGTAACCTTATTTAGATTCTTGTCAAATAAAGTTCCAAAGAGCTTTCTTGAGAACATTCTTAATTTAACATATTCCATTCCCTAGTCTTAGATAATCAAATCACTTTTAAAGTATACACTTCAACGTAAAAGATGTCATCCATTAGATCATACAATTAGCTATGTAATTTGAACAACCTTAGATTCTAAACACAAGATTAAAACATATTGTTTATCAATACACCATTGTTAAAATTCATGTGTATAACATGACATCTTCATCACCTTAGTTATATTGCATATTAGTTGTGTCACATTAAGCCAAGTATTGGTAAACTATCATCTTTTATGCACTTTAATAGGCAAAAGTAGGAGTTCCCATCTTTCTAACATGAGAATGACTACTGGAGAACCTATTGCACTAGAAACTCAATTTGACCTAACGGTTGAATTGCTTCGTGGAGAGAAGTTGGGTATGTGGAATCACCCGTAAAAATGGTCGTGTTTAGCCTTAATTGAGCACCGCTAGTAATAGTCTCATATTCATTCTCCAACTTGAAAAATCTGCTTTCCTATACTTGCCTAAAGTAAGTGTTAAAACATTGATAGTTTGCCTCGCCTTAGGAATACTAATCAAACAAGTAGTATATATGAATTTTCTTTTAAAACCACTTGCATTGCACTTACATGTGTTGATTACATGTTCTTGTTTGACACGATAAGTTGATTTGACATTATCTTAGTGTTTGATAACTAGTCAAATGTGTAAACCTTAGTACGGTTTTATCTTTATAATGCTTGTATTCTTGTTTCATGCTACTAAACGTTTAAACCTAAACTTTATTTGCATGATACTTACTTTTGAATTATTAGCATGATTAACATGTTACTTATGAACTCATAATATGCCATTTTGATACGTGATAATTTTGATATGATATATTTGTGTTTGAAAGTTATTAGTTGGCATTCATTATATCTATGTGTAGTACGATCCAAATGATACATGCTCCAAATTGTTATGTCTTAAACATGGCTTGCATGAATCTTTCATCTTGTTTCTTTTGCTTCTTGTCACACTATTTGTTTGCTACGTGTGCACATATAATCTGTCAAGGTGCTTTTGGTATGACAAACTTTTAGAAGCCTTTTTATCTTACAAATTAATCACATAGATTATTGTATATCCAAGTATGCTTAAGTTTCTAAGTCTAACGACAAAACAATCTCATAATGAAATGTATTGAATAAAGTCGTATTCTTGCATAATATGATTGTTTTGATGCTATCTTGTGTGGTGATTTCTTGTCTACTAAGTGCAATGTGTTGTTTTTGCTTATATAATATGTTATCATTTGATTTCTATCATGTTAACATCTTTCGTCACTAACAAATTTGTTTTGTAGGTTGATAATAAATTATTTGTTATCTTACTTGGTTCTAACTTTTATATGCTCATTTTGCATAATCCCCTTTATTGCTACGTAGATTAGTACTATGCTTTATGGGACCCCTACACTTGCATATAGTTCAAAAGCATATAGAAGTAAGTTCTAGAGGGTTGGCTTTGCATTTTTTGTCTTTCAACCGACCTCTTTCCAAATCTAATTTTTGCTTCCGCTTTCCAAAAATCACCTCCATCATTATTTAGTTATGACAATACTCTAATCCTCTTCACTTCCTATTAGGAAACCACATACCTCATCATACGATCATCTTGTATTAATCGAGAAGAGGTACGTGACTTTAAGGATGAAGTTCATTGTATGCCAACCATCATCCAGAAAAACATCACTAAGCTCATCTCTTTCGTTAACCCGAATAACCTCCTAAACACTTTGTTGTCATTCCTTATTTGATACATTACACATTATGTTGAATGTCCACCAATTAAGGGGAAGAGAAATCCATTCACATAATTGTCTTTTGTCAAATTTTATGTCTCTTAGACTCTACAATACCAACACATAGGTAAACATCACTTAGCTAAAACCGTTTCATGAAACCACAACTAGTTCAACCTTTTAACCTTATATCACAAGTTTGCACCAATACCTCATCAAGTGAAAACGCATCATGTGTTTTACAAACTTCTTCATCTCCACAATCAACAAATCTAGGATCTTCCTTAAACTAGCACCTTACAACTTCACTATCTAGAACACCATCATAGGTTCTTATCCTTTTCTCGCTTGACACATGTCATACATGTCATTGTCAGTGCAAACGATATATTAATCAAAACCGCCATTCCCAACACCTTTCAACACGCTGGTCATCCAACTCTCACTCATATGATGTCATTATCATCCTCATATAGGTACTCATTATTATTAGTTGTTTTACATATTGTCTTCACTTCTTTTTTCAATGTCATAATCATCCATGTCGGTCAAAACCATGTTAATACTATCTCTCCCATTGTCACCTAGAATAGATCATTTTTTCATATCAATCAATGAACGAAGTTATCTTCATGTCTATTCATATTTTTCCTCTTCGCTTGGTCACTTGACATTATGAAAGGATTGCATGAGTCCATATTTTTATATTTGCTATACATACGAGTTTCTAACTCCTTAATAGCTTCATACCTAATCACCACCACCTTCCATCACATCTTTCACTAATCATCACCACCATGGATTAGCGAAATCTTATCATTATAAATCATGAGTCATCTACCGATTTATCATCACATGAATCCTACTAGTAAACTGAAACCAACACTAGTACCACTAGCTTTAACTCTTTATATTCCAACTTCACTTCATATCTTCTTTCTAGGAACTATTTTGTAGACTTTTATCATATTATATTCTCACTTTTCTTATGATTGTAATTAGGAGACTACACTTCATGAGATCTTTGATTATATCATTTATATATATCACATATATACATCTTATTTTTCTTTGTCAAGAAGATGAAATATATTGCACTAATGTTCTTCATTGTAGGTTCATCATCATAGATTGTATATAACTTACTCATCTAAGGATGAAGTTTGCATCAATTACTTTTCTTATTTTAGGTGCTTCTTGACACCCTCAAGCAAGGAGGAATATCATTTAAGCACTCATATAGCATCGTCTATACACTTGGTTGTATATGACATATTTGTCTAAAGACAAAGCTTCTATTATACTAATATTTATTTTGAAGGTTCATCTTGACGCCCTAGAGCAAGGGAGCTCAAGAATTTCTGAATGCATCTTATATACACTTTGTTGTATATCACTTACTCGTCCAATGACGAATATAGTTTTGCACTAATATTTGTTTTGTAGATTTTAATCATACCCTGACGCCTCAAACAAGGGGGAGCAACCGTTAAGGGGGAGCATGCACGCATTTAGCATCATTCTCACTTTTCAACAAGCATTTGTGCTTCGATAAAAAGTGGAGAAAATAGGATAACATTGCTATGCATTTTTCTTTTTCATATATTTCTCATAATTTTGTTGCATAAAACTAACCTTGATGTAGGTTAAGCCTCTTTATTTGATCCATGGATCCGCTACCAAACAAGGGACGGATTGAAGTGGACGATTTAACTTCACTAAGGATGATGCAAGCTCGCCTTTTGGGGAGAAATGAAGTTAAACTCAAGGACACGCCCTTTTGTTTCGACAAAAAGGGGGAGAAGAGTGTAAACAGAGAAGGTAATGTAAAGGTAGTAAGGATACAAGTAACTTTTTACATTTTACTTTCTATTGCGTTTACATATCTTTGTCATCATCAAAAAGGGGGAGATTGTTAGTGCAAATATTACGATATTTAATCTATACAGTCTCGTTTGTTTTGATTGATGACAAACATGTAACTTGTAATACATAACGTAAAATGTACAAGTTACTTGTAATCACACTTTGTCTCAACATACATTCAACACCTCTCGATGTCTCAAGTCCTCATATGTTACAACACAGGTTCATACATGTTTGTTATGTGGCATTATGATCAAACCCATTAACAAATCATTTAGAATGTTTAAAATACGTTTAGAGTCACTAAGTATTTTAATAGGTTAACCATTCTATTTCAAACCTCATTTTACATTTTGCATTCACAAGTATTTTATACAAATACATCTTTTGTAAAATGTCTAACAAATATATATTTTTATTTGTACAAGTAAACTAACTATAATATTCATACAAGTACTAACGTTTACTTACACTTGACAAAATATATATTATTTTGACAAGCACCTAACTAGATATTTTATTTTATAAAAGGCAACTAGACTTTTTATAAACTAGTTACATAATACGTTTTACAAGTTTATTTTCATGAACATTTTAATCTAAATGAAAATACAATTTTACATCACTTCATGCATCATCATATCTTTAGAAGATTTGGTCAATATTTGGTTAGATTTGCAAGATCTTGAAAGATATTCTAAGATATCAAATCTAATAAAGTATTATTTTTTAGATTACATTTTGGCTTTAAATAGAGCCCATTGTCTTCTCATTTCAATCATCCCTTCCAACACACATTCTTTCTATCTTTCTTTCATCTTTTAGATCTATAGATAACCATGTAGTAATATACATTAATCACCCTCATCATCACATGATCATAATGCTTCTAACATTCATCTTTGTTGTAAGCATACTTTACATTTTGATCAACCAAGGAAAGCTTCATTCACCAAAGCATATCAACATATGAAGATTCAAGATCTCTTGATATCCTCATTGATTGAAGACTTCTTATTTAAGAAGATCATTTAGATTAGTCATTCATATCCATTAGACATTTATGTCATGGATCATCATTGTAAACATTATTGCATCATCACAACACTTTCACCAAACTAGATTAAATGGTTTATGTGTTTGTACCATAAAACACAAGGTTTGTTATGTTGGGCCATAAAACATAGTGGGAGTGGTTGTACCCTTGAAAAGAACTCGACATCTAGCTTAGTGTCGGAAATATTGTATAGGCGACGTTAGGTTGGTTCTACCTCGAACTAGAACCCGGTATTTAGCTTTGTACCGGAAAAAGTGTGAGCGACGATTGTAAGGTTTTCTCCGCCGAGAAGGGAGCTTGTTGATTTAGTGGTAACTCTCTGAGTTGGGTACTCGGGGAGTGGAGTAAGGCGGAGAGGAGATCCGTGACCGAACCACTATAAATCCTCGTGTTCGGTTTGCACTTTCCTTTCTTTATCTCTTTACTTTTATAATTGCTTATGATGTGGTTTGATGATGATGCTTGTGTGACAACTTGGTTTACTATGCTTTATATTAGTCATAAACAATAATTGATACTTTCATATGATAACAAGCTTCATAAGTGATTTGATACAAAAGATCTAACGATTTTAAACGGTAACGTATTCACCCCCTTCTACGTTTTCACAGTTTATGCAACAAACACAAAATAAATTGGTACAATAGTATGCAACAACGTAAAAAAACAAGTAAAATAGAAAATGAACATAAAAACAAATTACTAAACATCATAAAATATATCTATTAACATTAGACCAGCGATTACATTGACTAAAAGTACCAGTTTAACAAGCCACCCATCAGTGTTCATAAACAAAAGATACATAACCATACCAGTTGACCTACCTAAAATACGAACATTCATAAACTAACAAACCTAATACTTACATAATCTCATGTGCTTTCTTCCTTCAACCAGATTCAGCATGAAAAGCAACATCAATTTTACCTCTATAAAAGACGATCATCATGTCCTTGGCAACCTAGAGCCGGTAGCCTTGCCAATTGATCACACACAGGCATAGGAGTAGACATTTTTTTGCTTGAGAGATTTGTAGTCTATGTTTTGCCGTTTTGAAAGTACACAGTAATTAAAGGATTGAGTTGTATTATAGACAAACAATGATGAAAACTGGAAGTCACTTACCCTCGAGACATACAAAACTGATGCAGTAGTTATGAGAAGTACTTATTGGCCATGCACAAGTGGACCGTCAGATATTTTAAAGAATACCTTCTTGGGTTAAAAAAAATAAAACCCACACACAATGCAAAATTAGCCCATCCCATTCATAAACACTGCATAAATGACAAATACTAATACTAAAAAGTTTACAATAAAACAACCACAAAATATTACGACATTCAGAATCACAAATATACAATTGACATTCAAGGAAGCAACTTTACGAAAAATATGATATACATTATAATGGTCACATAAACAAGCACTGTAAAATAACAAAAATAATCCAACAACATAGTAAGTTATACTTTCATTAATATGACCATAAACATACAACCAGTTCCATCCACATTGGAACTTCCATATAGCCAAGATACATAACATACACTACCTACACAGTCTTGATACAACTACTGGCAACCCTAACCATTTTGCCAAAGAAAATTACACAAAACACAACTGCACTTCAAAAGACTGAGCCACACAAAAAACACAAACACCAACAACCTTATTTCAATTTTCTAAGTTTCTTGACAATCCTGGATTTCTCACCAGCGTGTAAAGAAATTGCATAGCTCATCTAAAGCAAACTCCCAATTTCAACAAAATCCTGTTGCTCCTCATCCTTCAAATCTGCCAAGCACTCATCCACAACAGGGTCGCCCCTAAACTTTCCATTCCTGTACTCAAACCTAGCTTGTATCTCTTCAATTCTTTCATTGTAATTCTTTTCATCACCCTTGTATGCCTTCTCCTCTCGCAGAAAAATAGCATGAAGAACTCTATCAATTCGGTGATCACCAATTTGCTTCGCAATCTTCACACTTTGGAAACCTACCAGCCATGGTGTTTCAATCACAATACCTTTTTACAGTAATGAATTGTTAGTAAACTATGTCTAATTTCCACTAAAAAACCCTAGCTTTTGTACCCCGTTTATCCCCAAATTTTCTAACCTAATCAGAAAAAACAGACAAAAGCCAAAGCTCAATAACACTAAACAAACCCCATGCCCAAATAACACCAAACAAAATAACAAAAACCCAAAAAACAATTACATTGAAACTTTAAACAAAAACGGTCCGACAACATAACAAAAATGACCAACATTCTATTCTTACGATTAATAATAACCGAAAACACATACCATTATATACTTAAAAATAACCGGCGGTTACAAATAACATTTTTAAAAAATAACCATCAACTACAACAGCCAGCCGCAACGCGGCGGACCGACGCTCAACTTGTTATAATATATATTGATAAAGACTAGCAAAGAACTAGGAATGGTTATTACTTGAGAGATGAATAAAACCGCGTTGTTGAAAACTTATTCATTTCCTGTTGGTCTTTGTAACGGGATCTATGGTCTAAACGTTTCAATCACTTGTATACCGAATAACAAAAGATTAAACAAACTGTAAATGTGTTTATGTATTAATCAAATATGTCATCATCGTTTACAAACAAATGTATCGTGTATATATACTGTAATGAAAGGGTACATTGAACCGTTGTGTTGGTTCGTTGATATGAGCAGTTATTGATAACTGCTATGTGACGGTTGTAACTGCTTCGTTGACTTTTCTAATGGTTGACTTTAATTGACCGGGTCATTTGGGTTGTGACGGTTTAGACGGTCGATAGTGATTAACCCAATATTCTACCCCTTAATCACAATCGGCTTGCTTTAGATCTTTGACTCCAATTAGTTGTCTCATAGTGAGAATTGATCTTCGGTAATGCCTTTGTCAGTATGTCAGCCTTCTGAAATTCTCCACTTATAAATTCGACTTGTAGGTCTTCTTTTTCAACGCATTCTCTTATAAAGTGGTATTTTATATCAATGTGCTTACTTCTTCCGTGGAATACGGGATTCTTCATTAGTCTGGCGGACTTGTTGTCGACCAGATTGTAACTTTTCTTCCGTATGTGTGTAAGCTGCCAGCCTCTCTTTAACCATAATGCTGTTGTCGCTGTTGTTGCTGCAATGAATTCGGACTCACATGATGATAGAGCTACCGTGGCTTGCTTTTGTGTACTCCAGCTGATTGGTGATTCACCGTAGTAGATAATTCCAGTGCCTTTGCCTTCTTGAGTGTTGACTCCTAGTAGTCTGTCACTATAACCTTGTATATGTTTTCTTCCATTGTACTTGTAGGTGATTCCATAATCTATTGTTCCTTTAACATAGCGTAGTACTTTCCTTATAGCTTTCATGTGTTGTTCCTTTGGTTCTTGCATAAAACGACTAAGTAATCCAACGGAGTAACTTAAGTCAGGTCTTGTATGTAACAAGTATCATAAGCATCCAATCAAGCTTCTATATTCAGTTGAGTTGACCGTTGTTTCTTCAGTGTTCTTTGTTAGTCTTGTTCCTGGATCCATAGGTATTAAAGTTTCGTTGCAGTCTAGCATTCCAACTTCTTTTAGGATCTTGCTTAGGGCGATTGCTTTATTGATATGTCACCTCCGGTGTGACTTCAATTCCTAAGTAGTAGGATAGTAATCCTAGGTCACTCATCTCGAATTTCTCTTCCATTTGAGCTTTGAACTTGTCTATTTCTTACTTTGGTGTGCTAGTGACGATTAAATCATCCACATAGACTCCTACTAGAAGTATTGAGTCTTTTGACTTCTTTGTGTAGACAGCTTGTTCTAAGCGCATTCTCTGAAATCTAAGGACTTCAAGGTATTATCTAACTTTATGTTCCATGCACGGGCTTGTCATAATCCGTATAGAGCTTTTATCAATCTGTAGACTTTTCCATTTTCTTTTATAAATCCTTCGGGTTGTGTAACATACACTTCTTCTTTTAAGTCTCCATGCAGAAATGCAGATTTGACGTCTAGGTGATGTACTTCCCATTTTTTATTAGAAGCTATGGCTAATAGTAATCGGACTGTTTCCATTCTTGCTACAGGTGCAAAGACTTCTTCAAAGTCTATGCCATGCTCTTGTATGTAGTCTTTTGCTACTAGTCTAGCTTTGTGCTTGACTATATTTTCATTAGCATCTTTCTTGGTCTTGAATACCCACTTTAATCCAATGGCTTTTTGTCCTTTTGGTAGTGTGGTTAGTTCCCATGTATTGTTTCTATTGATGGAATCTAATTCGACCTTCATTGCTTCGATCCATTTTTGATCGGTTGATGCTTCCTTGTAATTCTTTGGTTCATCTTCAGCTAGTAATAAATGCTCGGGTAAAACTTCCTCGATGTTTTCATATAGATCATTCAATGTTCTAAAACCTTGTAATGGTGTGTGATCAAAGTCTGGATGTAAATTTCGGGTTGTAGTTGAGTTACTTTGATTGGTTGAATGTCTTGAGGTAGTTGGTGTAATTTGAGTATTTATTCTTGATGAAATTTGTAGATGGTGTGCGGTGTTTGTGATTGTGAAGGAGTCGCAGTTTGATGTTTCATATTCATGATCATTTTGCGGATATCATTGTCTTCTTCATCTGGATGGTTTTCGTTTTCCTGATGTTCATCTGTGGCTTCAAGGTTTTCGACTTTGAAGTCAAACCTTTCGGGTTCATTATTGGTGTGTTCATCCAGGTAATCCTTCCAGTCCCATGCTTCATCCTCCTTAAACTTCACATCTCTACTAACACATATCCTTTGTGTTGTTGGATCAAACAGTCTATAAGCTTTTGATCCTTGTTCGCTCTCTAGTATACCATTTTGTTACATCTATCATCTAACTTTGTCAGATGTTGTGATGGTACCTTTGCATATGCTATGCAGCCAAAAACTCTTAAAGTTTCTAAGTTTGGCTTTTTCTTCTTAATTGCTTCATATGGAGTGATGTCTTCTAAGGCTCTTGAACTGTTTAGAATGTATATAGCGGTTCACCTTCACCCAAAATTTTGGCATGTTGGTTGCTTTCATCATGCATCTCGTAGTAGACATGATTGTCCTATTTCTTCGTTCAACAACTCCATTTTGTTGTGGTAGTAAGCGGTTAGTTGTCGTGCTATGCCATTTTCTTTGCAATATTGAGTGAATTTGTTAGAAGTGAATTCTCCTCCATGATCGCTTCAACATTTTCAATGTTATTCTTAGCTCCTTCTCTATTGTTTCTTTGTATTCCTTGAAAGTACCGAAAGCTTGATCTTTTTACTTAGAAATACCCCACATATATCTTGAGTAGTCATCTACTAACAAGAATATATACTTCTTTCCAGATGGTGTTGGTGGTGTTATTGGTCCACATAAATCTCCGTAAACTAAATCTAATGGTGATGTTGATCTAGTTTTTGCTTTCTTGGGAAATGGTGCTTGCTATGTTTACCAACTAAACAAACATTACAAATTTGTATTGTATGTTTAATAGCAGGTATTCCATGAACTAACTCTCTTTGAGTCATAGATTTTAATGATTAAAAGTTGAGGTGTCCTAATCGTGCGTGCCATAACCAAGTGTTGTCACTTAAATTTGCAAATAAGCAAATAGGTGTACCTATATTCAGACTTGCTTTGTATAGACGGTTTCTTTATCTTATGACTTTCAAGAAGATTTTGTTGTCCATGTCATAAAGTCGTAGTTCATCGTCGTCCATTACGACTTTACAACCTATTTCGGTAAATTGTCCAAGGCTCAATAAATTGTTTTTCAAGCTAGGAATGTAATAGACTTGAGATATGATTCTTTGTTTCTCGTCTTCACATTCTAATAGGATTGAACCTTTTCCTTTAATCTCTACATGAGATCCATCCGATCTTACTTTTCCACTAACGTTCTCATCTAGTTCTTTAAAGTGTTCTCTTATTCAGTCATATGGTACTAGCTCCATTGTCTGTACCATTGACTATCAATACTGTGTCTTTATATCCTACATCTTCTTCGTAGTAGAGACTTTTGATCTTTTAGCTTTGTTACATGTGGGTCTTCTAATATTGCCATTAATAAGGTAGGTTCTAAGTCCTCCTCGACAAGATTAGATTGCATACTAGTGTTTGGTTTTGAATAACACTTAGATGCATAATGACCAGTCTTGTTGCACTTGTAACATCTAACTTTGCTAAAATCAATATTCTGTTTGTTGAAGTGATTTTGAGTGTTTTCTCCATCCTTCTTCTCGTGGTTATTTTTATCGTGGTTCTTCCATCCTTTATACTTTCCACGTCCACCCTTCAAATTTCCCTCTATTGTCATGCGTGTGAACATCGTTGTGTCTTGACTGTCCACTTCTTTTCCTTTCTTGAACTTAATCCTCTCTTCGTAGGTCTTAAGTCTTCCTATTGCCTCTTCTAATGTCATTTCACTTAGATCGGAATATTGTTCTATAGATGCGACTATTTGCAGATACCTTTCGGGTACATCATTTAGTAATTTTCGTACTAAGGTTTCATCTTCTATTGTGTGTCCTAGACTAGCGGCTTTGTTTACGAGTGTAGTGAGTTTTGTGGCGAAGGTGTCGATTGTTTCATCTTCCTTCATGTATAACATCTCAAATTCGGATTTGAGCGTTTGTATTATTGCTTGTTTAACTCTGTCTTCGCCAACGTGTCTAGTTTTCAAAGCATTCCAAATGTCTTTTGCGATTTTGTGCTTTGTTATTTGAAGTAATTGTTCTTCGGGTAAGGCTTGATAAAGGAAAGCAATAGCGTTTTATCCTTTTCTTATTGGGTTGAGTCGTGTCAGTAGGCTCAATTGTTTCCCATAAACCATTCGCTTCGAGAATGATTTGCATTCGAATTCCCCATAATGAGTAATTCGCAGGCTTTAGGATTGGGCATTGAAATTGGGGTGTACTATTCGAAATGTTAGTACTGGGTTCCTTTTTACCACTGTCGTTCGTCATATCTTAAAATGACAAATAAATCTCCAATAAAGAATTTTTAACACAAAGTGTATATATAAAAAAATTCTTATTTCTTAAAATGAGCTCTTAATGTTTTATCTTCCTCAAATTGGTGTAAAACTTTTCTAGGTATAGTTTTAACAATTTTTAAACTATCCTTATGAAATTTAAATGAATAACCTAAGGTTAATTACTCCTTACAAATTATTCCTAATCGGTATTCTAAGCAGTGTAAAAAACTAATTTAGAAATACTTTACAAAATATGATAAGATTTTAATAATGTTTTAAAATAACTTATCAAACTAAACCAATATATATCAAAATATATAAAGTAAAAATGAAAGGTGGTTTTGAAATCTTTTGGAACCTGGAGGGGTTGATGGTTTAACCCGATGCCTTAACTAAAATAAAATCCTTGATTTTATCCGTATACCGTTCACTTATAACCCTTTATCTCTTTTCTGTTTTGTTGAGATAAATACGCTGCTTTTGAGATATGCGCTTTCACTCTCTCACTAAAAGAGATAACGTTTTATCTTCTTCTTCTCTGCTCCAATATACAACGGCGGTTTACGGCCTCTTTTGATGGTGGTTTTGACCGTCCTTTCTACTATCTCCGTGTGGTGTTCCTTTTAACGCACCTTCAATTTGAAACCTAGGGTTTCGGATTAATTGGGGTTTTCTGATCCGTGAGTATTTTACGATTGGAGTTTGCTGATGAATCAATTGGGTTTTCATTGATCCTTCTGGGCTTGATTCGTTTAAGAAAGGTGTGTTCGTTCTAATTCGAATCTTTACTTTGTGCCCTAATTGATGACGCTCGTATGAGTTTTTATTTTGAATCAAATTTTTAAACGATTAAGTTCGTTTTCTGATCCTGTTTTGGATTGGGTATCGAAACTGGTTTCGAAATTTTTTTTTTGCGAGTTTGATTTGTTGTCGGGTTGTGAGTAATCACCAAGTGATTATACCCCTGTTGCGACAAATGTTTGAGACACAAAAATGACGTCTGGATTTGTGTTCTTATCGATTTGCTAAAAAAAATTTATTCGAAACGGGTCTTGTGTTTTTTTTTATTCTGGAACTTTTACGAGTCAAGGTAAATGATGATTGTTGGTTGATAGACCAAACTTGGCTCTGATACCAATTGTTGGTCTTTGTAACGGGATCTATGGTCTAAACGTTTCAATCACTTGTATACCGAATAAATGTTGTGCAAAGATTAAACAAACTGTAAATGTGTTTATGTATTAATCAAATATGTCATCATCGTTTACAAACAAATGTATCGTGTATATATACTGTAATGAAAGGGTACATTGAACCGTTGTGTTGGTTCGTTGATATGAGCAGTTATTGATAACTGCTATGTGACGGTTGTAACTGCTTCGTTGACTTTTCTAATGGTTGACTTTTGTTGACCGGGTCATTTGGGGTTGTGACGTGTTTAGACGGGTCGATAGTGATTAACCCAATATTTCCGCATGGCTATACCAAGTTACCAACCATATGATCACTACGAATATGAGAAAACACATGATTTTTTCTCGTACAAAGTAATACCAAAAAAGTTTGGCCTACAAATAAGGAACCTAATTTTGTATATGTTTCATAACAACTATCAAAAAGACAAAAGAAGATGCATGTATGAAAAATGCTATAGTCGTACTTGACTTTCATCTCAACAAACTTCAACTAAGGGGGACCATCAAGTTCTTATATCATGTATTCCTTATCAATAGACTGGTATAATGATCCGTTAGTACACTAAACATTGCTTTTAATAGATCTGATCATTTGAGGCATTGCGTTTGAATACTAATTTTGAACTACAGTAAATACATCAAGAAACTTACCAAGAACCTTGCATTGATATGCTTAAAGTGGGTACCATATATATTAGTCATATGGCCGGCTGGTTATCTATAAACATGTCATCCATAATCAATTATATATGTGAGGGTGGTATCGCCCGTTTTCATGTTTCCTCTAGTTTCGTGGTCCATATGAGCAATAAAACAGACTTCGATTCATTGTCGAACAACTAACAAAGTCACATGACAGTTGATTGTTGAAGAGAAACAACAACTGGAAATTTGAAAGGGGTCCTCAGAACGTCACGTCTAGCTTTCGATGAGCGTTGTGACTTTCCCAACTTGAATCAAGGCTATAATCTTCCTTCATGTCGAATCGTATCTTATCTTAGGATCACATATATGACCACTAGCCTCTTAAAGAAGGCACTCTTGACACTGCCCGCTATGCTCTAACTGCATGCCTGAAGGCATAACTTTTATATTTAGAGAGTAGATAGCATGAATATTAAGATGTAAAAGGGAAATCATTTGAGATCAGGATAAACAAACCAATGTTTAAACCCATAAGTCGACATTGTATTCTTAAGGTAACATGGGAGTTAAATTTCAGCAACAAGTCATATGAAAGGGATTAGCCATATATCTTGGTTTAAAATATGATTGTGGGTGGCTATGAATAGCAAAAAGCAATGTGTTGCAAATGATGTAGTCGATAAAGCCTACCTGATCTTCTATTAATAACCATGATTGACCCAATGTAATCTCATGCACGCATGGTTTAGGTAAAAACATCCTAAATAGAATATCTATGTATAGGAGAACCAGGGATGCAGAAAGGGTATAAAGAGAACACATGTACACCTAATTTTCCTAGTTTGATAATATTAATTTGCTAAGGCCCATTTGATGGCGTTTAGGTTTCTAATACATTTGAGGAAACTTAATTGCTTAATATAATTTAGCCAAAAGTAATATATGCACATGTTATATGTAGTTTGTATTCATAGAATCCTAAAACATGCTACAAAAGATATATAATTCGATATCGCGCACACACGCACCTTTGTAAAAGTTAATTGCTTAATATATTGTGCCAATAAAATCAACACATGGACACCACCATCAAGTCATAGGAAGTGGCCCAAACAAAGATTATAATCTCACATCTTGGAGAGAAGTCTCTTTCAAATCACTTACCTTTTCATATTTTTGGTGTCTTTCCCTGTTCAAAGGATCAAAAGAGCATGTTAAATTTTAACCATGTCTCTCAACCTTCCAACATGTATAAGAAATACCCCCACCCACTCCCACCATCACCTTTTCATGTATCATGAAAGTTGTTAATTATTAGAAAGGCTTCAACTTAAAACCATCAATGCCATGGATATCATATTCCTTCCATATTGGTTGTTTCGGACTTCGATGACGAATGAGTATGTTATAAAGCTAGCATAAACTTACTAGGTTTGTCATTTAAAGATTATGACTTCTACTTGTCCATGCATGACTTGCTAGATGAAGTTCACTTTCACTTTATAGCGATTTTTCTAATGTTTCACCTTGAGACTGTATATATTGGTTTCTTAATTGATATAGGTTAAAAGTATTGCTATAAAAACTAAGAGAGTTAAACTATATTACATATTGCATCTGTGTATGCTGATCAGTAGGTATTGATGGCACTTTGGGACTGTTTTGGAAATGTTTAGATAACACGTACAAAATTTGTTTATATATGGATCAGCAAGAAGGAAAAGGTATGTTTAAAAAAACGGAGTGTTTAACTACAATTGTTTGCTTGATCAAAAAAATTCAATCGTTTATGCTTTTTTTTTTTTCTCTAATAAAAATAATGTAAGCTAATTCTTTCTAAACATCCGTTCTAAAAAATTCTTTCTAAACATGAAAGTACTTTGCCACCAATATGAGGAAATTAATCTTATAACCACATTAGGTGAAATTATTAGATAGATCATCCATTCATATTTTATTTACTATTTGTTTTAAAACCGGGGGAAAATAATTAAAATATATTTCTTTGATGACAATAAATTTACAAAAAATTTCAAATTTAACATGCTTTTTTTCTTTTGTTAATTAGCACCAAGGTTTTCAAAAACAAGACCCTACTCAAGATCGTTTTTGTTTTTTCCAAAATCGAAATCGTAAGATCAGATCAGGATTTTAAGATCCTACTATATTGTTATTTTCTTAATAGTCGTTATAATATTATTCAAATCTACAAATTATTATATATAATAAACATAAAATTATATAAATGTTTTATGAAAATATTGTCCTAAATTACGAATATGAAATGTTTAAAAAGATTAACATATTGTTTTTTAAATTTTATAAAACATAATCAATAATTTTGTAGTTTTTTTGCTTGTAGTTCGAGAAAAGTAATAACGGATAGGATTAGATCTTAATATCCTATAATTAAGACCGAAATCTTTTGAAATCTTAAGCTTGTTAAAATCTTACGTAAAGTTCGGATAAGTGTTTATTTATATTATCGTAAAATCGTAAGATATTAATTAAATCAATATATGGATCTTACCAACTATGTTAGCACATTAATTTTGTGGAAAGAGTACCATCACGTAATGATATGCAGTTTTCATCCTAACATACTCACACTTTCCTTCGACAGAATTGGATATTATTATTGTTGTACTCGATACATGAATTTTATTTCTCTTGCATCACGTACACTCGGGACACAATCTTTTTCCTTCACCCTGAGCAAATAAATAATGAAAAGATAACAAAATCTACTTATATGAGATAAGTATTACTGTACTTTTGTTTTGAGCAAGAAGTATTACTGTACTTGAACAATACTTTACATGATTTTATATGTTCATCTCTGAAAAGCAGGGACGATGATGTTTAAATTTCGAGTAACAAAAAACTATTCACAAATTTTACATCATGTTACATTGTCAACGTACGTCATGCGCTAAACCAAATTTAAATGTTAGGGCTGGACACGGTCTTGACCCAGTATTACCTTGTCACATTAGTTTTCTCTCTCCGATTACCAGACACGACTAAATTGTCACAGTCGGTGACCGAATTACTTTTTTATTTTTATTTTTTTAATTCAAATATTTTAAATAACAAATTTAAAATTCATTAAAAATAAAACATTACAATACTAATTAAAACTTAAACTAATAAAACTTTTATACATAATAAATATAGATGAAAAGTTGTTTGAATTGTGTTTACAATTGTGTTTGGAAGTGTGGTTGAGGTTAATATTTATAAGGTTGTAAAGTGGTAAAGAATTTTAATTTTTTTTTTTGTTTTTTTTTTTAAATAGCAAACAGTAGGATTTTGTTAGATTTTTTATGTGTGCATAATCATTCGAAAATGTGACCCATATTTTCAAAATGTGACCGACGACCGATATTGTTGATTTCCTTACATTGGGCTAGACCGACCGAAATATCAGTCGACCTACACCCTTGACCGATCGTTTGTGTTGAGCCTTATTAGACAATGTTTTGCACTATTACTGTTGGTTTGTGAGAGTTGTAAACACACAAAAACGGCTACGAATGTGTGAGCCTATGGGGGCACACACGATAAACACGAGTATACGTTTCGAATGTTTTATACTTGAATATATACCCGTTATATGCATGCAAGCTTGACCCGATCAAAGTTGAGATCCATGGGCTGTTTTAGATAACTAGTTGGGTTGAATGTAGAGTGCCTTGGGCCTTGATAGCTCCTACTGATCGGGCAAGAGAGAAAGGTGGTAACTTGGGTTTCAAACTTGCTGACCAAGCAATAAACCGAAGGATATGTCGGTTGTTTTTATTATATAAACAAACATTCCCTTCTGCTATGCATGCGCATGATTATACCCTTTAATAACCTAAACCAAATACTGGTTCCAGTAAAAACTCTAAGTCGACTATATACATAAGTTGATTAGGGTTTTAGGTTTTCTTCAATCTTTAACTTGTAATCGATCCAAGTGTTTGAGGTTTTATTAATTGGTGTTACTTGTTCCTGCGTTTCATAGTCGAAGTGTAGCGGAAACAAGCTGAAAAAGCTCCTGGTCGTGGGTTAATTATCTCGGACAGAAGCTATTGGATATCGTATCCTTTTGTCCGATATCAGGTATAAGTTGATAACAGCTTGTTGGTTGTTTTTTTGGTTCTCGGACTGTAGCAAGAATTGATCTTGGATTTTCTAGTTCGGGCTATTCAAGTGTTGGTGTCAAAAGTTGATTGATTTAATTACGTTCTCGACTAGCTTATTAATCGAACGTATACATTATCGGGTTTGTGTGTGATACTCATAGAGGCATCTATTTTAGAAGCTTAGTTTCGTATTGATTTTATTGTCCGTTACACTTGCATTAAAATAGCCACGAAAGGTTAGGTTTTCTTTTATTCTTTTTATTAATTAATTGTTTATTAATTACATGTTTAACCTAATTGCAAATACTAGATCCTTATCCGCTGCATCAGTAGGTTAATGGTTAACTTAGTTCTAAAATCCCAACAAAGTGGCATCACGAGCCATCTCGTTTTTATATGATTACCGGTTACACGCTTCTTATTAATAAACATGTTTAAAAGGCTGCATGACACCTAATTTAGTTATTCGTTTTATATTGTTTTGACAACTATATGCAATACTTGTCAAATTTTTAATAAAAAATAACTAGTCACACACAAATTAATTCACAAATTAAATTATATTGATAATTAGAATTAATTTGTTAATGTAAATTACATGTTAATTAGAATTACTTTGCTAATTGAAATTAACTTGTTAATTAGAATTACATGTTAATTATAATAACTTGCTAATTAGAATTAAAAGTTACTTAGAATTAATTAATTGTTAATTAGAATTATAATGATAATTAGAATTACATATTGTTTATTAAATACCTAAAATTGGGTAATTACTTGTTAATTGAGATTGCCATGTGTTTTTATGTGTTTTCCGACCACATGACCCACTCAATTGCTTTTTAAGCGATGTATGGGGCGATCTAGGTATTATATCCTAGTGACGGTCTTATAGTTCTCCATTTGGGGAAGACTCGCAAGAGAACTCGGAACAATATGTGGTTATATATTGATGTTTATGTTAATATGTTTGTGATTCCATTATGTGCATTATTGTTACATGCTTTTATACCTAATTGTATGCAATATGGAATAATACATATCGTAACCATAACATTAATATGGGTCTTTATTTACACGCCTAAATATCATGCTCATTGAGACATGCTATTTGATTCGTGGAAAATCGTTTTTGTTAAATAAAGTGACCTACTATATGAAACACGTTTTCAAGAATTTAAAAACTAGACGCTATAGACACTTGGGATGTACGGCTCACCCACTAGAATAAACTCAAAAGGGGGTTCAAAGAGGTGCGCACAATCGCACCGAAAGGATGTCTAGGTTATGCTTCAGCGCACACTGGTCCTCTACCTCCCTGTACGTTCGATTGGAGCTACCGTGAACCATGATGATCACTACAGTGTCATTACAAAAGTTTTTAAAATTAGTGTTACAAAGTTGTTTTGCATGCTTCTTTGTGCACGACTTTTACCACATTTATATGTCCATACCTATTTGTTATATTTTAAGTCTATGCTATCCAACTATGAACACGTGCATTTGGATTGACTTCTCTGGTCAGGCCTAAGGGCCTTTCCAACCCATGGTAATTATTTCTCACCTGGTCGACCTTACGGTTATTTTACACGTTCATACTTGGTCGACTTATCTCGAGTTAGCTTGGTCAGACCTTGAACCCGAAGCATAAGATGAGAACTAAACATGCTTTTGACATTATTACTTGATACTAATGCCTTAAACAGTCTCATAAATCTAAGAGTTGCATTATGCAATTAACGCCCGTCGCTTACCTCTTGTCCTATTTTTTACGACCGGTCGCACCTATGGTAATTAAGTGGGTTTGCAAGATGGATCTTAGTCTTAATTAGTAATTAATTGGGTAGTTAATTCTTTTAAGAATGTGATTATCAAAAATACTAGAATTGAACTTTTTATATTCTAATTAATTGTGTTATTGCAACATAATTCGTAAACAAAGTTGTTTTTCTTCGAAAGACAAACTTAGTCTCTTTTCCTAGTAAGAAGAGTGAGACTTATTCCTATCTTTTCTCCTTAGTTGACTAACTAAGATAGAATTCCAAAATTGATAAACTCGTTTATGATCTTTCATTACCCTTTCGTGGTCTAGAGTTAATTGAAAGATAGAATATTTGTGTAACTGAAACATTGTGTTTAGAGCTGCCAAAATAAATAACATCATGTACTTGTCACGATGTATGAGTTTAAACCGCAAAGAGTAAAGGAATTACTAGCATATTTGCTAGGTAATCTTCTTGGACTCTTGTTTATTCCTAAAGTGCTAAATACCCTTGGGGCTATGTAGACGATAAAGGAGGAATTGCATGCTAAAGATTCAAGTTAATTGAATGAAAAAATGGCTAGTCCATTGTCTACATAAGTAGAACTTCATATACTCTGTTCAATACATAAGTACATGCTACTCGTAGGCAATTGAAGAGAATAGGAAATTATATAAAACTGCTATATGCTTTCATCGAAATGTAACACTTACAATATTGACAAATCCAGGAGCAGCTAGCATTTATTATTTTAAAATATCATTCGTGTAATGTTGTCAATTTCAGTGGGAGGTACGAGATTTATTTCTTGTTAGTCACCCATTTCATTTCAAACTACCTTTGAAATAATCCATTACTTTCCGAATATGAACAACAATTGCTTAAAGGAAATTACATTTTATTTTATAAGATAACACGTTGCTTTCCTGCTCCTGTCGCTTCCTGAAATGTTATCTATAGAATAATAATCCTCAATTCCTTATTACAGGTTATGGTTCTAAAACTAATTATGATATCTATGACATTATCATATCGTTTGAACAATCACGTGTTGTTTGTTTTCATAATATGATGTTGTACCTTACACAAGTGGGAGAAATCTCAAAGTGTGTGCAAGGAACGAAAATATTATTGGTAACTCTTACCGCAAGGTAAAGGAAACTAATAATTCTAGTAGGACTTAAACACATTAGATTTTTAATGCCCTACTACATGTAAATAAGAATTCTAGTAGGACTTAAAGACGTGATATTTTTATCGCCCTACTACATTCTAATAATGATTCTACTAGGACGTGAACATACTAGATGTTTGTTGCCCTACTACATTCAAATGTCATGATATAGTGTAAAGATACTTCAACATTTGACTACATGTTTTAGTCAACATAATTATGGTTATATGATAATGATCATAATTCTGAAGTATAAAATTAACTTGGAATTACTATAGAACTCAATAGTTTGCGTTCATGATTACTTTTGTTAGTATACTTATGATTACATGTTAAGACATAATTATAAATTCCTTGAATTCATCAATGACTTATAACATAAAGTAGATATAGTAAAAATTTTATCTCTTCTAGTTAACACATAAACATAAGGCCTTTGAATTATTCAAAGACTTATAATGTATTATTGACATGTTCTGTTTTCTTGTAAACATATGAACATATAATACTTGAACAATTATGTCTTCTTGTGAACACGTGAACATAAGGTTCTTGTATTGTTCAATGAATATACATTATTGCATGCACTTGTTTCGTGAATACTTTATATGCAATTTGGCTCGACCCAATTGACAAGTATTTGATCCAAAGAGAATTAAGTTATCTATAGAATTCTGATATAGTTTCACAATTCTAATAACTCATAAGATACCACTTCATCATGGTATGTCTAATGTGTTGGATCAAACCTTATTCATAAAGTTTGGTTCATGATAGCTTTAATTGCTCTACCTCCGAAATATTTCAAGGTTAGAAATTGCATGTGTTATGGATACACTCAATATAGTTCAAACCTAGAAGGTATTCAAGACAACACATGACTGAAAACCCTAATTCATTAGGGATTTTAGGTTTTCCACTCAAATCAATTGAATCCTAAATCCTTTTGGATTTTTGATTTATCTACACTTCCTAGCTTGAAGATTGTAGTTTTGGTACACAAAACTGTTACTAGAACTTTTGGTTAAAGAGTGATACTAAATTAGAGTTTTTCTATAAACCCTAATTTGAGTTGTTGGAAGGAATTCCATTATGTCTTGATTTAAGTTCTGAATTTGTTAAAATCTTATGAAGCATTTTATTAACAAATCTAGAGATGAGAACTTAAAATGTATTTTGTAGTTCTCCATAAAGAACAATTTATTGTTGCTTAAATACTTAGTATTTAGAGAATTTTCTCTACTTACAAAAGTAAGTGGAAGTATATACATATCTCAAAGTTTTTGAGAACAAAATACTTAACCTTCTAAAATCTACTTATTAATGTCATACTAAGGTTAAACATGAAAATGTTGACCGAAGTATAATGATTACTCTCATTCATAAATCCGAAAGGATGCCTCATCACTTGAGTGATATTTTTATATCAATGCGAGGGATATAAGTTAGAAGATTATTGTAAATCGTACTAACTGAAATATATTATCACATCTTAAATCTGATAAATGTTTTAGAACTATGAATGATAAGATGCAGTCCTTAAAAGGCAAATCGAGTTTGGAGCTTAATTGTTATTTTTCCTAACAGTTAACCTATGAGGTTAGAATGAGTTTCTTTTGAAGAATGACTTACAAGGACAAAATTGTATACATATTAATATATGGCATAAGAAGTTTTAATCATACTTAAGCAATTGACTGTGATTAAATTTTCTTATATAATACATGCATTAATTATATATAGATATTTAATTGTCGTACATGTGATTTGTATGTTAAATATGACAATTAGATTTTATAACTCTTTCTTTATGATTACCTTTTGCGAGGACGGTGTGTAATCAAAAGGGTTATAAATCTATATAATCTTTATGTAGTATACAATATTTATGCACTCCAAGTTTGGATTAAATCATGCATCTAAGAGCTGAGATCTTGAATTTAATTACAATATGATTCTGGTTGAATTAAGATAACTCTTGAGTATATCTGACATTGAGTAGGAGCATTGTGTTTTTCCTTTAAATTTACATGTTGAAGATATCATTCTATTTAAGCTAGATATTGATCCTTAAGCTTGGAATGAAACTTCACTTGGAATTTAGGGAATAAAAAAACAACATTGGAATAGATGTTTATATGTAATAAACAAATGCAGAAAATTAAGTCTGACACAAATGTAATATATCATTTGAGCAAGTCTTAAAATGGTATATTTCACTTGGAATAATTTACATGGATGAAAACCTTGTGTTTTTAAACTAAGGATTCATCATGTATATATTATATTGTGTATAAGACTAGTTGTTGCTTTTGTATAAGAATAAAATGAGCTGACAACAACAATATCTAATTGAGAGAGTTTAGATTAATGTTATTATAAATGTTTAAATTATAAAGCATAATGTTGTATAAGTACAAATGATGCTAGAGGATTGTTAATACTGGTTGTAGTAGGATTTCATCTTTTACGATAAATCTGCTAACTAGTTGTGCTCAACATAGAGCATTGTTGCATTACACATTAATGAATGAGAATACTTTACACTTTTAGAAACTGTAAAGATGACTATGAGTATGTCGTTGAATTCTAATACCTCATGCAAGGTAGGGCGACATCTCCATACTATAACTCTTGCAATAGTATGAGCATATGAGATAAGACACTCATCTTATATTTCAAATCACTCACTATATGTGAAATTTGAAACAAGTATTCGGAAAGTTTACTCAGATAACTATTTAGTTTTTCTTGTAAAAGAAAGGTTGAGAATGTTGGAAACATTAGCGTTCAACTTACTAAATGAGTTTCATGCATACCTGTTTTAGTATTTGGATAATTGGGATTGATAGACAATTTTACTTTATGATGAATAAAGATATTGGTAGTTTGTTATTCATTCATTTAATAATTGTTATCCTATATTTGCATGTTTAATCCTTGAATAATTTTATTATTCTAAATATGTCCATTGTCGGTTAACAATATGGGAATATTGTTATGTAAGGCAAATGTGAGTATTGGTTATAATTCTAACGAGAATTCGGATTGTTCCCGCCAAACTCATATGTATTCACTAGAGATGCATATTGGATTCCCCAACTTTCAAACATTTACTTTTGGATCCTTGTTATAAGTAAAATATTGAAAATGTTTGTTATCTTCGCCCTTAGACTGAGATGCAAGTAAGTTCTTTATGTGTAGATATCATTTTTGTAAGTATACGCAAAACGCTTATCTGAACAAGGTAGTTATAAAGCTATATCGGAGTGATGTGAAGTATTATCCACAACACTTGTAGTCAATAAAGGATTTGTTACTCCACTTGATATGTGCGAAAGATACCGCGGCGCCTTCCGCATTTAATGATAATTGTTTGGCCAAACTCAAAGGGTAATGCAAGATGATTCTTGATTACATTTGGTATATCTGAATTAAAATCTATAACGATTCTAAATAAATGGTTAAACTATTTGGAATGATTTGAGATCCATTATCCATGGTTTAACGGTATCTATAACAAGGGATGATTAGAGCAAGACATTGAATGACCATGCTACTGAGAAACTTTTACGAAACTATTCTCTCTCATTACACTTTTAGTTGTGCGAGTGAGAACGTTTCCTAGGCGTTTCCTAGGCGTTTCCGTCGTTAGTTTTGTGTGCCATTCGACACATCAACTCCCAAGTAGGAGCTGTTGGTTTGTGGGAGTTGTAAACACACTTAAACGGATAAGAGTGTGTGAGCCTATGGAGGCACACACGATAAACACGAGTATACGTGTCGAATGTTTTATACTTGAATATATACCCGTTATATGCATGCAAGCTTGACCCGATCAAAGTTGAGATCCATGGGCTGTTTTAGATAGCTAGTTGGGTCGAATGTAGAGTGCCTTGGGCCTTGATAGCTCCTACTGATCGGGCAAGAGAGAAAGGTGGTAACTTGGGTTTCAAACTTGTCGACTAGCAATAAACCAAGGATTAGGTCTGTTGTTTTATTATATAAACAAACATTCCCTTCTGCCATGCATGCGCATGATTATACCCTTTAATAACCTAAACCAAATATGTTCCAGAAAAACTCTAAGTCGACTATATACATAAGTTGATTAGGGTTTTAGGTTTTCTTCAATCTTTAACTTGTAATCGATCCAAGTGTTTAAGGTTTGATTAATTGGTGTTACTTGTTCTCGCTGCTTCCTAGTCGTGCGTAGCGAAAACAAGTCAAAAATCTCCTCGTCGGTTAATTATCTCTCGAACGTAGCTATAGGATATCGGATTCTTTTGTCCGATATCGGTATAAGTTGATAATGTTTTGTTGGTTGTTTCTTTGGTTCTCTCGTGAGCAAGAATTGATCTTTGGATTTTCTAGTTCTGCTATTCAAGTGTTGGTGTCAAAAGTTGATTGATTTAATTACGTTCTCACTAGCTTATTAATCAACGCATATATACATTCTAAGGTTTGTGTGTGATACTACAGAGGCATCTATTTTGAAGCGCTTTAGTTTGTATTGATTTTTATTGTCCGTTGCTAACTTGCATCTCAGCCACGAAAGGTTAGGTTTTCTTTTATTCTTTTTATTAATTAATTGTTTATTAATTACATGTTTAACCTAATTGCAAATACTAGATCCTTATCCGCTGCGTACTCGTAGAGGTTAATGGTTAACTTAGTTCTAAAATCCCAACAATTACTACGTTATAATGTATGTGATGTGCTTACTCTTGATCGAGTGTTCACATACAACTTGCATGATTATACATTTGTATCTTGACATATGTCAATCAGTGACGGAATCAGAAGACAAAGTTATCATATGCATTTATGAGAAATCAAACAAAACTACATACACAACATTTTGAGTTTATTAAAAAAAATAAAAGATGATTTTTTTAACAAAATCAACATTACGAGTAAAAAATTTATGAATATCTTGGACCCCGAGACACCCGCTGGTTCCGTCCCTGATGTCTATATGCCAATTCTGTTTGCAAAGGGAGGTATTAAATATCACCAATCATGTACAAGATTCAACTCCCATGAGTATTAAACATGTTGAAGACTCATAATAGATCCTTCTTGCAGTTCCAAAATAAAGATAAAAATGATAAATACTTATAATCATGTAGACCACGCTAATTCTACCATTTTATAACTGTTAACAGCCATGATTTTGTTAGCAACTTCCGGTCAAGGTTTTCAAGATCGGGATCCTGTCTATGATCGTTTTTGTTTTTGAAAGATCTTGATCGTAAGATCATATCAAGATCTAGTGTTATTTTTTTAATAGGCGTTATAGAATTATGCAAATCTACATATTATTATATATCATATATAATGAAAATGTATGTCAAAATTATGGTTAGGAAGTGTTAAATTCAAGTAGCATCTTATTTTTATATTCTACAAGACTCAATACATACATTTGTAGTTTTTTATCTTGTTGTTTGAGAAAGTAAGATCGGATCGATTGACATATTAAAATTCTATTGTGAAAATCGGGATTCTACTCAGATCCTATCTCTCAAAGAACTTACATAAAATCATGATCATTTTTGTTTTGCAATATCTTAAAATCTTAATATTTTAGGGTCAAGATCATGATCTTAACAACCATGCTTCCCGTTATAGATGGTTTTACATTTTTGCTTGTAAAAGGTTAAACCTCTAATATTGTTGAATTGAATCTCATGATTTTCAAGATATAACTTTTGAGGAGGGTGTTTATATATGCTCAAAAGCCAATGAAACAACAATAATGTGATTTGTAACATTTGACAAATGAAATCAAAATTCTAATTTGCCAATATTTCAACATGAATATATCATATTTGAAAAGCAGGTAGCACAATGGTGCAACATGAATATATCATATGCTCAACTTTAACCATGTTGTAAAGTAGTGTGCAGAATAATCATATAGAAAAAATGAACACCTTCTTCATCTAGGGTACGCACACGTTAATATCATGTATAATGGCATCTCCATGTTTAAACATTAACTTGTAAACGATAAAATTTATTTCTAAAAATAACAAGACACTTTGAAAAATAAATTAAATACAATGAAAGTAATGCATAAAGACAATGTTTTTGACATCAAAATGAAACATCATAAATAAAATGAAGACATAGTACACA
Source organism: Chrysanthemum makinoi (assembly GCA_910596185.1). NCBI lineage: Eukaryota > Viridiplantae > Streptophyta > Magnoliopsida > Asterales > Asteraceae > Chrysanthemum > Chrysanthemum makinoi. The sequence continues at coordinate 180,697,035 of OU343225.1, forward strand.
TAGTAAGTGTGTGTTTGGTGTTTTACCAAGGGCTGAGTTATTCATACGGTAGCTATGTTTTTATTTATACGGTCGCTAATTTTTTGTTTTTTATTTTTTTTTATTTTTATAATTTTGTTTATATCAAAAAAAGCTATAAACCTGAAAATGCGAACAAAGAATATAAGTTTAATACGTTCAAACGCTTAAAACCGCCGTAAATACTAACAATAAACTGACAAAAACTGCTACTTGATCAAAAATGAGTGCTGCTTTTTGATGTGGGTGGGGTTTCACTTTTTAACTTGCAGAAAACAGAACTCAACTCAGAAGCTTCAGAATATGAAATAACGCCAGTGTTTGCAGGTCACCACGTGACATGCACGTGATTGGTGGGTCCATTTTGTGTACTTGATGGGACCCATGGAACTTGGTCTTGGACAAGTTTGAAGATTTGGAAAGATTTGCGTAGAAAAGGTGAGTTTGATGGAGATGCCAAATTCCTTTCATCTTTATTTGCAGTTATTACACTCCTAGTTTTTTTGTTTGTTTTTTTTTTTTTTTTTACGAGTGTGTCAAATTGTATGAATATAATAGTATTAAAGGAAAATGATCAACTAAACTAGAGAGGTTAAAAGTAGCTTCAAATTAGTTTTTATATGTATATACATACAAGATCAAAATAAACCACAATGAAAGTGGCAGGGTGGTCAAACATTTTAATGTCGACAGTCCATACAAGAGGTCTTAGTTGTAAACATCAATAGTGAAACATCTTGAGGGTGGAGAAATGATACTGAAATGGTCACGATGATACCCAGTTATAACGTGTACAATATTCTTAACGATTAAAAGTTCGTGACATACTCAATTTGTTAGTAAGTCTAAAGTTTAAGGAGTGAAAAAACTTGTCGTACGCTAAAAGTTTCACTTATATTTTTCTAAGTCTTTTCATAAAGGCGTCATATTTTGCCATCTATATTTGTCACCAAGGACCAAGTAGTACCTTATGTCATCTTAAAGTCAAAACTTAAGAGAGATTCAAACAAAAATGTAACGATTAGTGGACTGTAGACTGTCATACATGGACTCTTTCATAACTTACTCTAAATCAAACTAGCATTCCTAAAATCGTAATGTACTCATAACTTATTTAGAGTGTTTAAAAACACGCCTTGTAGCTCAATTTCCGCACGAGATGATTTCCCCATGGTCCCAGTATGCTTTGTGAGTGTTTGAGCAAGTTGTTCGATACGTGCTAGTTTTGTATACTAAAATGGGGGAAAGCTAAAAGAAGAAAAGTTGTATTAATGGGGTTTTGAATTGAGGAGATATAAACATAATGAAGGATAACTTGCTGTTGAAGTAAACGTCTATGAAGAATTGAGAACTGAATAATAAATAATGTGAACAACTTACTTTAAAATAAACTAGAATAATAATGTGAACAACTGAAACATAACGAAGAAAGTATATATCCAAAACATTGCAAGTCAGTTTAAGTAAAGACCATGTTATGTACTAAGAAAGTATATATCCAAAACATTACACTTTTCTCCATTGTAATTACTTCGTACCATTTGTACCTTTTATTTGTCATGTGTCTCACTTGTATATCTTTTAGCTATACTGAGTACTACTTAAACATACAAATCGTTTTCATAATGTGACATCATAATACTTATTAGAAGCAGTTTTGTGTGACCAAACATAATAGGTTGTATTGTAAGTCTTAAATACAATAAGATTTCTAGTGGTTTAGTACTTCATTCACATGAGAACGAGTTTGGATGATAACTTTTATATCACCAGACCGCATTGGCACTGTTTTTAATCAAACTAAAATTACTTTGGATAATTGTTCTGGTTACTCTGTTAAAAGTGTTAATCATTTACGTGAAGTCAAGTCATGAGACCTTAACCAAGAGTTCAAGACTCAAGAGACTGGCCTTTGTAGATTCAGTTAGCCATGACCTATAACATTTGGGCTACACTATGAGCCCATTCTGTAAAGTGAAAAAGAATACTCATTTTAGTATTTTACCACAAGTTATACAATTACAAGTAGCCTATAATCTTTTTTCATTAATCCTATATTAAGTGAATCAAGATATTTTATTCCAAGGTTTCCAGCATAAAAAAATAAAGTATAGTGTTGATTTTTATTTTATTTATTAAAAAAAAAAGAAAAGAAAAAGTATTGACTATTTAAAGTTACTAATTGTAATTATAATTTACTACTATTAATCAATCAGTTTTGTTTAAATTGACTAATTGTTGCACTAAATTATCTTATAATACATTAGGTGAAGCTAATGGTGTCGTTTGAGGATGATTAGCACGAATTTTTCGCGTAACAAATATCAGCAAAAGGAGATAGATGCATAGATGGCAAAAGTATTGCCTGCTTCTTGTAAAAGGCCTGGGTTCGACTCTAGCATGGGGGAAGTTTCATACTTTTGCTTAACTCATAATCTCATATAATATTTCTAGTTTTTAACCAAGGATGGGTTGGTCAGTTTTAAATATATATTAACATCTTCAGTTTTACATTGCTTGATTTAAGAATCTGCCCGTATATTCTATGTTTTAGCAAGTAACATAATACCATTATACATGCAACAGTCACACGTTATAAAAAAAATAGTGTATAGTATATAATTAAACTTCACTGTCTTAAAATAAAATAGAGTGAAACAATTGTCACTATATTTTTGTTTTGGAGTTAAAGATGTATGTGTTGAGAACCGCTATAACACGCGCGAATATATAAACTTCTTACTATCGTACAAGAAGATATACCAATGGACCTGAAGTGATTGAAGACAAAAATTACAGACTCCTATGTTACGCAAATATGAAGACAAAGATAGATAAATTTCTATGGTGAACTAAATATGCAAGGAAATGAAGAAGTAAAAGACTAAACTCTATATTTTACTCATATTAGGAATGGCTATATATAGAGCCATGAAAAGTAACGCGAAGCATGAAAGTAGCAACAAATACTACTCCGATACTCCACCTAAAGAACCGTTACAACCATGACCCACTCTCCTCACACACTATCTCAACGTGCAAGTCCAAAATAATCGGCAGGACTACTAACAACCTCCCAGTTAAAGGCGGGGATCTACTCCCAAGGTTTCGTCTTCAGCTTAGCTTATCGATCGGTCAAGAGGGCCGATTGGATAGCAGGTATTTTCTTGAAGGACGAGAGAATGATTAGGTGGTTGTCCCAAGGAACGCGGTTCAGGTTACTCCTTAGGATTTCAAGATTTCCGTTGAGCATGGAATCTCTACTGGACGAGAAGTCTAGGAAGTTCAGAGTATGACTCTGTTACAAAGGGTTGATTGCTACGGCAATCCGTCGGTTGGCTTAGCACGATATCTAGGTTAGAGGCGGAAAGTACGACTCCTACAGAGAGTATTAATTACTAACAGCAATCCATCGATTGACTCATTGGTGCACTTAATACTTAACGCAGAAAGGTACAATATTCGAATCCGAAGTCCTAGTTTCCAGAGGAAGTTCAACTATTAATCGATATCAATTTCAAATCCTAAATACGAGTAAATGTCAACGGCTCTAAGTGGGTGTACTAAATAATTTCGCATCGATGGAGTGTAAGGTACAACATCGATACGAAAACGTAGGTAGTACAACAATCGGGAGTATGACGTCAGAAGACTATCATTGATAGAGCAACGTCGAGAGTTCAACGTTGCTAGAGCAACATCGATGGAACAATATCTATAGGATAACCTCGGTGAACAACTTCAATATAACAGGTCGTTAGAACGTTATCGCTAGGGATACCCAAATAGGGGATAAGGTACAACCTTAACTAAGAGTTGTTGACGAAGCGACGTCGAAAAACACTATCGGTTTAGGAAATGAATAACGTCGACTAGATGACATCGTTTGAATCAACATCGAGTGAATTGTAAGGTTCGGGAAGGTTAAACAATAATCGATTCAAGACTAGGCTTGAGGTAGAAGTGTCGATAACAGGATTACCAACGAAGCAAGGCTAAATGACAAATTCAACAAGATCACTAACGAAACGAGCTTTTAATAATAATTCCAACAAGATTACTAACGAAACGATGCGGAATGATAATTCCAACAAGATTACTAACGAACGTTGGCGGAATGATAATTCCAACAAGATTACTAACGAAACGAGGCGGAATGATAATTCCAACAAAATTACTAACGAAACGAGGCAGAATGATAATTCCAACAAGATTACTAATGAAACGAGGCGGAATGATAATTCCAACAAGATTACTAACGAAATGCGGCCGAATGACGATTCGGGGCCAAATGATGGTTTTAACAAGGTTATCAACTGTAACATATTGGATTTCATAAACACACAAATAAGCTCAACAATGGATCGAATGAGATAGAGTTTAGAGAGAGAAACTGAGATCCTTTCTAGAGAGAGAAAGTGAAAGAAAACATAGAAGGTTATATTAAGAAATGTGAAAGATCCAACCCTCTACCTTGGGAGGTAGAGGGTATTTATAGTTACATACTAAACGTCCTCCTTCGGACTGTGGATCAGGCATACAGTGGGTAAAGACCCGTCCTTCCTCCACGGTGTTGCTCTAAACTAAATAACTAACTAATAACTAACTAACAAACATGTAAATAACGATATGTCTTACGAGCTAACTTATGCTAGATAATAGTTGAGGTGACCGACTCTTCACTATGGAATTTCTAATTCCTAACAATCTCCCCCTAAGGGAGGTCACCCCATGTTTTACATTTTAAATCTTAACATTCTATTTAATCTTCAGTCTTGAACTCGTAGACTTTAATTCTTCAAGTTCCGCAATCTTTGTACTTTAGCAGTGATTTTTTAAAGTCCGACTGCTTTGTACTTTAAGTGGAGGTCTTTGATCTGATCCACATTTTGATGATCTTGAGCTTATCTGAGATCATCACCACAAGAAATCTCGATTACCCTTTATTGTTTTGCCTTCATGTGATGTTGTGACTTTTGGACCGACATGCTCACACTTTATGGATCATGACATCTTTTCATCGGTAGCGGAAACTTTCATCTGGGCGATATTTGCAGCAACGCAGAGCGTAAGCATAGTATAAAAATATGGAGCTGGTTATGTAGATATGAACCAGTCATGATTTATTCAAATTAAGTGTGGATGTTGTGAGCATGCGGCTTTGGATTGACTTCTCAATTCCGATCACCGCAATCACGTCCAAATGTACCGCAAACAACAGCTAGTTGGTTAAAACACACCTAAAGTGTCTTTGATCACTTTCGTTGAATTGAGTACACGCCCACCGGCTCGCTGATCGCGACAAGTACTCGCTTGTGATCGGTATAATTTCAAGAATCTCCTTGATGTGGTTTCGCAACTGCTCTAGCTGTTATCAAACCGAACATCTCAAAGAAGACAAGACGAGTAAGTGAACCAACCGATTGAGATTCACTGATTGATAAAAAATTGATTTGAAAACAATCGAGTATTGCTTAGAAGAAAGAGTTTTGCAATACGACTAAGGTTTTATGAGAAAGATCAATTTTCAATCAAAATACTTTTTGTATTTGAAAAGAGTACACATTCGATGTGCTAGAGAAAGAAGAGATTCAAGACATCGAACGGTTTTTCCAAAAGCATTTTTTCAATCAGAGATACTTTTTGTTTTTGAAAATGAATACACATTCGATGTGCTAGAGAAAAGAAGATTTGTACATCGAACGTTTTTCCAAAAGTATTCGTCAATTCATTTCTCGACCAAGGTTGATTCAAAAATGAATCTCCCCATTGTTTCTATCCAGTTGTCACAAGCTTGATCTTTTGGAAAGATCTCACATGTCACCCACCAAGAGCTTGTTTGATGTTGGCTCTAGAAGTATTTCCATCTTCATCGTGAATACTTTTACATATCACTCGGATGTTCTGGCAATACCACAAGGATAATGTGTAGGACTCTTAAAATATATTCTTACTTTCCACATTGTGTGAAACAGCAAGTCTTCATTAATTTAGTGTCCTAATGAGATTTTGTGGATGATCTCTTGGCTCTAGACTCAATAGTGGACATTTGCTTCCTATGTCGGAGACTAGGGAGAGGGTCCCCGTGAGAATGAAACAAGCCCTTTTTAGAGGAACTTGAGTGGCTTGGGAAGTTTAGTGCAGTGCATCACTGGGTCCATGATGTTTTATCTTCAATACCAGTGTTACCTTAGTAACAACCAGTAGCATATGTATTGAACTCGGTTTCTGCCCTAAGGTTGAATTATTGGAGGGCTATTTCTTTTCACCCTTTTCTCATTCATTTCTTTTTCATTCTTCAACCCCTTCAGGTTACCGAGACGCCATTACATAGAACCTTGTTGGGTTTATTCCAATAGCTCTGTCTCATCCGAAGACTCTTCCCATTTCTCATTTTTCTCCCTTTTTCATCATACCTAAGGACTCTACACTATCTAGTGGATTGTCCATGGATAGATCCCTCCGGTTCTGGCGGATCGTGGGAACTAATACCTAACCTCACCATCCTTATAACTCCATGCATAAAGTAAAATGGTCGGTCTTTTGGTACAATTCATCCTTACTTAAAACCAATTGAAAAATCATTTGGAAAATCAATCAAGGTACGTGTGATACAAAATCAAAGCATTTTGTACCTTAATTGTTTTGATCATTTAGATATGCTCCCCCTCAACATGTGCATATGATTAGTAAATTGTTTAGCGCATGGAGTCAAGAGTTCTTTGAAATAATTTCTTGATCACAATTTCCGTAGAGAAAACCATTTGATTTTCTTGGTAAATTCTCCCCCTCAATATGTGCATAGGATATTTCAAATAATTTGGCACATAGAGGAAAGAGTTCTTTGAAGTACTTTCACGATCACAATGCCATTTAGAAACCATTAGAAAATCAATCAAGGTACTTTATGTTGAAACATGTAAATCTTTGGACCTTGAAAGTTTATTTTCTTTTGAAATGCTCCCCTTAATATGTGCTTCGAGATTCGAAAGCGTTTAGCACATATAGGAGAGCAGTATGCACATTTGAATCAAAATGATCACCTTTTATCATATTTCATTATTAAATCACAAATTCTCTCCCGATCAAAAATATCAAACCCTTTGAGATTTTAGATCCCAAGTGATTTAATAAGGTTTAGAAAACATGGGAGATAATGTGCCTGATTTAAAATCTCTTCTGGTTTATGGTTAAATGCTCCTCCATAATCATGTGCATTATGTATTTGAAATCGTTTGGCACATGAAGGAAAGAGTGCTTTGAAACAATTACCCTTTAAAACCGATTTGAGATTTAAATCATGATCTCTCCCCCGATAAAAAATCTCAAACCAATTGAGATTTGTGATTCCAATTGATTTAAATCATTTAAAAAAGTTTGGGGAAAGACGTGGTATGATTTACTTTTGAAAAATGATTGATAAGGAACAGTTTTTCGACATTAAAGATTGTTAGTGTCAGGTATGATAGTTTTTAAGTGATCTTTAGTAAAATAAAACAATTTCACAATCAAACAAGAACAGAAAAAAATTCATTTTGTAAGATCTTTGAGTTTTAAAGAAAATCATACCATGACATAACATTAAATCTTTAGATCACCACTTTGTTTTTGTACAAACCGGACTTTTATGAAGAAATATCGTTTGAAAATATTTTATATTAAATCACTCTCCCTCTTAATCAATGACCGTAGTCGATGATTGAGTGACTTAAGTTTTGAAAAAAAATGAAGTTCGGTGATTTTCAAGATTAAGTCCAATTTATTTTCAAAACCAATATTTTTCCATTTTTCAAAACAATATCATTTAAAAATTGTTTAAAAAATGGTAACATCACAATTATCCTGCACAAAGATACATTAGTGGTTGAGCGCTTTTGTTGTTGTTACGAGGGTTGAAGAAAACCATCTCATTGATGCAATGAGAGACCTCTTACGCTGCATTTTTCATGCCAACTCCATAGAGGTCAATTAAGTTCGCTTCTTCATTTGATGATGAAGAAAACCATCTCTGCGATGCGGAGACCTCGACATTGCATATATCATGCCAACTATTAAAAGAGATCCAATTAAGCTCCGTTTCTTCATTTATCGACCCAAGAGATAGTTACCCTTTCCATTCGGCATCCAATCATCTTCATTTGTTGGATCCGGATCGGGAACATTCTTATATGCCAGTATACCTGCATATGTTAGTAGACATACAGATATATGGTGGTCGACAACACCCAAATAGCAATCGACTAATAAAAGGCAATTCAACATATCAATCAAATCATAGAAAGGCATGGGATTATGTGTCCATCAAACTCTAATCATCTAAACCTAACAATCATATCCTAAATTCCTAGTCCTTCGACATAGACAAATATCATTTTTAGTTAAGCACGTAGGATAATTAAGAAAGCCCGTTAGATGATATGAATTTGAAAAACATTCTTCCCCTCAATCAATGAATTTTTTCAATGAAAAGTTTTAAATAAGCTGAAGTCATTAATTGGGTTTTGCAAATTTATGACAATTCTGATTCTGATTGATTTTCAAGCAACTCATTTTTAACCATTTTGAAACAACAAATATTTTTCTGAAGAATTTATAGAAGGAAAAACATTTGTGTAGGAACAACAGTCCTTCGACATACTTTCCTCATTAAGATTTAGGATAAGTGCACGAAATTTTTGAAAATTGGTTTAGCGCAACACTTTCCTTCTTTGAAGAACGGGTTGCTATCTGAAATAATAGCAAACCATTGTTTTATGCACGAGTTACAGTCTGAAATAACTGCAAGCCATAGTTTGAGACATGTTTTGACAAATATTTACACCTCCTGCTCGAACTTCATCTAAAGTCCCATGCCATTATTGAATGACATTTCTAAGACCGTAGATGTTATCGATACCAGAAGACATGTCTTGAGAAAAACAATATTTTTGGAATTTTTCAAATTTTCTGATTTTTATGGATTTTTGTTGGTTTTATATTTTTCTATTTTCTTTTGATGGTTTTATATATTTGTATTTTGCATTTTGATAAATATATACAAAGAAGATGATATAGTTTAAAAAGATGATGATACAAGTACCGAGATAAGGATATCGAACAGCACATTGTAGAAGATAGAGACCACCATTTCTTAAATTTCCACCACCAAAGCTTTCGAGACTCTTGAATCGTCAGTTAACTTGAGCTTCTCGAAGTGAGACTTTGGTAGCTTCCCCAAACCGACAAACTAAGAGTAAAGACCATTTCCCAAGAAGTAGAAATAAAACGGTCTCTATGAAGCTCAAGACCTCAAGAACACGAGAACACCAAAGAAACAAGTTGAAACATTGATCGTCTCAAGGTTATCAAAACCGAATAACTCGATGAAGTCCATCACATGAACCTGTAAGATCCCCGATGTACACATTACTCTTCGAGATTGACCATTTGTCTATTCAGGGGAACAATACATCAACATCTTCATTTTACCAATTGCATTCAGCTTATCTTCCATATTACCAATCAACCCATAATGTACACAAGTACCCAACCGAGTAGACAACGACATCACAAGAACTAGTTGAATCAATCGATATCCTCATGATGTCAACTCGATAACCGATTAAGCTCGATCATGTGAATATGTTAGCGCACCGATGTACACATATCTCCCCGATGGTTGCAATCACATCGAATTATCATTACATTGTGTTTATGAAGCACTAACCAGAAGCACTTTATCATAAATCATATAGAAGATGTCGATAAGCAATATCATCTCACGCTCCAAATATTCTTCTCACATTTCTTCCAACTGAAGCCAAGTAACACATACCAAAAGTCTCCAGACCATTTCCAAATAGTTGGAATGATACATCCTTCCCCAAATAGTTGGAATAATATGTCCTTCCCCCAAATAGTTGGAATAATACATCCTTCCCCCAAATAGTTGGAATAACACACCAAAGGCTACGAAGTTAAACACTAAGTTTCTACGGTTATGACATTTGTCTTTCCAGGGATTACTTCAATAGAGAAGAAGTATTAAGTTCATCACGTGTACTCTCGTGTGTGTTTAGATGTATGTCTCTTCCCCTTGCCGTTTTGATATCTCGTAATCAAGAACACATTATACATACAAGATATTCTTGAAATAGAGAAGAACAAAAATTAGCTCAAATGAATCTTGTGAGAATCAATCAAGCACGTAAACTCTCTCCACTATCTTTATCAACCCATATGTAGACTATTTGAAGTGACCACTAAAGAAGAAAACCCAATATACCAAACTTGAAACTGAAGTCGAATTCCCCGCATTTGTATCTTTAGCTTGCACTTAATGATGGAAGAACGGTGTCGAGAATCTATGCTTCAAGCAAATCTCTAAGTACTCACAACTCAAACAAAGTATGAGACATTAACACCTCTTGAGATTATCCACATTGTCTTCTGCATGTGACACTGAGTAAAGCAATGTAACTCCTAATAGTGATAGTTAACCATGTCTTCAACCATCCACCCCGACTGCTGGTAACTAGATAAACCAAGTCTTCAACTCAAATTCTTAAGCCCGAGCAAGTTATCAAATAAGAACACGCCTTTGTTGAAAGTCAACTTCAATCTCAAATAAGTGATAAATGATTAACTCCGAAGTCATCAACTTGTGTCAAATGCCCAACACGTGAAAACAACATACAATCGATGATGTACATTGACCCAATCGAATGAACCGAACAAATGATTCCTCAACATCAATGCATTCTTCCTAAAGGTATACATGTAGAGATTGATTTGGAAGATTCTCCAATAATGTCTTCGAACGGATGAGGCAGTCATTTTCCTTAATGTTCATGTGGTTGATTTATAGCATGCACATATGAGAGAACAATAATCCGTGAAGGTTTGGCAAAGGAATACCAAAGAGCGGATTATTATTCATGAACAATAATCCGTAAAGATTTGGCAAAGGAATACCAAAGAGCGGATCATTATTCATGAGTGCAACTGCAATATTATGATAGTCATTATCGCCTTAAGGAATAATCGAGATTGGGCTTCGAAGCAGCCTCGAGTTGTACTTCTTGGATGATCAACATTCGCTAGCAGTTGGAAATACTCATCAAACATATCTTGAACCAATGAATCCCAAACAATAAATCCCATTTATCCTTAGTAAGTGAAACATTTGGCGTTGGAGGAGAGTCATCATACATTAAGTCGTATGACCATTATTCAAACATCCATCATCATGTAGTATATTCACTTTCTCCCCCAAAAAAATTGCATCCTAAGTTGCCATTTTTGACTTGAACAAGTGAATAAGAATATACACCAATGAACGTAGATCCACTTGATGACTGAATGAGCATGGAGAAGCATAAAGCTTTTTGATGAAGAATGTCGATGAGAATGGTCATAACCATGAAGATTTCTCTTCTTCTAAAGATAAAAGACTCAAACGTATTAATCTTTCTTTGAGGACCGGGTGAAGTGTTATCTCATAGACGCCATAATGATGAAGTACGAGGCCCGAATCGATGTGAACAGACGCCATAGCCAATGAATATCAAGATTGAGCTACTTGAACCCATGAGTTATGAGATATCAATCCATTTGTAATCCATACTTTAAACCACCCATGTAGTGAAGGATCGGTACTGCAACTAAGTAAGGACTACCTACACTAATATTACAAACTTGATTGCATATATTTTGGTTAGTGACATTAGTATCCAAACCCTTTGGGGTTTCACAAATAACTTTGATTTTGTCATCTGTGAAATGCTTTCCGGTAGGCATCCACCTAAGTCCAACATCCTTAAACATTTTACCAGATGGAATCCACTTATGGCAAGGTCTAGGATTGGTGACATTCTTATGCACAATGGAAGACTTATCGTTATTCCTAGACTCCAAATTTTAGCAGCTTGGGATCCATCTAGGTGAAGTTTTAGGTATGTTTTGCTTCATAACATGTTGAACCTTAGCCATGAAGGTAGTCTTAGTGGATTGTACCTTATCATGAGAATTAGGAAAATGTTTCTATTCGAAAAGACTCAAAATTTCTTGTTTCATTTTCTACATGCTTAGCATTCTTCTTCATATAACTACTCTTAGATGCAAGCCAACCCCTAGTCTTTTTAGAGTTCCTAGGTAATGCTTTACTACTACTAGCAAAGGCCTTGAAATCTCGTGGAATGCATCACTTTAGGTCTTGCACCTAAAATTCCATCTTTTCGAATCTGTGCCTTTTTCCTAGCTTCTTCTAGATAATAGTTCTTCCACAAGTCATTCATATCATATGAATTATGGGTTTTAATGCTTGGTTTTGACACTGTTTTCGAACTATTCCTACAGGTGCTGGGTGTAACACCCCCAAATTTGGTTTAGCGGAAGCATACATGTTATTTGGGAGCGTTACGGGATCGGTGAATCATAACACAAGTAATAAAGAACGGAATACACACTTCGTTTAATTCCATAAAATATTTTAAAACATTATCTTACAATATTGTTTTAGATAAATGGGCACATCCCATTAGTTTTAGTGGTCCCAATGTAAAACATCATTTCGTGTAAAACACTTCTTTAATACTACTACGACCATTTACCCGCTCCTTGCCTTGCCTTCATGAACATAACTTAAACACTCGAGAAAATATGCTAGAAAGGTCACTAAAAGTCGTGAGTTCATAGGTTTAAGTTAAAATAGAAAGTTGGACCATAAGCAAAGTCATATAATCATTACAACGAATATAATGATATATGGATGAAAGTCTATTACATTAGCTCTAAGTTCATGCTACCGATACTACGAAGGGCCAGTATGCTAAAAGATGTCATACAATATAGCCCATAACAGTGTTTTGTCCTCAACACTCGGTTCGACATGGTATACGCTTTTCGCCTTGGCCTAAGTATGGCCAACCGAATCGGAGGAGTCACCCTAAATAGATCTATTTATAACATTCGCGTTTCCCAATGGGGAATTGACGGTTCATGAAAAGGGCATTCTCTAGGGACATAAAGGCTTAGGCTAAACCACGTAATAGTAATCATGTAATAGTTTTGGTCCATAAAAGGTTTTGCATATTTCTCACCCCAACATGTATAAAAACAGTTTATCACGTAAAGAGGGATATGAAAACTCACCTTAGCAAATGTGCAATCCAAAATGGGGATTAGTGATGTTGGAGCTGCACCTATTAACGTGACCTAGATAAGGAGGGTAATGTTTTAGTTCATTGTTTTAAGTATTTGCTTACTCAAAATAGTTTAAGTGTATTAAAACTAAACTTTAGTTTGTAAAAGTTATAAAAATGATTTTACTAGTAAGTATATGAAATATATATATATTACTTTCTTGTTGACATTAATATGGTTTTAATATCCAACGTTTGATATGAAAAATAATTATGACATTCCACTAGTAAGTATATAAATGTGTATATACTTATTTAAGTCGACACAAAATGATATTGTCAAGATTACGTATAAATTTATTTATTTTCTAATTGCATTTAGAAGGTACATGAGTTAAAGTTGAAGGCTTTCAAATTTTAATAAAGGATATAGTGACATAATGGCCTTTAGTTGTTTGTCAAAAATATAAAATTATTTACGTGAGATTATCTTGACATATGTTTGTTTACTTATTGTCGTTAAACACTGTTGTAGGTATTATTAAGTGTAGTATGTCCTTAAGTACTAGTTTCTTGTATGAAAACCTTACACTTGATTGGTTGCTTTAAGACTTATATAGACTTGTAAATATATGACGATACGCACGCATATGAAGGAAAAGAGTAGACGAGAACGGTTAAGCTTATGTTTAGACTTCCGTGTTTACATTTTTTTGAGTCTTGATGTGTTGATTTCTGCTTGGTCGCCATTCGAAAAGGGCTCAACCTAGTTGGGCCGCTGCATGGTCAAATGGTGACGCTTAATGGCTTAAGCCCAAAGCCAACATGAGTGTTCATATAGTAAGAGTGTGTGGGCCGTGGCCCATGGTTGATCTAGTAAACTCGAATATTAAGTTTGGGCTGCGGCCCAATGTTACACGTGAACAAAGTTTGCAAAGTTTGGCTTTATTACTCTTTTACTTCTAGATTTTAACACTTATGTATTCGCTTTGTGAAGTAGGAAATGGACATAACCGGTCTTGACTTGAATAATATAATTCGATTGTAGTGTCAATATTTATGATAAAACCATTTAGTATTTTGGCAAGAATTTTAACTCAAGATTCATACGCAACTTTAATGTGACATTGATTTAAAAAGAACCCCGACATCGTGGTACTACCACAACATTATCACTAGTTCGATATAGTGGGGGGGTGGAGGATGTTCGACATGTAGTACACAAGATCACATACCACTTATGCATACGGGTCGTCATGACTTACTTGTCTAACTCCTCAAACACTAGGAGACACATACGGTTAACCGCTAGGTACTATAGGTCTCGAAGTGGGTTTACATTTGAATCGAAAACATAGCACTAACGGAATCGATAAGACCATGAAATGGTCGAGTACTACTCAACTCGGCCTCACTACATTATGCCTCAGTACTATTAAAGTGTCACGGCCAACATAAGTTCCTAGTTTCGATACTTATCGATACTTGTGAAATATATAAACTCATCTCCTAGTTTTTCTTGTTTCATACATCTCGACAGAAAATGACCAACAAAGTACAAGACCAAAATTTAATTCCAACACCCAAATCATTTACCAAAGACTTCAAGTTACCAAGATTTATACACCACCTTGAGTACCTCAAAGACATCAGGCTAACATAGATTTCGTTTTGTACTAACGCTATTAGTAAATCTTTTATAACTTAACTCTCTATTTTCTTGTTTTTATACCTCTCGGCAGGAAACATGACTAACAAAAACAAATGCAAAACTCAATCTCAAATAACCATACTCACAAATTCGACGTGGCATCAAAATATAAATACAAATCGACATGACTAAAACATATGACATTTCTATTGATAAACTTTTTCCACTCTTAATATCATAAAACAACATAAAACATAACAACAAAGAGATGATAACCCAAACCAAAATGGTGGGGATGAACGAAGGGTTGTTTCGATTCGACCAAATAAGACTTGAACTAGCACCAAAATACCTCCAATTGCAAAACCCCCAAATCAATTTTAGAAAACCCTAACTTTCGCAAAACCCTAGTTTTGGGTAAATTGAAATTGAAACCGAGTTTGGGGTTTTGCATCTCTAGAGATATAGAAGTATATTGGGAAGATGTTTGGCTACCTTTCTCTCCTTGGGTCTTGGTTTGAAGCCAAATTTGGCTAACTTCCAACCCTTAGAATGTTTTGGACTTTAGCTCAAGGTAGACACAAGTGAGGATATGATTCTCTTGAGTGATCTTTGCCTTGATTCTTTCTTGGATTCGTATGAGAGGTAAAGCGTGCTATCTAGAGATTTGAGAAGTAAATCTTTCATGGTTTTGGTGAGGATAGATGAGGAATAATAGAAAGAGGTGTGTTGGTTTACCATTTTGGGAGATTCGGCCTATATGGCTTATGTATAGTAGAGAGGTTGAAGATGAAGATTTTGGGTATCTCATTTCTCTCGTCTTGTGTTTGTCGTGTGGAAAGGTAAGACAAGAGTATACCTCAAATTTATAAAGTCTTTAAAATGTAATGTAAGTATAATAATATAGGTATAATAAGGTAATGTAAGTAAAGTGAGTGTATATGTAATGTATACTTATAATTTATTTTATGTACATGTACATGTGTTCCACTTGTATTGGGGTCTTATAAAAGTTCATGTTTAAGTGTAAGTGTGTTATATACTTTGTGTCCCGCGATATTACATTGTGACCAAAGTATCGTTGTTTGATAACTTTTTTATAACGTAGTATTTTTGTTTGTTACGTGTCTGAAATATTTTTAATCTTTGTAATATTCCATATCACGGACATTTGTCATTTGTTTTATCGAGTCCTTATCATAGTAAGTTTCCAGACGCTGCAGTGTCGGCCATCGGGAAAACGATAACCTCTGCCTTACAATTTAAATCATAAGACAAAATGAAATTTTCATAATGTGAATGCAAAGTGATGCTGCTGCCAGTTATCTACTCAAATGCAGTTATGCATGCTTAATGAATTATGCTTAGAAAAAATGAATTACTAATTATCAGTTAAATTTTAGTGAAAATTTACCGTGTGTCACACTGGGAGTAGAAGTAGCTACTTGTTGAGGCTTAACGGAGCTAGAAGCATTATGCTTAGGTAACTTAGGTGAAGTGACTGGTTGTGACAGAACTTGTTTCTCATCAACTTGGGAGGCAAACCGTGTTTTTGAAAATTTTGGTCTTTCGGATATAAACGCAGAGGTCATTTAACAACGGACCGGTTTCTAATGGGATGAGAACCGTTTCCCAAGGTTGATGTTTTTTTAAACTTAGTGTTCACACTTTTCCCTACAGTTTTCCTAAGCTGATTCTTTAATGCAACAATAGCGAAACTCTTTTCCTGAAGTTGAGCTTTGAGTTCATCAATTTTTGCTATCAAAGAGTTTGTTTGTTCCATTGACTTAGTTCTATTTTCTTTGACAGAGTCACTTAGTTCTATGTGATGCTTTCTCAAAGACTCATTTTCCTTTAGTAATTTGGCCACACGAACCGCTAATTCATCATTTCTCATTTGAATATCATCAATAGCATTAAAACGTAATTACTTGTAACCAAATTACTTTTCACATGCATATGTAAATATGTTTCTTCAAATTGTTGATAGTCGAAGTTTTTGGCATGAAGTGAGCTTTAAATTGTTTATTTCAAAAATTCACGAAATTCAGAAATTCGGATTTTACATGGTTTCTTAGTTTGAAAACTTTCCTCCTTTCTTTGTACTGCAATTTCAAGTGAAATGCAATGTTTTTCAAGTTTTGAGAATTTTTTTGAAAGTTCATCAAAAGTTTTTATCAACCATATCATTTGTTTTGAAATTATTAGACTCAAATTTCACAAGGAACATTTATCGTAATCATGTTCAAAGATTAAGATCACTGTTTAGGTACATTAGCAGATGCACTATGTTGAACAGCTTAAGGGTACCTCATCACATGACACTGCTCATTTATCTTTCGATATCTGCATCCACATCATATGTAACAAGAGTCACCGAATCATCGGGCTGTTTCAAGCTTATCTCGCCTCGAGCCTTCAGACGGTCAACTGATCCATCATCCGGTGCTTTACCCAACTCAACACTACAATCTTTTGATTTTGCCCGCATTCATTCCCCTTTTCTCGACAAGATCATTCTTGTATGACAGAGTTATTGAATCACGGTTACATCATTCTTTGTTGTCTCTCGTTATTCTGCATTCAAGAACACCCGATCTTTCAAGCATACATTACCCAAATCATCACAACTATCTCTCAACTGCACAAGACTCTCATCCACATTTTCATCTTTCGTAATAACTCAATATATTTCCACATTATCCATGAGATGGATAAGTCTCTATGAACACGCTTAATTTCCATTCCAGTGTATCTCTTGAAAGACATTTCATCATGTCTTGATCATAATCGCATGTAAATTCCCCATCGATGAATGACCTAAATTGGTTGTGGATCACGAAGTGCAGATCGAACTATCCTTTTGAACATTTTCTTTATCAAGTTGTTGTTCCAATTATTCTAAGTTCAATAGTAATGTTCCAGTTAATGTGGATAAATCTTGACGGAAAAGGGCATTGCTTGTTCGTTCCATTCCTGTCGTGAGTAACATGAGATGTGAGTGAAGTTGTTGATAGGGTTCAATGCTACTTTCCTTTTGCATGGCATTTTGTAGTCTAAACATGTGCAGTGTAGCATACGTTATCATTGTTGTCCACAACATCATACAATTTAAGTACTTCTGAAATCACTAAATCAGGAGTGTAAGACATGATGTTGCCGTAGCATAAGATTTTACAAGTCTGTGATTTAAACCGAGAAATAGAATCTTTCGATGGATTTTACTAAAATCAAGACCAAACCGTTAAGCAATGACCAATAGAGCGTGTTAAGATGACTGATGGATCGACACAATGATAGACAATTGTGTGTTAGGACTTATAATTGTATGTAGGATTAGCAGAGATGTTGTTTGGTTGAGATTTGGATTGGTTTATGCCCGTTTATTCTGAGAAATTTAGGTCTAAAAACACAAAAACCTCAATAACTTATTTTCGGAGCGGATTTAGGCCTTGAAGGTTGACCCAAAATTTGGCGTGCTATTCTCCTCGTTCTCACGGTCGTTTTGATGGGTAGAACGCTGAAAACGGAGTTACGGTTCAAAAGTTATGGCCGTTTGAAGTTTTGTCGGGAAAAGTCAACAAAACGCACTGGAGACAACTCGCACCTTAGACAACTCGCACCCAAGTCAACTCGCTTTGATGACAACTCACTTAATAGACAAGTCGCATGTACAGACAACTCGCTTAATAGACAAGTCGCATAACACAACTCGCATAGGCAACTCGCTTAGGCTAACAACTCGCTTAGGCTCAACTCGCATTAGATACGTTGAATCTGGACAAGTCGCAGTCAAAAATGTCAACTCGCATAAAGAAATTCAGTCAAGTCGCATTGATGAAAATAGCCACAACTTCGATCCAAGACAAGACAACTCAAGATGCAAGAAATGCACCGTGACTCAACTCGCTCCAACAATTCAAAAAAACGCCACTTTAATCCAAAAACAACCCAACCACGATGATTCAAGCCTTCTAAATCAAATCCTAAACACTTATAATGATTCTAAACACAAAAGTACTATCAAAATCTAAACTTTAACACAAGAAGTGATCCAAATGACGCAAACTACTCTAAACTTATTCAAACCCAAAAACCTTATAAAAACCACTAGAAATCCAAGAACATGAAAGATGAGTGATCAAACCATAGCTCTGATACCATTTGTAACATATTGGATTTCATAAACACATAAATAAGCTCAACAATGGATCGAATGAAATAGAGTTTAGAGAGAGAAAGTGGGATCCTTTCTAGAGAGAGAAAGTGAAAGAAAACATAGAAGGTTAGATTAAGAAATGTGAAAGGTCCAACCCTCTACCTTGGGAGGTAGAGGGTATTTATAGTTACATACTAAACGTCCTCTTTCGGAGTGTGGATCAGGCATACAGTGGGTAAAGATCCGTCCTTCCTCCACGGTGTTGCTCTAAACTAAATAACTAACTAATAACTAACTAACAAACATGTAAATAACGATATGTCTTACGAGCTAACTTACGCTAGATAATAGTTGGGGTGACCGACTCTTCACTATGGAATTTCTAATTCCTAACATCAACGAAACGGGGCCGAATAATAACTCGAGGCCAAATGATGATTCGAAGTCAAATGATGGGTTAACAACTCGGAACGAGGTCTAAAATCAGAAAATCAAACCATCCCAAAAACGAAATCAAAACCAAATCCGAAATAGCCAAGACCAAATCCAAAAATAGCCCAAAACAATTCCAAACGCTCTAGTGAGATCGACGAGGCTTATGTCGATAAGCAACTCGGATGTAAATGGTTCCAATCGTGTCTAACCCGACTTACGGCGAACTACGCTCGACGGCGACAAACAGAAATTCCATATAAAAGGAGACGCATAGCGGTGTCAGAAAAACTACGGTTCTAGATGTGCATGATGTCATGCGTGTGTGAGTGTGTGCTTCGATGTACCTATGAGTGGTTGTGTTCACCTAAAGCTCATCATTCTTAAAACCAAACTCTCTCCCGGACAAAATTCTGTTATAACTACTCCAAGTATCGCAAGATTTACCTCTGAGTCGGACATGTTAATACAAATATCGTCATTAAACGTTATTTATATTTTATGATCTTTACCTAAGTTTTGTTAACGACAAAAGTAAATTTAATTTTTATAAAGCTTAAAGCTTGTCAAGTTTAATAGATATTAAAAAAATCTTTTCAAATAATATCTTCATCACTCAAGCATTTACATTTTGATTAATCATATTATTGATATGACTCTAAACCATAATGTAAGTGAACATTTTTAGATCAAGCATGTTTTAGTTTCTTAAGACAAAACCTTACATATGTATTTACATTTTAACATATTTCTAAAAATAGAAAACAACACATGACATCATGTAGTGCATCATTGAAATCTCTAGAAGATTTCACTAGATATTTTGCATAGATTTAGACTCTGCATATCTTACACAATCTTAGATAGATATGGTTGAGTTTGGAAAGATTTTGGTGATCTTGCTGTCAAACCCCGGAGGCACCAAATATTTACAAGAGCGGAACCCTTTTGAGGGATCTGTGGTGCCTGCTGATCATTTTGGCTATAAATAGCAAAGCCAAACCAAGTTTTTCATCATCCCTTTCTAGCATATTCACATACATTCCTTCTTTCTAACATTTCTAACTCAGTTTCATATCATTATAGTGATCCTCTTTTGTAGCAAAGAAGATCAAGGCATATTCAAGCTTCAACAAATAGTTGGAAGTCTTGTTTTTTTGTTGTTGTATGATCTAGTGTTGATTCATACATCATTGTTGTATCAAACCATCATAATCTTGTGAGTGTGAGTGGTTAGTATTTTAGTCCTTAAAATACATTGTGTGTGGGAGTGGTTGTACCCTTGAAAAGAACTCGACATCTAGCTTAGTGTCAAAAATAGTGTGTGCGAAGTGTAAAGTCACGCAAGTGAAAGGAGCTTGTTGACTAGTGAAGTTAAACTCTCGAGTGTGAGACTCTGGGAGTGGAGTAGGGCAAGGAAAAAGAGTCCTTGTAGACCGAACCACTATAAACAACTTGTCGTAGTTTGATTGTTTCTTTCCTTATCTACTCTTTATATATATTGCTTGCATATTGATTATCATTCACTAACATATCTAAGATCAATATCAATTGATCTTTCAATAAGTTTCAAAACAAAGTTTTTAATCGGTAAACTAGTCAACCCCCCTTCTAGTTTTCCACAGGACATAGGTGATCAGTCCATGCCTCACTGTCTCTGGCTGATATAGGTGATCAGTCTATATTAACCCGAGGTTCAATGAATCTTGATCAAACACGCAAAGCACAAACAATCACTAGCAAGAGATAATAGCTAACTTCATTCGGCAATATCACTCGGCACAACCTATTACTATAAACTAATTCTTAATATATACTCCCAACTTCAATATTATCTACCCCAAATGTATTCCCTTTTCTTATCTAAAAAATATCTCATTTCGCCATTTAGTTACTAGCGCTTGGTATCATCGTGTGTG
The DNA here is from genome assembly GCA_910596185.1 of Chrysanthemum makinoi. Taxonomy (NCBI): domain Eukaryota; kingdom Viridiplantae; phylum Streptophyta; class Magnoliopsida; order Asterales; family Asteraceae; genus Chrysanthemum; species Chrysanthemum makinoi. Next base: position 180,718,335 of record OU343225.1, read on the forward strand.
TGGTATCGTCGATAAGACTCCATGAATGCGATCAAATGACCACAATCGACTCATACTTGACACAATGGGGTATCTGGCGATAAGCAACCATTTATTCACGTACTTATTATCCCAAAAAATCAGTCACATCCTAACGAGTCATAAGGATAATTCACCCATTAATAACGTTATCCTACGTATATAACGGGCACTTATTAGATTCGTCAGCCTGTATAAGTCCAGCTATCCGCGTGGATTGGCGCTATTAATGTTAGGTCATCAAGTAACCCATACAGACATAAATGGTATTAAATACTCATAAATGGCACTTTTCGATAAGCATGCCCTCGAAACATTTAATAACTCATCAATTTTAAACATTTCTATTTTTAGGCGTTAGTTCCCTTTTAAAATATCAGACAACAAGGCTGAGTCTTGTTATCGAGATATTTAATCACATAAACCATTTATTATTTATATTTTCTAGTTTTATTTACTTGTTTATATATATATATATATATATATATATATATATGTATGTATATATATATATATTATATGTATATATATATATAATATATATATATATATACTTATATAATATATATTCTATATATATACTATATATATGTATGCGTATATATATATAATATATATATATATATATATATATATATATATATATATATATATATATATATATATATATATATATATATATATATATCTATATATATATATATATATATATATATATATATATATATATATATATATATAATATATATATATATATATATATATATATATATATATATATATATATATATATATATAATATATATATATAATATATATATATATATATATATATATAATGTGTGTGTGTGTGTATTGTGTGTTAATACAAATAAGCCATAAAAGCGTTTATTTATATTTTACGATCTTCTATTGTTTTGTGATAACAAGCGTAAAATCATATTAGCAACAAATAAAATACGTAAATAGTTTGAACTAATTGTTTCTAACATATTCACATTTTCACATAAAACACTAAAACAAGTATAAGTGATTTTATGATTTAGTAATACATATGTACAACAACTAGTGTTTACATATTTGGATAAAATATACACATAACTAGTATGTAGTATATTGGGTAATATAAATGGGTAGAAACTTAATTATCATAACCCATTGGGCAAATACATTGAATGTAGTTGGGTACAACCCAAAGCCCATAACCCATGGATCTTGACCCATAACCCATTGCATGACATCATGCTTATATCACATATGGATAATACCCATAACCCATGGATCAACCCATACCCAAGTGACTAAGTGCATTGCACTCAAAGATACATTGGCTAGCCAATTCCATGGTTCAACCCATGACCCATGCCCATAACCAAAATACCCATGGGTAAGAGGCGTTCCGGATCCCTAGCTTTGTGCTAGCGGATCCCTTGTGGTAGGGATCCGTGGGATCCAGGAGCAGTGGATTTTCCTTACAAATAGTGAGCCATTTCTTCATTATTTATCATCCCTTTCACCAACACACTTTCTCCACAGGTTAAATCTCACTAACCTTAGATCAAAGAGATCTATGTATGTAGTTTGTTTTTGTGTGATCTTCCAGGTTCCTCTTAAAGGCAAGATCACCACCTTTGAAGTCGAGCAAGCTCAAGTCCATGAGTTGCCATGCTTCCTCATCATGAAGGCTACTGAAGTTCTCTTGTTGATGATTCCTTTCTTTCTTCAAAGAAGTGTAGTGTTGGAGACATTAGTGAAAGATGTCTCAAGTATCAAGACGAAGATATTAGTGAAGAGTATCTATCATCTATAGGATAAAGCACTTGTAATAGGTGCTTAGAAGTCAAGACAAAGAAGCATTAGTGAAAGGTGCTTAGAAGTCAAGACAAAGAAGCATTAGTGAAAGGTGCTTAGAAGTGAAGACACAAGACATTAGTGAAAGGTGTCTTGTAGATCTAGTCAAAGGCATTAGTGAAAGGTGCCTTAGATGTACATTCGATATGGTGTGTTTCGATGTACAAGATAGACTAGTATTATATCCAAGGATATTGATATCCTTGATGATGTTGTAAAGGAGTAGATCTCCTTTGGGATTAGTCGTTGGTGTAGTGTGGAAGTAGTTCCTCCATTGCAATGGAACTAGGTGCTTAGCCTAGTACCTAATAAAGGGTAGGCGACGTTGTGAAGGTGTAGTTCACCTTGGAGTGAAAGAACTAGGTACTTAGCCTAGTACCTTATAAAGGGTAGGCTACGTTGTGAAGGTGTAGTTCACCTTGGAGTGAAAGAACTAGGTACTTAGCCTAGTACCTTATAAAGGGTAAGCTGACGTTGTAGGTGTGGTTCACCTTGGGTGAAAAGAACCGATGGTAAGCCTAGCACGGAAAAAAGGGTAGGCGACGTTGTGAAGGCTTAACGCCATAAGGAGATTGGTGTAGTGATTAAGAACTCAGTACGTGATCGAGGGGAGTGGAGTAGGACAAGAAAGGTGACCTTGTAGCCGAACCACTATAAATACTTGCGTTGTGGTTTTGTGCTTATTACTCTTATCTTTTCATTACTTACCTTTATATGTTTGTTTATCAACATCAAACACACACATCCAAATAGATTGACATAAGTCGATCTAAATAAATTAAAATGAAGTTTTAATTGGTAAAACTATTCAACCCCCTTCTAGTTTTCCACAATAAATATATATATATATATATATATATATATATATATATATATATATATGTGTATATATATATATATTACGTCAAGTTTCAATACAAGTTTCAAGTAATTATCCGTTTTGAGTTCACAAGTACGAGTCATAACTCTTGGCTTTTACACGTCAGATTGTCCAATAAATACTAAATTTCATGTTACGGTGTTGTCGGGGTCAATTGAGACTAAAAAGTCACGATAACACCGACGTTGCGCAAAGTTGACATATATATTATTAAGTCTAAAATAAACAACTCCACATCTCCAATTCAATCCTCCAAACAATCTCATATCAATATCGCCATCCAAACAAACTACCAAACACACCCGTAACCAATGTCATGACCCTAATGGTCTTGACATGGTCCCATTAAGACCCGCGTGACTAAACAAGCTCTAGGCTCTTGGCTGGCGTCTCATCCAAACTTCAACAACAACAACCAATATGTTACCACAACGACCGACCCGGAACCATGGTCCATGAGGGTCTCGTTCACATACCCAACGCCACCAACATGGACCCTAGTGGTCCATGTGACTCGTTCCACTTTCCGATCTCCATCCAAACACTCCTAATGGCTCTTTTAATTCCCAAACACAACTAGCTACATCCAACACCATTAAAAATTAAAACCCATCAACTAGTTATGACCAAGAACACATAAAAATGATAAAAATGGAAAAACACATGAACATTGTTGGGAATAAAGATAACAGTTACCACTGATACGCTTGTGGTTAACACCGCTAAGTCATTACTACTGCCAGTACAATATTACCACTGCTATTAGGATAATTGTTATGTATCCGTGTATTGATAAGTATAGAAAAGATCTTGTGTATATTCTATATTGTTAGGATTATACTTATCTTGTAAAGGACTCCTTATGCTATAAAAGGAGATCCTAGGTCATTGCTTAGAGTACGTATTATTCATATAAGCTTCAAGGTGTAACCCTAGTGATAAGCAAGATCACTCGTATTATATCTTAATAATATTGGAGCTTTGTGTTATTCTGTTCTCACTTACATTACATCATACAATTCATCTTCTAAGTATTACTAAGTATATTCCGCGTGCTTATTAATATAATTCAAAATATCACTAACACAAGGTGTATGTTTAGATCCATCAAGTGGAATCAGAGCGAAGGTTCTGATATTTTGATTTAGAAGATCCAAGGAATAAGCTTAACCTACTCACTCGGAGATGGAAAACAACCAGTCCAAATCTGCTCCAAGACTTCCTAAGCTCAAACTTAATGAGTTTGAGATGTGGAGGATAATGATTGAGCAATACTTTCTCATACAAGACTATGCTCTATGGGAGATCATCTTAGCGGTGATTCTTTCAAGTCTTACTAAAATGAAAAAAAAGTTGGTGACACGAAGTTGTAACAATTTACGTACACGAGACTAATGATGAAAGAACAAAGAAGAAGAATGACTGAAGGCGGAGAGTTTGTTACTAATGACTCTTCCTAAAGATCGGATCATTGCTTTCAGCAAGTACAAGGCGCAAAAGAACTTTTGAAGAGATGCATTCGGTATTTGGTGGCAATGATGCTACAAAGAAGACTCAGAAGACATTGTTGAAGCAAAGTTATGAAAACTTCTCTGCTTCAAGCAATGACTCACTTGGCGACATCTTCACCAAACTTAGAAGATTGTCACACAAGTATTTGTATTTGGCATTGAGGTAGAAAAGGAATACCTCAATTAGAAGTTTCTAAGAAGTTTGCCTTCGAGGTTTCATAAAAGCGTTACGGTCGAGAAAACAAACCGGAGATTGAAACTATGAAGCTAAATGATCTTTACAACAACTTCAAACTCATTGAACAAAGATTGAAGAAGGCATGGAAACTTGGTACAAGCTCTAGTAGCTTGGCCTTTGTTGTCAACCTCGTTGGCGTGGTCGAAGGCGGCAGTGATGATGATCTTGCCAGCGATGGTTCTCAGGTTTCCAGGTAATGTTAGTGTTACAACTGAGGTTGAAGAAGAAGGTTCGGTATTGGAGATCCTACCTTTTATGCTTTTATCTCCACTCAAGTTAATGGATCTATTTTAACTCATGAAGACATAGAGCATATTGATGAAGATGACTTGGAGGAGATGGACATAAAATGGCAGATAGCTCTTCTTAGCATGAGGGCTAGGAAATTCTACAAGAAGATCGGCAAGCCAATTCACATCAATGGTGGTGGCCTGCAGGTTCGATAAAAGAAAGTAGAGTGTTTCAATTGTCACAAGTTGGGGCATTTTGCTAGAATTGAAGGACCAAGGAACGGGACAAAATCTACTTGGTGAAGCAAAAGAAAGAACCATTTGTGGAAGAACCAAAGGCAATGTTGGCTATTGATGGTGTGAGCTATGATTGGAGTTTCATGGTGATGGACAAGATGAACAACCTTGAATCTTTGCTCTTGTGTCTCTGAGAACATGCTCTTATGGCTTTCTCTGACTTTGAGGTACAAAACTTTGAAAGTTGTTCTAAAACATGTAGGGCTTCTAGAGAATGTGAAAGGCTTAATGAACTATTTGACAACCAAAACGAGTTGTTGTATGATGCTAATTATCGTGTCAAACCTTAGGAGAGGCATAGATGTATTAGAGAAACAACTAGAGCACTATAGAGCTAATGAGTCAAAATATAATGATGATATGATTATCCTTAGAGAGATAGATCATCAAAAGACAATTGAATGAGGCATTAAAGAAGAGTATGGAAAACTCAAAAGATAAATGAGAATGTAAATTTATCTTGTTGACTGTAATATCGTCTAAGTCAATTGATAAAATTTGGAATGCTCAAATTACTAGTAAAGTTAAGTGCGGTATGGGTTACTTCTCTCCACCACTAAGGGGTGTTCCATCACCTCACGGCATAGATTTAGCTCATCTACAGGCCTAGAAGAGTTTTAGGATCTTGTGCGTGAATATGGTCCTCTAAGGGACAAATTTGTGAAAGCGAAGAACAGGTTAAGCAGAAAGCGATGTTTTTGAAAGTGCAAGTGACTCATCTATTGTAGATGAGAATGCTAAAAAGAATGTAGAGGCTTCTATCCCAAAAGTTGTAAATACTATTACTGAGGAACCTAGGAAACAAGCTAATAAACCTAGACCAAGGGTATCTTTGAGATGTATAGGAATAAGTCATCAACTCCTAGGGTAACGAGGAGTTGGAATAATGTTAAATCTCAACAACTAGGTAGTGATTTTGTGATGTACAATAAAGCATGTTATATCTGGTAGCTTTTATCATCTACCTGCTAATTGTGACTATCGTTTTGGGAGAAGGGAAGTCCATGGGAATAAAAGGGTGGAGTCTAACAAGTTTTAAAATAATACACGCTAATTCAGCAGCAAAATGGTCCCAAGAGCATTCAACTAAGAAGTGGTCTTAAAACTTTTATACTTGATAAAACTGTCAACACTGCTTCAAATCACCTGTTTCAAGTGCAAAATCTAAACCAACTTGTGTAAAACGCACAAGCAGGGAAAAGGTCTTTTTCAAATAAAAGGGTTAAATATAACCAACAATGGGTACCTAAACTAAACCAGTGATTACCTTTGCTCAAAAAGTTCCTTTGCAAGGGTTGTAAACAAGACTAGGGGTAACATGGAAATCTTTGTGAAGGCCTCACACATTGGGAATGGAAACCTAAAGGAATTACATCTACAACCAATCCTAATGGTGTATCAATGACCTTTGATAGATTTAACTATATTGATACACGAGATCAAGTCATCATGCCTTGGGTCCCCAAAGGAAACTAACACCTTACTTTAATGTGAGAACATCCAAGGATAAAAAGATGAGATCAAGGCTACAGACGGTGGATGTTCAAGGCACATGACCGCAACAAGTCCTATCTCGGATTTTGAACACTATGATGGACGGTATGTAAACTTTGGAGGTGGAGTTAATGGAAAAGTTCTTTGAAGGGGTCATCAAAGCGGTAACTTGGACTTTGAACCGTGTACTATGTAAAAGGCTAAGTATAATCTTTTTAGTGTTTCACAAATGTGTGACAAGAAAAACAATGTTCTTTTTACTAAAGATATGTGCTTTGTTCTCTCTAAGGATTTTAAGATGCATGATGAAAGTCAAATTCTTCTTAAGATTCCTAGAAAAGGCAACTTATATAGCTTTGATATGAACAACATTGTTGCTAAAGATGATTATGCTTGCTTGCTTGCAAAGGCCACAATGGATGAATCCATGCTATGGCATAGAAGACTTGGTCATGTTAACTTCAAAACCATTAATAAGATTGTCAAAGATGGTTTGGTAAGAGGCTTATCTCAGAAAGGATTTGAAAATGATCAAACACATGTGGCTTGCCTTAAAGGCAAACAACACAGAGCTTCTTCAAAGTCAAATTTGGTTATCTATTGCTCACCCACTTTAAATGTTACATATGGACTTGTTTGGTTCTACTGTGAAGCATTAAATCTTAAGAAGTATTGTCTTGTTGTGACGATTTGCAGGTTTACATGGGTTTTCTTTCTAAGGACTAAGGATGAAACAACGGCAAAAGATATTCATCACGAGTAGAAAACCAATATGATTTGAAAGTTAAAATCATTAGGTGTGACAATGGGACAGAATTTAAGAATAGAGTTATGGATGATTTTTTTGCAGATAAAGTATTAAAGAGAATTTAGTGTTGCTGAACTCCTCAACAAAATGGTGTTGCTGAGAGGAGAACAAGAACTTATAGGTTTGCTAGAACCATGTTTTGATTCAAAATTGCCAATCACATTTTTGGGCATTAGTTAACCTTGCATGTTATGTGCAAAGAGGTTTTTAGTAGTGAAAAGAACAAGACACCTTATGAGTTATTTAGAGGTAGACCTCTATCCTAGACTTCAGAGACCATTTGGATGTCATGTATCTATTCTCATACCATAGATTATGGGCAAATTTGAAGAAAAATCGTGAAGGGTATTTTGTTGGGTATTCCATGGTTAGTAAAGCTTTGAGTATTCAATTTAGAACCAAAGATTGAAGAGAAATCGCCTTGTTGAGTTCTGGAAAACAAAGCCCGAATGTCAAAGGCTGGTCGAAAGGCATTTGATCTTGATACTCTAACCCATACTATGAATTATGTGCCTATCTCTCTGGTATCTACTTATGATTTTCTTGAGGATGAAGAGGTTTCTTGATGATGATGAACTAGCAAGGATCAAGTAGATGATCAAGATGAATCCGGTTTGCCACTTTGGGACTATCACGGATAATCATGATATTCCAAAGCGGAGATGCTCATCCTTCTGATTAGGAAAGGAAGGAATAGCAATATGAACAATCCTAAAAGCGGTAAATTCAAATTCCCTTGCTAGGCTAGATGTTTCATTTGCAACACCGAGAGTGGAAGTTACAACTCCGATTCTGAAGCTCAAGCCAATGATGTTGAAATCTCAAATATGCCCAAGTGAGATTGAAGTTCCCACAGACTTCCCATACTTATTCATAAATCATCTCTTGAAAATGTGATTGGGGATGTCCATTCACGGTGAAAACTAGAAGACAAACAAAATTGCACGATGTTCATGGGTTTATTAGTAGAAATCTATGAATCTAAGAATCATGAAGGCAAACGAATGTCTGTTCATGTTTTTCATCACAAATGGAGCCAAAGAATGTATACAAGGCACTTGAAGAGGAAAGTTTGGTGGAAGCGATGCAAGAAGAGTTGCTCCAGTTCAAGCTTCAAAAGGTTTGGGTGCTTTGTGATTTACCTTTTGGCAAGAAGGTAATAGGTACTAAATGGGTGTTGAAAACAAGAAGGATGAGATTGTTATAGGGGAACAAAGCTAGGCTTGTGGCTCAAGGATACACTCAGGAGGAGAATTGTGACTATGAAAAGTGTTTGCGGTTGCAAGAATTGAAGCAATTAAGACATTTTGTAGCCTATGCATTTTTTATGGGCTTTAAAGTTTATCAAATGGATGTAAAAAGTGCTTTTCTATATGGGAAGATTAATGAGGAGGTATATGTTTCATAACCTCTAGGCTTTGAAGACGAATATCAAACAAAGTATACTGAGGGTGGTTAAAAAATTGTATGGCTTGCATCAGGCACCAAGAAAATGGTAGGAAACCTTAACTACTTATCTTCTTGATAATGGGTTTCATAGATTGAAAGTAGATCGGTTTTGTTCATCAGAAAGAAGACAAATGATATCTTTCTTTGGTTCAAGTATATGTTGATGATATCATTTTGGATCAACCGAGAATGCAAAATTTGAGAAAGCTAATAAGGGAAAATTCATGATGAGTTCTATGGGTGAACTCACACATCAACTTTTGAAAAGGAAAAATAGTGGTGAAGCGGTTGATGTGCACATGTCTGAGATCTGATTGGTTCTTTGATGTATCTTACATCATCTAGACCAGATATTATGTTTTAGATATGCTTATGCAAGGCATTCACTCCGGGTTCTCACACTTGGCTTGCTTTGTAAAGAAGATTTTCATATATCTTAAAGCATTTCTAATGGGTTTATGGTACCTAGAGAATCCCTACAGGTTACTTATTGAATAGTGATTATCTTTGGTGCTAGTTTGGATAAGAAAATCTACTACAGTGGATGCCAATTTCTTGGAAATAGATTGGTGTCATGGCATTAAGAAACAAACAATGGTGGCAATTCATCAGCTTAAGCTGAGTATGTGGGCACTACAAGTTGTTGTGCTTAAGTTCTATGGCTTCAGAATCAACTTTTGGACTATGGGTACAATTTCATGAATACCATCATTCATATTGACAATAGCAGGTACCATTTCATTATTAAGAATCGGTTCAACACACAAAGACTAAACATATTGAAATTAGACACCATTTTATAAAAGATTGTTATGAGAAAAGGCTAATTCAAGTTGTCAAAATCCATCGATGACAACTATCTGATTTATTAACAAAAGGACTTGATGTGGGTAGATTTGATTACTTGGTAGCAGTTATTGGAATGCTAAATCCATAAACTCTTTGTGTCTAATGGTCTTTGGCGTTGAGAAGAAGTTTTTGGGTACTAAAATTGTTGTATAATTTTATATATTTGCTTATCTTTGTTTAACCTTTATCACGACAAATATGGAGTTGATCTTAAAGATTATATAGCTGAGACACCAACAAATGGTTATTGATTCACCATGTCTGTTGAATCCACATAAGAATCAACTAGTCCAGAACAAGCGACTCTTGGTAAAGACTTAACAAATTCGTTTATGGTTGATAGTTTACCAAAAACTATATGGTTATCAACTTACCAATATTCTCTATGATTAAGAGTTGGCTAGTCCATAGCAAACGGCTCATGGTAAAGACATATCAAATCCGTTGATAGCTGGTAGTTTGATAAAAACTATGATAAAGAGCAGTCCATTTTTCATATGTTTTTCTTTACCACTTCTCTTTGAAAATTTTTGTGAAAAATTACCACTGCTAGTTCCAGTTTCAGCAGTGTTATTTTTACCACTGTTAGGGTAAATTTTTAGAAGATTATATACTTTCCTAATTGCTATTTATCCTCTAAAGATAAATCTTTTCCTTTGATACTCTTTCTTGCGAAAAACTCTTAAACCCTATCACTATATATCTTTCTTTCTCAATTGGCGAGTTATTTATTCAATTCTTACTGACATAATATATTTTTCATCAAAAGTTACTATGGCACCAATCACCTTTGAAGATGAGCACAACCAAGTGGCCTACTTGGAAAAGTCAAACGAGAAGAGTGACCCTGTTTTTCATCAGATTGTGGACTTTCTTAACACTACCCATATAAGGTATGCTTTACTTCTTAATCCCACAATCTATATCTCTCAAATCAAGCAGTTTTGGACCTCTATTCATAACAATTGAAAATAGAGATACACATGAAGATGGATGCTCTTAGAGCCACTATGGACGGGGTAACTATTGATGTTATTGAGGCATCCTTGAGGAGAATTCTCCAATTGGATGATCTCAATGGTATCATCACATTACCTATGCCGGAAATTCATACACATCTTTCATCCATGAGGTATGATACCACGACAAAAGGCTACTTTCAAAAGAGTGGTTTACGTCCTCATTGGAGATTTTTGATACATACTCTTTTATATTGTCTAAGTCCTAAGAAAACCTCTTATGAACAATTCAGTTCAACAATGGCTTACCCTTTGGTTTGTCTAGCCACTGATAGGATTTTTAATTGGTCAAACTATATTTTTACAAGTATGAAAGGCAATGTAAAGAGTTCAACAAAAATTTTGATGTATCCAAGGTTTGTGCAAGCAGTGTTAAATGAATTTCAACTGCAACCTCATTCAAGAGTTTATAAAATCGGTTGCCTTAAGCCTAAAGTTTTTCAAAACATGAACAAAGATGGCAATAGGATTATTACACCTCTTTTCCTCAAATGCTTGCAAAGATTTCACGCAGTACAAAACTCACCCATAATCAGCATGTTCCAAACATTGATTATACTCCACCGATTTCTCACACCTATGAGAGGAGGCAAAACAGTAACTCCTCTCATTACAACCGACAAGTCCCGATCCTTTTGGTTTAGTAACAAGCGGTGGTGGTTCCGTGCTTCACTCTAGTCCAACTAGGGAGGAATCTGAGCCAATGCCCTATGATTCACCTCTCCCAAAGGAGGTCACAGCGGTTGGAAGTGTTGAGAGCGTGGGCAACAAATGGATTTGATGGAACTTTGTACAAAATTAGCAAAGCAAGTTGAATCTCACGGAGAAAGACTTGGCACAACTAAAGGAGCAACATGCCAAGGATGTTACAAATTTGCAAGAAGAGATTCAGACCTTGAAAGAAGAGTTGCAGGGTTAAAGCTAAGAAAAACTACAAAGATTGTGCTCTCATCTCCATCCTCACCTGATACTAGTGATTCAGAAGATTTCAATAAAGATTTGAGAAATTCTCCTAAACAGGGGAGGAAAACAGATGCTAAAACCAAAGGGAGGAGAATTTACTTTGGAGATGAAGGTGTTTCAAGTAAAGGTACTGAGGAAGCTGATACTCAAGAACATCCTCAACAACAACCAGAGCAAGAAATTTTTAGTCTTTGCAACCACATATTTCATTCCCCTTTGCTAGAAGAGCGTTACCACCGGGCAGATCAAGCTATTACCATTGCAGTGGAAGAAATCAAGAAGAAGAAAGGTAAAGCGGTTATGCAGAGCAAAGAGCAAACAAGAAGGAAGATTTCAAAGAAAGAACAAGCTCAAATTCTTGATGCGAAGTTGCTAGAAAGGTCAATGAAGATCAACTTGCTAATAAGAAAAGACTGGAGGAGATAGAGATTGCAGACTTCATGGAGGCTAAAAGGCTGGGCAGAATGGATACCACTGATCCAATGGATGTAAATCCACTTTCCACTATTTCACCTACAATATTGAGAAAAGACTCGGAGTTCACTATGTACCTACTGAAGAGGAGATTGAATTCTTGATTACTAATGATCCAGGTGATCATGAAGAAGGCAATTGACCTAGTGGGGATAAGTCTTAAGCGAAGAACAAAAGAACATCTCGTTAAAGGACTTCATTCAAATGAAGAATAATCAAGCACTTCAAGATGTAATTGGTTGATCGAGAAAGGGTCAAAAGAAACCAAGGCAACCAACCAAGGCACAAGTTATCTCATACATGAAGACTTATTGTTGCAATGTTGGTGGCTGGAAAAGACACCAATTCAAAGGGATGAGTGATGATCAAGTTGAAGGTATCTACTACAGAGTTCAAAGACAAGATAAAGATTTTATTCCTGAGCGGTGAAGAAGAAGAAGAAGATATCCTCATCTGAAAAGAAAGGCCAAAGAAAGTGAACCTCAGATACATAAGAAGACAAAGTTTTCTGAAGAACAAGAAGTTCCAACTGAGAAATTCACTGAAGAACAATTGACTGAAATGATATTAATAGAAGAAGAAGATTTTGTTGGAGTATGCTCGTGTCATAATAAATAATTATATGGCTAGTTGTATGTGAGCCTATGGGGTCACACACATATACACTTAGACACCATTATCATAATGTATTTATCGTATTTACATTATGTATAACCTTTGTTACATAAGGGAGTTAAGTGGAGTATTTGGACTTTGAAGGGCTTAAAGTGTAACTTAAGATTTGACATCAATTAGCATTAATGCTAATTGATTATTATTGATGATCATTGATGTTGATTGAAGGTTACATTAGGACTTCATAATCCCTCCCTCTCTCTCTCTTTGTGACGTCCAAAACCACACACATACTAGGGGTTTGGTTTTTGGTTTTGATCTTCTTCCTTGCTCATTCTATTGTAGTCTCTTGCAAGGTGTTTGTGAAAAGGTTAGACTAGCATCAAAGTGGTGATTGCTTGACGTGTAGTGTGTTTCAATCATTGGGAAAGACCAACATCATTGGTCTTTTGGTTTCTTGATTCCATTCGTGGTGGTCGTTGGTGTCTCGTTACCGGAATCACGCTACAAAGGTATAAACCTTATCTATGTTTTATTTGATTGATCATATGGCAATATGGATCCGTTGTTGGTGATGATTCCGCTGCGTTTATTTGATATTTATATGTTTATTATATTCATCATCACCTATAGTGGTATCACGAGCCATCATATGTGCCATATGATTATCGGGTATCTTGAAAAAATGGTCAAAAGCAGCGTGTTTTTAAGTGTTTTATGTAACCACTTTCAAAACAGCCCCGAGGGCTCCATTTTTCATGGATTAAGAATGTTATTAGTAATATAAACATCTGTGATTTTTGGTCCTATGGCCATTGGTTTCGCATTTGTTAATTAAACAATGTGTTCATACGCTAAAAATGGCTTTAATCGCGTTGTTTTAATCGATTCTTGAAACGATTTGAAAACAGCCCCTAAGGCTTAATTTTCTGTGGTAAAATGATTTTTAGAAGGTCTAATTTCAGTAGGTTTGAGAACCTAAATCCATTTTGCTCGCGTACCAATCGGGGTTTTAATTCTTGTTGATTATTTCTTCGTTTCGTTGGCTAATTCTTTTATTTCATGCTATTTATATTGTTCCCATGGCAAATACATGCATGTTTGCTCATGGGATTAGCCAACACCGTGTTATGATCATAATTTTATGGTATTATTATGTGTATATGCAAAGCCGATGAAAACCTAGACCACTTGTGCTATGTATGATTGTGATTGTCGTTAATTTCTTGTTATTTGGGGTTTGCCATTGTTTCGGCTTTTATGTATGAATTTTAATTTGGTTTTTTCCATTGTTTGGGCATGTTACAATAGATAGATAGTAGATTAGTTTTATTTTACATTCTATATATTGTAACCGATGCTTGGAATGGAATGGCGAAGCATAAAAGACATAAAGACGCAAAATGGCTGCTCGTACAAGCTGCAGTAAAACGGCGTTTCCCGATGATTGGTGGCGTATTTTTTAACCAATTTTTTACTGCAGGTAGACAACTCATGGGCCCACAACTTTGTAGTTTGGTGCTAAGCTCGGGGATGACTCCTTCTAGGACATTTGGGCCTCCGAATGCAGAAATTCTGGGCTGGCAGATTCACTTTTCATGTGCATTATGGGCTTCTACTTGTCCTTGCTTGGTCTTGGAGCAAGTGGGAGTCCTCCGTGTGGTTGTGGTTTATGTCCCTAGATGACTCTTGGTTCTCGTGATGACTCACGAGACCAAGCATAGGTTCTTTCATCGGTTGAGGCTTTGCATATTGTGGTTGTGTGTTGGTTGTTTGCTTATTATGTATGTTGTGAATGTATATAACTTGCAAATAGTTTTCTAAAACTTAAAAGCATAACACAAACCATTTTCAAACTAAATCTTATGATTTAGTTTAACTAAGATTAAATATGGATTTAACTTAAAATCATTGTTTTAATAATAACACTTAACTTGTTATGTATGTTATTCGATTTATGTATTGTCCTATCTCTTTTATTATCCACATAGGTTCTATATTAGACTTGAATATGGACAACTTGACACACATAAATTAAAACAATGATTAGACTTAAGTTAAGAATAGTTTTTAACTTGTGCTACGAAGAATGAATGCATGCTTTTTTCGTACACCTTTTTTGATTCACATCAAAATATTTTACCCGTCACAAATTTAAGTCATGCCGTCCAATCGCTTGAGAACACTTGCAATTAATTTTTGCCTATGCGTGGGACCTAGGTTGAATTGTAACCCAAGGTGATTATTGTCTATGCGTGGGACCTAGATATATTTTTAACGTTCTCAAATTGGATGACTTAATCGAGTTAAGCGGTGAGACCTTGAACCGAGGCAAGGATGGGACTAAACATGCCTACTTGACACTAGATGCTTGTTCACTAGTGCCATGAGTCCCATAAGGATCTAAGAGTTGCACATGTAATGCAATTGGTGATCGTCGCCTACCAATTGAATCTACTATTGCTAGCAGATCAAGTGATGTGATAGTAGAAGCACAATGTGGATCTTAGCCCTTTTTTCAAATAAATTAATTGTTTTAAACATGGGGTAATTAATTGGTAAAAGGATAATTGTCGAAAATACTAAAAATTGAACTTTGTAAATTCATATTAATGATATAATGCATCACATCCGTAAACGAAAGTTTGTTCTTTTCTTGTTATAAAGACAAACTAAGTACTTCTTTCCTTGTAAGAAAGAGACTTGTTCCTATTTGTTTTCTTTATGAGGAAATACAATAATAGGAATATTTGAATTGTCCTAATTCTAATCAAACTCAAAGCACACCTACTCTAGAAATCGTAATGTCTTGCAAAAGTCAAAACGGTTAAGTATGGTTGCACATCTTATTCTTTCAAGTTTGTTTTATAACCCTAGTTTAGGTTAGAAACATTGAAGTAATATGAGATATTTGGA
This sequence comes from Chrysanthemum makinoi, assembly GCA_910596185.1. Lineage (NCBI taxonomy): Eukaryota > Viridiplantae > Streptophyta > Magnoliopsida > Asterales > Asteraceae > Chrysanthemum > Chrysanthemum makinoi. The sequence continues at coordinate 180,733,947 of OU343225.1, forward strand.
TAACTAGAGAACATGTTTTCTATAGCTACCAAAATAATATGAGTTTTAATTAGAAGATGGAAATATCAATAAACCGCAAAATGGTAAAGACAATTACTAGCATGATTACCTAGCAATTATCTTAACCCAATAAACCTAATAAGGTACTACACACCCTTGTGGTAAAATAGACCTTATGGAGGAATTGCATGCCTAGTTTCAAGTTAAAATATCAATGATGGCTAGCCCGTCATCTATATGTTAGAACTTGATGCACTTCATTGAATATCTAAGTACATGTTTACTAGTCCAAGTGACTCACATTAGCAATAATGTGTAGATATTCAAAGAAAGAAGGAAAGTATCCAATTGACACTCAGTCTCCACTGGTGACATAACATTTATGATGTTGTATAATCCAATGGGAGCTATGTGACTTTAATACTGGTGACGAAACACATGTAATGTTGTCTAATCCGTGGGAGCGTAATCTTTATTACCTTGAAGGTTGCCCATATTATTTCTTGATTGTCTTGAAATAATACATTACTTTCCACACGTGAAGCATCATAGTTTATATAAGAACCATTGCATGAATTTTATTAGATAACTTGTCGCGTTCCGATGTTGCTTCTGAAATGTTATCAATATATTGTTATGCATGATTCATTATTAAAACAATAAAGTTCTACATATCTATATTTTCATTTTGTATATCTGTGACACTGTCATATTACGCATGATGTTGTGCCATGCACAAGTGGGAGAAATCTTCATTGTGTGCAAGATACAACATATAACAATATGACTAATAGTTTTTCTTGACTGCAAGGTAAGGTAAGAAAACTAATATTCTACTAGGACTTCTACACATAAAATGTAAGTTGCCCTAATTAGAACAAATGTCAAGATAATATGAAAAGCTACTTCAACATATTCACCGAATTGTTCAGTAAATATGATTATGTATTATTGTAAAGTCATAATCTTGAAGTATGAAATTAACTTGAAATTACTATTGAGGCCAAGAGTCGGCACTCTAAATTGCTTTACTTGAATATGTTTAGGTCTCTTGTAAAGACTTAAACATCAAGTCTGTTAATTGTTGAAAGACTTATAACGTAAAGTAAGGCGTTAACTTGTTATGTATTCTTGTTAAATACATGTACATGAAGTCATTAAATTGTTAATGGCGTTATGACGTATAGTAAAATATTAAATGTTTATGTTTTCTAGTCAAAACAAGCACATGAAGTTATTGACTTGGTCAACGACATGTAAATTAAGTATGCAATGGGCTGAAAACACTGTTGATGCCATCTGGTTTGACTTGGTTGGCAGATACGTAAGCCAAAGTGTATAAGTTCATCTAATGAGTTGTGGGATAGTCTCACAACATCAATCCTCATGGAGTACCACATCGTTATGGTATGTCCATCATGGAAAATCAAACTCTATTGATATTATTTGATCTTTGATGACTTAAACTCTCTTACCTCCAAAGCTATTAAGGTTAGAAAATTGAATGTGCCATGGGTACACTCAATATGGTTCCAATCTGGAAGGTATTTAAGACGCCATTGTGTTATGGAATGGGATGAATTCCATTATGTCTTGATTGAAGTTCTTAATTTGTTAAATACCTTAGAGTAAGTAATTAACAAACCGGAGTCAAGAACTACTAATGTATTTTGGATGTCCCAATTGAAAACAATTTATTGTTTCTCAAGATACTGTGTATCTAGAGATTAGTCTCTATGTACAAAGCAAGTGGAGACACCTTTAGATCTTGAAGTTGTTCAAGAACTAATATAAACAACCTTCTAGGTACACTTGCCGATGTCACACTAAGGTTGAACATGCATATGTTAAACCATAGTATGATATCTCTCATTCATAGATCCGAAAGGAAACTTCTTGCACCTGAATGATATAGTCTTATATCAATGCTAAGGGTATAAGTTAGAGGGACATTGTGAACACTGCTAACTAAGAGTGCATTATCGATTTTGAATCGATGAATGGCTCAAAACTATGAATGATAAGATGCAGTCCGTGGAAGACAATCACTCATGAAGCTTGATTGATCTCTTACAAATCAGGTTAGGCTGTGAGGTTAAATATGAGTTTCTCAATGAGAAGACTCAAAAGGACAAACTTGTACACACATTTAATTCACGAGTAGTGAAATGGGTTACTCATACTCAAGAAATTGACTATGATTAATCTACCTACCTGTAAATATTAAATGTATAAAGATGGTGAATTGTCATACTTATCTTCATGAAATGTCACAATAGGATTTCAAAACTCTTTTCTTATTGAATACATTTGCGAGGACGATGTGTATTCAAAAGGGTTTGTGAATATATATAATCTTTATTATGTCTACAAGATACAAGAATCCAAGTATGGATTAGATAATGCATCTCCGAGCTAAGATCTTTAGTTTACCATAAAATCATTAATTTGATTTTGATTAAAATAAGATCAGTACTAAGTACACTAAGAGCAAGTGGGAGCATTGTATTTATTTTCTTAAATCTCATATGTTGATAACGTATTAGAAACATTATTCCATCTAAGCTGGAATTTTTTCCTTAGTTTGGAATGAAGTTTCTCTTGAGAGTTTTAGAACATAAAACATGCAACCTTGTTACATATGTTTGTTTGAATAAACATAAGCGGTTATTAAGTCTGACACAATATGAAACATTATTAAGAGGAGTCTCAATAATCAATCTTACCTGATGAGATTGAAAGCATGAATAGAAACCTTAAGTTTAACTAAAGGATTCATTATGTATATCATATCATGCATTGGACTAATTATATCATTTGCATGAATGCAAGATGACTGATAACAACAAATATCTAAGTGAATGTCATTAGATAATTGTTAAACGAACATTCTAATGGACCTTCAAAGGACCAAATATATGTTCAACATTTACGGATATTTGAGGATCTCGTTTCGTTTGCATACATTGACGCTTATTTAACTGAAATGATGCTCAAACCTAGTCATGGTAGCATATCATCATGAATGATGACATTGTTGACTAGATGTGCTCGACTGAGAGCATTAATGTATTATACCATAAAAGAATAAGAATACTTTCACGGTTTGAGCTGTTTAGATGAATGTCTATAGTTGGTGTTTTGCTAGTGTCAAACACCCTATGGAATGCATTGCTTTCAATACTTGTATTGTACTTGAATGCACAATCATCATACCTTTCATGGATATTGAAACAAGTATTCTCAAGGTTTACTCGGATGACTACTTGTTGTCTTGTACAACATAATTTGATCATGATGGGAACACGGTTTCGATCTATATGTAGTCTTATGCATATCTGTTTATAGTATTTGGATAATGGAATGCTAAGCAGTTTATATTTCATAATGAATTGATTTAATGGTTATTATCGTTTTCATTTATATCAACTATATTCTATATTTGCATGTTTAAATCCATGAATGATTTTCTTCATTCAAAACTTGTCCATTGTCGGTTGACGGTGATGCGGGAGTACCATCAAATTAAGACAATTGTGAGTGTGTTGGTGACCATTTTGCCAAACTCACATGTTGTTCATGGTGATGATCATTGGGTGACCCAACCTACTATTCCTTTGCATGGATCGGCGTCAAATAGTGAATCTCGAAAATGGTTATGTCTATTATCCTTAGACTTGAGATGCAAGCAGGTTTTGCATGTGTGGAGTTTCATTCCTTGATATGGTTAAACGCTATCCTGAACAAGGTAGTTATAAAGGCCACTATCAGGAATGATTTGAAGCACATGAATGACACGTCTGATCAAAATAGGATTTGTTCCTCCACATGGTTTGGAGTTAGATACTCTGGGCCCTCGATGATTTGAATAGATGTTTGTATGGCCGTACCCAAATGAGATTAAGATGAATCTTAATTCACTTGGTAATCTTGTTCAATATCAAGATCGAGAACATAATAGTTGAACAATTAGAATGACTTTTGATCCATGTCTAATATTCAACATGGTATCTGAAACAAAGGGATATATGACATATAAACCATTTTATGAAATGTTTGAGAAACTGACCTCACATATCACTGGGGGCATTGGCGTGTTGCTAGACGCTAACCATTGCTTGTATAATTACTTGTCTATTATGACGTCGCAAGTGGGAGCTGTTGGAGTATGCTCGTGTCATAATAAATAATTATATGGCTAGTTGTATGTGAGCCTATGGGGTCACACACATATACACTTAGACACCATTATCATAATGTATTTATCGTATTTACATTATGTATAACCTTTGTTACATAAGGGAGTTAAGTGGAGTATTTGGACTTTGAAGGGCTTAAAGTGTAACTTAAGATTTGACATCAATTAGCATTAATGCTAATTGATTATGTCGATGATCATTGATGTTGATTGAAGGTTACATTAGGACTTCATAATCCCTCCCCTCTCTCTCTCTTGTGACGTCCAAAACCACACACATACTAGGGGTTTGGTTTTTGGTTTTGATCTTCTTCCTTGCTCATTCTATTGTAGTCTCTTGCAAGGTGTTTGTGAAAAGGTTAGACTAGCATCAAAGTGGTGATTGCTTGACGTGTAGTGTGTTTCAATCATTGGGAAAGACCAACATCATTGGTCTTTTGGTTTCTTGATTCCATTCGTGGTGGTCGTTGGTGTCGTTACGGAATCACGCTACAAAGGTTTAAACCTTATCTATGTTTTATTTGATTGATCATATGGCAATATGGATCCGTTGTTGGTGATGATTCCGCTGCGTTTATTTGATATTTATATGTTTATTATATTCATCATCACCTATAGATTTTTACCCTGAACCACTGCAAGTCAGACATCCTATCATTGATTGGGAAGTGTTTACTGCTAGCAATTTTGCTCCAACATGGAAGATTACAAGGCTAGGTGGTGAAAATTCATCATTCATTCAATTTGAAGAACTCATCAAAGCATGTGACAGACATGATCTGGATACTTTGTGGAGATTGGTTCAAGAAAGGTTTGATCTTTGAAAATCTCAAAGATATGAAGGAAATGCGGTTATGGGTTAATCTAAGAAGGCTCTATGAACCGGATACTTCGATGATTTCGAAAATTCTCATGTTCATGTCACGGTACTAAATGGTATTATCATGATTCATGTGAAGTTCATCATGTTTCTGACGTGATGGAGTGGATGCATTCATGTTTCTTGAAAAAGAATATCCACTCCAGTGGAACTCTCACTTGTGATCTTTGTGTACAACAATAAGAGTTCATGAAGATAATGAGAAGGTCAGAGCATTGTTACATAGGCTTCAAGATCAATGTTCAAGAGCTATTCAGGAATTAAGGAGAAATAGAAGTTTTTGATAGAATTCCCCAAATCCTTACAGAAGATGCAGATTGAAGAAACTTATTGATTTGCAGAGAAATCATAAGTTTAGGGGAGGATTGTTGGGAATAAAGATAACAATTACCACTGATACACTTGTGGTTAAGACCAAGGTTGTCAGGATCGGGATCCTACCTAGGATCGTTTTCGGCTTTGCAAGATCGTAATCGTAGGATCGGATCGGGATCGTAAGATCCTATGAAAATGTATATATTTTTTATAGGGGTTGTAGTTTTTTATTTCTATATAATATTTCATATAATAAATGAATCTAAATG